>JAOTRS010000031.1:10786037-10807567 GCA_028565755.1 Dinotopterus cunningtoni
TCAGATGTATAATGAGATAAAAGTGTAAGTCGCTCTGGATAAGAGCGTCTGCCAAATGCCTAAATGTAAATGTAAAATGTAACACATCATGGGAATCACTGGGAGTCTGATTGTGTACTTGAAGTGACTCCCCCAGCCTAATCTGCTGTTTTCTGCCTGCTGGTAATCCCAAACAGATGGCAGGATATACTGTACAGTGAACTGTGAGAGTTTTGATGAGAGGATTTCTGGGACCAGAAGTGCATAAGTGACGTCCACAAATAGGATGTGTGCATGCTGTATGTCCCTGGGCAGTCAATGTTTTGCAGGATGTAGACTTTCTTTGGGACTGAAGATGGTGGTGGAGTTTTTAAGCAGAAGAAGAAAGCTCCAGGGATCTGTTAAAAACCTGGGTAAAGTTTGGAGCCAGTTGGTGAGCATGTGCTTTGCGGAAGAAGGAGGAGACACAGGTCCTACAGTATGTCTCGTGAAGAGTCGTCTCACAGCCTCTTCACATATATTGAGTGCAACATGAGTATTGGGGAGGTGGTGTGGGGATTTCCAGAGGAGTGCTTGGGCAGCTGACAGTGGCTTATTTAGTTATTTAGCTATTTTAGATGTGTGCTGGGGGCAGTTGGGCTATTTAAGTGACTTTGCTCCACACACTTATGAGGGGATTTTATGAGAGCTCCAGTAGTGACAGTTTAAAGCTCTTCGTATTTATCATGGCCATGTGACGAGTGAGGATGAAGCATTTCTTCTTTTAACTTTTGGACAAAATCAGACTAATGATATATCACTGAAAAAGGTAACTGTACTGAAATCACAAATAAATTACATCTGGCCAAATGACATCATTGCTAAAAAGGGTTTAAGCCTTGATAATAAAGTACAGTACTGTTGTTACATTTTTTAAATTATTATTATCATATTTAACTTTACTTCAGTCCATCTGTTCCCTTAAGGCTATGGTGCTTCAGAATTATTTCCAGATGCTGTTGAGACATTGTTCACTGTGGGTGCATCTGCGGGATGAAGTTGTGTAGTGTGTATCATCTGTACCACTCAATCCTGTATACAGGGTTGCGTGGGCCTGGAGCCTATCCCAGGAGACTTAGGGCGTGAGGCAGGGTACACCCTGGACAGGGTTCCAATCCATCGCAGGGCACACACTTATTCACACACTACAGGTAATTTGGGAACACCAATTAGACTAATCTGCATGTTTTTGGACTGTGGGAGGAAACCAGTGAACTGTGAAACCCACCAAGCACGGGGAGAACATGCAAACTCCATGCACACAGAGGCAGGAATCAAACCCTGACCCTGGAGGTGCAAGGTGACAGTGCTAACCACTAAGCCACTGTGCTGCCAGCGTCTGATTATACAAGCTGTATTGTCTTTCACTTTCACTTTTTAATCTACATACAGTAGGTCTACACAAGGAAAAAGGTATTGAGAAGGCTTTAATAGTGAACTATGTGTTTGTCACAATGGCCAGCTTAATCAAAACCTCAGGTCAGAGAACCTGTGATCTGGCAACTAAGTACCAGTCACATGCATAGGTTAAGTGATATTGTCCAATGACTTATGGTGGCATGTCTTCATTGTCAATGCACTAGTTGTCAAATAATGATTTATTAGCCAAGGCCATAGCCAGTAAACTATTTACGAGGGGTGTTCTATAGGAGAACACATTTATGAGAGTAAAAAGAACCTTTATTTCTCTATATAACATTTCTCTGCTATCCTAATGCACTTATTCCAGCATTTTACTACCGCACGCATATCATCAAGGTAGAACGTTTTCTCAGTACACCGGAGCCATAACTGGAAATCCTGCTTCCGGTCATGATCACTGCTGAAATGCTGGCCTCCCAGAAAGGTCAAAAGTCCCAGCTTGACTTGAATGTCACATCATGGCTGCACAAAGACACTATACGGATAGTAATGATCATTATTATTAGAGCCTAATCACTATTACATCAACCCTATGTCATTATTGTGTGTGAAGGGCCTTATTGTTTCTTAGGGCTCAAGCACTATGACATCAGCCCTATGTCATCATAGTGTACCTATTGTTTTTTTAAGGATTTTTTCCACCATTCAGGGTTCTTTTGGGTGTCTTAACATGCTTATAAACCCATGAAAATTGGCAGACAGGTTGGAATGTGCTGCCATTAGGATGCCTGAGAGTCTGACACGAGACAGTGTGCAAGTTTTGTGGTGCACCCGGGCGCAGATGGATGGAAGAACATTTCAAAAGATACAGTAATATAGTTGCAAGCAATGATGACGGGCTCAAGCACCCTGTGCCGTCGCCTCCTGGGCGCACCGCACAACCTGTGAGTTATTTGAGCATGTTAAGACCTCCAAAAAGCCATTGTCGCATCATAATTGGTCTGATGTCAGCTGGGCCCTAAATATTTGTTGAGTGCGTTGGTGTTTGTGTGTGTGGGTGTGTGTGAGTGTTAACATTTGTGATGTGTATGTGTGTAGAATAGGTCGCAGATGCTGGAAAAAAACATCACACTATGATGTTACTCAATGTAAATGTGTCACTGAGTATGTCACTCAATATAATGCCACACAGAAAGTTGTTAATCATTTTTTAGCGCAAGTTTAAGACATTATCATGGCTGACCTGTTTGAGATATCAAAAATCTCTCTGCAATTTTGAGTCCTCAATGTCTTTAGATCACATCGGCCCGGTTTGGTGACGATCGTATAAATTCCCTAGGAGGAGTATATCAAAATTCATTGGGTGCATTTTTGCGAATGACCCAACATAACTGGCCTCCTGTTGAGTTTAGCCCAGGACATGCAGCGCGAAAGTTGTTTGGCTCATTATTACCTCATATGCTAATATTTTATGGATAGAGGTTAAACATGCTGTATAACACACCTGTTGAAAATGATGAGCCTTAATGATACAGAGGCAACAAGTTCAGCATGACCACCTCCATGAGGGCGTTTTGATTTTGCATATCAGGAAGGATTTACAGTATATCCTTGCATTCCTTTTTGAGCATAAATGTGTAAAGATGTTCCATTTTCTTGTCCTTTTTGGCTTTAAAACAATATATTAAACTCATTGGTAATTAAACATGGATTTTTTTTATGTCTTAAATGTCAAATATTACCTAAATATTACCAAAAATACTCTTTTTCGGCAATGTGTTATCCCAGGGAACACATGGTACTGTGTACCGTTATTGTATATCCTGAAAGAAATAAACATCTATCAGAACACACCTTTCTCACACACACACACACACACACACACACACTCATTTACAGCAGATTCACTTACCTTTTTTTTCCTTCCTTTATTTTAAAGGTGACAAGGAAACGTTTTTATGTGACATATTGGCTATGACCCCTGTAAGGTTTGTGATTACAATCACATATATTCTCTAGAAACACTGAAATATGGAATATTCTAAGAATTAAAACCAAAGCATTATTGACAAAGAACAATTTATTGTAAACAATCAACTTCAATTCATATTTTGGTAGGTGGGAGGAAACTGGAGGACCAAAATACATAAAGTCTTTCAGCTACATATTAGCTAATTTTATCTTCGTAGATGGATTTATATCGGACACCTTACTCCTCATGATTCTTTCATTTTCCATGCTGCTTTTCCTGTACAGGGTTGTAATGGGCCTCGAGTGTGTGGTCGCCAAATACAGCATGCACAAAATACAGCAGCCATGTTTGAGGCAGAAGTAAGGGCTGGTGAAACATTAGAGCAGTGTGAGGCAACTTTTCTCTTAAAAGACTGATGACAGTGCCTACCATTACTTTCCTGAGAAATGCCTGCGACATGCACACAGTATGACATAAAAATTGATGCCTGATATATGAGTGTGTTTGTGCGTGTGTGTATGTGTGTATAAGTGTGTATGTGCGTGCAGTGTGTATGTGTGTAAGAGTGTGTATGTGCATGCGTGTGTCTGTGTGAGTGTGAGAGTGTTAACATTTGTAATGTGTGTGTATGTGTGTGATGTATGTGTGTGCATGCGTGTGTGTTAACATTTGTGATGTGTACGTGTGTACAATAGGCTGCATATGCTGGGAAAAAAGCATCACACTATGATGTTACTCAATGTGATGTCCCTGAATGTGATGTCCCTGAATGTGAGGTCACTGAACGTGTCACTGAATATAATGTCACTCAATAAATGCCACACAGAAAGTTATTAATCATTTTTTAGCATAAGTTTAAGGCATTATGACCCGTTTGAGGTATCAAAAAAATCCATCTACAATTTTGCATCCTCAATGTCTTTAGATCACATCCGCCCAGTTTGGTGGCGATATAAATTCCCTAGGAGGAGTATATCAAAATTCATTGGGTGCATTTTTGCGAATAACCCAACATAACTGGCCTCCTGTTAAGTTTAGCCCAGGACATGCAGCGTGAAAGTTGTTCGGCTCATTATTACCTCATATGCTAATATTTTATTGATAGAGGTTAAACATGCTGTATAACACATCAGTCCAACATTTCCTGGGCTAAGATCTGGTTACTGCGAAGGCCATAACACATGGTTGACCAATTAGATCACTCATGTCCATATTTGGGTATCCTATATTTGAGTTCTCCTGTAGGAGAACATTCCCATCAAGAAAGAAACGTTTAATTTAAGATAAAGGTGATCAATCTACAGTATAAAATTTTATATTAGATTGCAGTAACAGTTTAATGCAATGTTATAAAAACCACTCTAGTGAAATGTGCTACAAAGCTACTGACATTTTCTACCTTTCTGTCTGAAAAGCTGTTATATTGCACTTGTAGTTGCATGTGTAATAGGAAACTACATTTCTTTATATGATGTTCATGTTAAAATATTGAAGTACAATATATACCCATGAAAGATTATTATTTTTCAAATTATTTTTATTTTTAAAATGATACCTCAAGTATACAGGATTTAGGATATCTGGTGACATTAATGTGTTTACGTCACAGATGTTATCGTTCCTGAATTGCTTGATGAAAATGCTCAGAAAGAATTGTAGCAGACATTGCAGCAGTATAAATTCATCATGGTGTATAGCAGAATTTTTTTACTGTACTTTCTCATAATGAATTTGACAAACATTAGAGCAGTGTGAGGCAACTTTTCTCTTAAAAGACTGATGACAGCGCCTACCATTACTTTCCTTAGAAATGCCTGTGACAAAGTTTTATCTTTTAACAGACAGTTGCTGCCTGCTTCACATCAGTGAGGAACGCCTGTGACATGCTTGTGACGGAGCTACAAACACCTGAAAGCACACAAACATTGACCACCGGCCACACAGGATTTCTGTTTTATATAGAGGAAGATTTGTTGAGAACAATACAAACATATGAAAAGTATTTTCATTTTGTGTCATTTAAGCAGCATGTGGGACATGAAAAAAACAACCACACCCAAACAATTAAACAATTTAACATATTGAAACATATTATATATAATTGCACTGAAATGTGTGTAAATGTTTGGTCATTTAGGATAAAATCTCAGAATTTCTTTATTGTGTTAGCAATGTGGCATCTCACCTCCAGGGTCGGTGAGTTGATTCCTGCCTCAGGTCTGTGTGCATGTTCTCCCCGTGCTTGGTGGGTTTCCTCCGGGTACTCCGGCTTCTTCCCACAGTCCAAAGACATGCAGATTAGGCTAATTTGGCATTCCCAAATTGCCCATAGTGTGTGTATGTATGTGTGCCCTGTGATGGAGTGGCACCCTGTCCAGGGTGTACCCTGCTTTGTGCCTAAATGTCCTGGCATAGGCTCCAGGCCCCCCCATTACTTTCTAAAAGGATAAGGGTTATAGAAGATGAAGATGTTTTATTAAATAATGCATTGTTCTTAGTAAGAACATTTAAGCAACATGTGGGACGTGAAAAAAAATCACACACACCCAAACAAATAAAATTGTATTAAATTCAATTAAATTCAATTTTATTTATATAGCGCTTTTAACAATGGTCATTGTCTCAAAGCAACTTCACAAAAATGAAAAGAAAATTTGAAAAGAAAATTTATGGAAGTGTGTATGTTTGGGAAAAATGCGTCTAGATAATAATGAGATTGTCCCTGATGGGCAAGCCAAGGATGACGACGACAGTTACCCTTGGCTTGCTCATCAAGGAAAAACATGGAAAAACTTCCTGAGATGGCAATAGGAAGAAACCTTGAGAGGAACCAGACTCAACAGGGAACCCATCCTCATTTGGATGATAACGGATAGAAATTATATAACATCATGTGTGTTATGCACATGAGACATGAGGGGAACACATTTCATTTGACTTATAGTTGTACTAACGTGTGTCTAAATGTTTGGTTATTTAGGATAAAATCTTAGAATTGATTTATTGTGGTCAGCACTGTGGACCTCCATCGTCGAGGGTTTGCATGTTTCCCCTATGAATGGTGGGTTTCTTCTGTTTTCCTCCCAAAATCCAAAGAAATGCAGATTAGACTAATTGGCATTCCCAAATCGCCTGCAGTGTGTGTGTGTGTCCTGTGTTGGATTGCCACTCTGTCCAGGCTGTACCCCGCCCCGTGCCCAAAGTCTCCTAAGATATCTCCAGGCCCCTGAGACCCTGTACACTGGGATAAACGAAAGATCAGTGCATGAATTTCATCGTTGTTGATGTTGTTAGTCATGTCATCTGTCAAATATGATGGAGGCATGGGAATTTATGGCTGCCAGTGGACCTGGGTCACTGGTGGTTTTTGAAGCTGCTGATAGAAGTTCTTGTTGGTCTTTCCAGTCGAGGGATTACCACAGCAGACCATCCAACTTGGCACAGGTTTTACACAGGATGCCCTTCCTGATGCAACCCTCCCATTTTATCCGGGCTGGGGACTGGCACTGCATCCTGTGGCTGAAGTTTGGGCATTGGCTGGGAATTGAACCCAGGCTTTCCTCAGGGCAGACGAGAAACCTCCCTTCTGAGCCACCAATGCCCTGAATGAATGAATTTCATTATTGTGCAGTCCTTTCATGATGATGAACTGTGTGATTCTGACTGGTCGAGGACACCACAGGTTGATATAGTGATAGTGATGTTTACCAAATTAAGTACAGGTTATGTTTAGATTTTTTTTGGTTTGTTTTTTAATGTTTTGGTGTTTATTTTTATCCTGCACGGATACCGATATCTCGTCCGAAAGCTAAAGCGCGACTACCAGCGACACGAAACCGAAACAGCAAGTGTGAACGCGACACAAAATGGAGGCGCAGCTCGGTTTAACTTTCTGTTTCTTTTTCGACGCTTTGACACGGTTGCGTGTCTGTTAAACCAGAAGCGCTTAGCATTAAGCGTTAAGTCAAACCCAAATTGCTCGCACATACGAGATTTAACGAGCAATACAAAGTACATATAACTGTGACAGTTTGCCTTGTGAGATGCTAATGTTTCTAGTGACGCCCAGGATTGGACGTTTTTTTTTTTTTTTTTTTTTAGCAGCAGCAGTTAGCTAGCCGTGCTAGCCTCACTTCCTGGTTACACAACAGTATCCTTGAAAATTGAGACGAGACCAGCTTTCAGCCGAGCTTGAAAAGAAAAAATAGATAGCTATACAAATGTGGGCTTTCTCGGGCTGAGGGGGATGACTTGAATCTTTGATTTGTTCCCCGGGAAAGTGTATAACTTCATATTTCCGCGAAGCAATGAAAGGAAAATCTAAGTGATCTGTCGTATATCAGGAGGAACGCAGAAACCCCAGCCAATGCCTCGCCTTCATGGAGAATGACACTACTATATCGAAAGAAGGTGAACGTCTTCCTCTTTTCCACCCGTGAACGTACTGTAGATGGTTTTACATATTATTATAACCTATAAACATTTTCTGTGTATCCTTGTAAACGTGTCATGACTTGGCTGTTTTTATTATAGCCCGACGAAAACGTTACAGGGTTTAGCAAAGATAGCTGGCAGGCTAGAATGGCGTGTGCGTGTTTTTATATCTGTTTCAACATTAAAGAAGTCTTTCTAAGCAAAGAAATGGATCATGATTTGAATTTGGGAGCCAAATGAAATGATTTAAAGCCAATTGAAATAATAATAATCAATATTAATACTAATAATAACAACAGTAATTACTGGAGTAACGGTTATAAATACATGACTGAACTCATAATGACTGCTTTAACACACACACACACCACATGCTGGCTGTCTGTGTGATTTCAGTTCCTTTTGTGTTTTGAATCTTAAAAAAAAAAAAAAAAGACAGAGAGAGAGAGAGAGAGAGAGAAAAGAGAAACACTTCTCACATTTGACCCAGCACTCATGCAGAACATTTTGTTCTATCTGCAGGAGAATGACTTTTATTTAATTGATGCCATAAGATATAATTTATACATAACCAAAACAACCAGGACCAGACTTTATGGAGTGCACATTGGAAAAATGTGTCCTGGTACTAAAGTTGCACACAATAAATACACTTCTAGTAAATATTTCGCTAAAAATGCACAGTTTTTCTGCTTTATACATACAGAAGTGTGGCATTAATAAAATGTCACCCTGTTGTTACATCTCAGATATCTGAAACATGATATAGAAGATGAATGAATAATTGTTCTGAGACTTGTCCTGGTACAAAAGTTGCACACAATAAATACGCGTCTATTAAATATTTCGCTTCCAACACATAGAAAAAAAATCTGCAGTTTCTACGCTGTATGCATACAGAAGTGTGGCACTAATAAAACGTGACCATGATGTTGTATCCCAGATATCTGAAACATAACAGCGTAGCAGTTAGCACTGTCATCTTGCACCTCCAGGTTCTTGGTTCGTTTTCCACCTCGGGGTCTGTGTGCATGCTTGGTGGGTTTCCTCTGGGTACTCTGGTTTCCTCCCACAGTCCAAAGACATGCAGATTAGACTAAGTGGCATTCCCAAATTTCCCGTAGTGTTTGTATGCGTGTGCACCCTGCGATGGATTGGCAGCACGTCCAATGAGTGGATATTGTGTGAGAGGCACACACAATAAAAGCATGTATAGTAAATAATTTGCCCCAAATGCATAGAGATGTGCAGTTTCTATGCTTTATACATACAGAAGTGTGGCAGTGATAAAACGTGTCCTGGTACGAAAGTAGCATGCAATAAATACACGTCAAGTAAATATTTTGCTTTGAATACCTATAAAAGATCTTCAGTTTCTATGCTTTATGCATACAGACGTGTGGCATTAATAAAATGTGATCCTTCATAAAAATTTGTAATAAGATTGTGTCTATACTGCATGTTTCATTTATATTAAAATAACCAATTTTTGCTTTTTTTGTTGTTTCAGATTCACTTTAGTCCGTTTTATGCTTTAATCTTTATACAAATTTTATCGTAATTAAAGAAAAGAAAGCAGTTGATGCAAATTGTCAAATCATATCTGCAAAATTTTACTTTTAATCTTGACTTACTAGAAGTAGCATGCAAGGCAAAAGTACCATTACACTTCTTTTTATTCAAATTATCTTTTAGTCATTTAAAAAAGGTAAAAATATGAAGGGAGTTCATGTCAAACCAGTACTTGTGATGAAATTTCTAGTGAATAAGGATGTAGAACTGTTTGACATTTCCAGCTGACTTCAAGCACAGTACGGTGGTGCAAACTTTTAAAAGAAGATCGTACATCCGTGAACGATAATCCTCAGAGCCCGCTGCAGTCAAACATTCAACAAGTGGAACACTTTATCCCTGGAAATCGACACATCTGTCTGTGGGAACTGTATACACAATCATTCATGAGCACCACTTGCACATTACAGGAACTTGGCTGGGAGTTATTGCCATGTCCCCTGTACAGTCCTGACCTCGTTCCAAGGCATTTACACACATTTGAGCTATTAAAGGTGTTCCTGGGAGACCAGCGTTTCAGCAGGCAGTTATCATTATCTCTAATGTACTGGGAAAACTTTCGATCTTGATGCAGTAGTGAAGCGCTGGGATATGTGCATTAGTGTAGGAGATTATATTTAGGTAGAGAAAATAAGGTAGTTTTTACTCTCATAACTGTGTTCTGTTATTCTACACAATTTAGAGTTGAATGCTTTTCATAGCTTATGTTTAATAAATAAATATTCTAAAGTCTTTAGTACAGAAATACAGTAGTTTTTTTTTATACAACATTACTCAAAAAATTACATTGTAATAAAATAAATTAGAAATAAATATTAATATTGGGTTGGTTTATATTTCCTGTGTGATTGTAGGTCTTCTTGAGCCATTGGTTTCCGGCTCAGTAACCTTTGAAAGCAGTATTTTAGCTCCTCTACGTAACAACTATTTGTATGAGGAGTCCAAAGAGTCTTTTACCTACAGCTCAGCACAACTGATCAATAATCCAGCTCTACAGAAAAGAGTAAGTACACACATGAATATTGTATGAATGTGAGTGTACGCATACTGTACATGTTCCCACAACACACACATATACATATATATATATATATATATATGTGTGTGTGTGTTTGTGTGAATGCTCCATGTGTCATTTGTGGTCTTCAGTTTCATCGTTTTTCAGCAAAAAAATTTTCATACATCTCTGCTTTATCTGGTTTCTCACAGTATTATGCATTTCGCACTGAAAAACGTGAACAAGGATACTCTGAAGAAGAACTCGAGGAGTTGTTCGGCTTCTTGTTGCTGGATGACAAATCCAGGGTACATGCACGCAACACTAAACACCATCATGGACCTGTATTTTAAATCCAGTTAATAAGTGATCAAATAGCCTGACCACCTGTTGATCTTTATTTAAAGGCAAATAGACTTGCGGAAACAGGCCTAATTGTTGGGCAAGGGACATGCACCACTCTTGGAGATCATTCAAAGGGTAACTATCATCACGCCTGTGGTACAGTTATCTGATATCATTGTTGGTAACGGCTGTAGGTGGGTGTGTCTAACTGTTATGTTTTAATGATTGTAGTACTTGGAATGTAGTTTTTCAGCTTGAGCCAAAAGCAGGACGGAGCAAGGAAGTGTGATTTAAATCATCTTAAATGTGCTCTAGAAAGTTTAAGCATATGTACTCAAAGGTTTACCACACACAACTTGTATCAAAAATTATACATTGAGAGCCATTTTTTTCTATTACAATACAATAGAAATTTAAATCAGTACAGTCAGTACTTAATCGTAGTCACTTTCGGTTTTGATTGCACAGTAAAGCACTTGTTTTAGGCAAATCAAAATGACCTTCTGGTACATTTAAGGGAATACAGTGAGTAATTGACTGCACTGTAGATTTATATGTATTGTATCTGAATATGTGTACATTTCCCAACACTTAAAGAAGGCACATAAAGAAAAGAAAAAAATCACAGCATATGAAATGCAGGATCTTCATGACATGCACCTCACTGGCAAAGCCTGAAAACCTCCCAACTTCTAGCCTATAAATAAGGAGTCGCTGTATATTTAAACTGAAATACATTCATGGCATTTATGCACATACATAAAGCTTCACTCACCGTGTGCTGATCAGGCAGTCAGACAGTCACTGTGTACTGATCCGGCAGTCATCCAGCTTTGAAAGTGAAAGCATGAATGTATGGCTTTATATGAAAGTAAGAAATAGAAACAGAAAGCAGGACCAGCTCAAAGGGCTTACGGAGCAATCCAGCCATGACATGAAATGAAAATGAAACTCAGGATCCATGAAGATATTTCACAGATATTAAACATGGATTCAGACAAATTTATTTACTCAGTTACTTACTTATTTATTCATTTATATATTCTTTTTTTTTTTAATCAGATGGGATGGGAACAGCTAGTGTATGGCAAACACCCTAGTCCTCTTTACATTAGGTTGGATTAATTGAGGATGGGACACGGACCAGGTTTTTCCTGAATTTTATGGCCGTTTGCATGGGTACATGATGTGTTGAAGCTTGCAAAGAGAACACAGCATGACTTTTGAGTGATAATGTAAATGTATACAGTATGTTTTGCTTAAAGCTCATGACGCATGCCTTTTCTTTGTCAGAATTTAAATTTTTAAAGCATGATATTCAGTTTGTTAAATGCTTTTTAAAAACTTGAACGGAAGCCTGATGAAATCTACTGTCTGGTCCTCAGAAAAGGTAAAGTAAAAGCAAGCCCTTAGTTAGGTAGTATTTTTATTTGCATAACTGAATCATGCAAGGTATTACTAGAGCATTAAACTGATTGTGTAAATATGCTGAGGGTACTAAAGGAAATGGTGGTGTTTAATTTGAATGGCTGTAATTTGTTTTTTTTTTAAACAGGTGTGTATATCTCAAAGTACTCTGACTGCCTTGACATTAAGCGCTGGTATGATGGCAAGACAGGATACATTGTTCTGTTAAAGTTGACAAAGGTATGGTTTTTAAGAAATTCTAAATAATAAAAAAAACTTTATAATAGCTGCATTATTTAAAAATGAAACTTCATCTTGTCACTAGGGTCGAGTAAAGGAAGTGACAGAAAACTACACACAAAACTTCACACCTCCGACTGCTGGGTTTGACTGCCATGTATCAGAGCAGCTCAGATCAGTGTGTACAACCACCAGCTCTTTTCTAGCATTTGAAAGGACTCAGGTGACAATCAGCTCATTATCCAATTCAGCTTTCACACACACACGCAAACACATACACACCTTTACCAGAAACTGAGTGAAGGCTGCGTCTTTACATGCATGGACGCCTTAATGTTGTTACCCACCACAGATCTGGGGAATATATTTTTATTTCAGCATCATTGGAATGCTTTGATTGTCCTGTTGTTGTTCTTTTGTCATTATTTAGCTGAAAATGAGGGGTATCCATCTGTTTAAATTGAAATAAATGTAATGTAATGCTGTGCCTTACCCAGGTTATCATTGCTTTTCAGTATTATATGTATGAGCTGCTGGATGAAGGAGAAAAGGTTGAACCATGCCCAAGACATGTGTGTCCATTCGCCATTGTGGCTTTTTCCTATGGAAAAACGGCCATCTCTTTAGAGCCGATGGAGAAAAGGTCAGCTTCATTAGTGCTACTGTTTAAATAGTGTTTAAAAAGTACGGAGGGTTGCATCTGATCTGGTGTAGGTTTTCTTGAAGTAAAAACTAGGTACTGTGTGGGTGTGGTGTGTGTTCATACACGTATATTTTATCACAGAATAGTGTGTCAGCAGAACAATGCATAAAATGACAGCAATACAGGTATAGAGCGTCAGTTAATTTTTACAACAGACATCCAAATGAGGAAAAGATTCATCTCCATGACTTTGACTGGTGAGTCCAAAACTGCTAAATTCTTGGCATTTTCACACACAAGAGCCCCATTAAGAGCTGTAGGCAGAAAGGTTTAGGTTAGAGGAAAATGGGCTGGTTTAAATCGTCCAACACCCCTTTACAGACCCAAATTTTATAATTAATTAATAATAAACAGTTTTTAATAATGTCCCCTTTTGGAAAGTCCATGCTTGGGTACCTTCACATAGTCCATTGAACCAGTATGCTGACCTCTCTCATGAACAAAGGTATTGTGCTAGCTGGGTCTGTGTGATTGTTTTGTTAATTGTCAATTAAGTTAATTGAATTGTTGGGTGAGTTTAAATTCATAAATAATTCACACGTAATTATTTAGGTAAACTTATACACTCGGGATGTTTTTATACAAATACCAGTATTGTGTCTGATACCGCACACATTTATTTGTACTCAAGCTCCTAAAATTATTTCGATGTTATTGCGCCTAAACCACTTACAGCTTCCACAAATACGTTCTATAAAAGTATCGCTTCTTCTTTTGGGTTTATGTGTGGTTGGAGTAATACCACCACCTACTGGACTGGAGTGTGGAGCAGAGGAACGGCAGGAAAAAAAATATACTCTTTATTTTTTGTATTAGACATTTTAGTGTTCATTCATTTATTAATGCTTCAAAACCTGTAAGAAATAGACCTGGTTGAAATAAATCAGAGAGTAAACTTTAGTGCTGTCCAGTCAAATCAAAATGAAAATGACAGTGCTCGAAAATGAAATCATCTCGAGTACTACGATTTACTGGTCTACTGCCAGCATAAATGCTGCATGAAAATCCAAAGAGATCTTAAATATTCAAATGTTGGTGCTAGTCTGCAACTGCAAGATCACAATGGATGTAAATATTAACTGAAACACTTTACCAGTATCTTCATGAATTTGTGTATATAATTTAGATTATTAATATTGAATAATAGTACTAGTGAAGAAGAACTTGTTTGTTTGTTTTTTGCCTATGCACTCATTTGAAATGTAAATGATCTCTGTATCTTTTTTTTTAACACCACAAGCAGATCATGTTAATATTTTGCTTATGTAAATATTTTGCAAAGTCTAAGTTGTTTCTCCTTTCTCCTTTGTTTTTCAGCCAAGAAAAGTCATGTAAGCATTCCATTAATATTTTACCATCTTACCTTATTGCAACAAGTTGACACAGAGCATTTTTGAGCACTTCATCTCATTGTATGTTGTGGAGAAAAGTTTGCTCTGGATTATTGTTTATTGTTCCTTAATTTCTGCCTTTTAATTTAATGACCTTCAGCATTTCATTACCAACCATGGAGTGGCCAGCTAAAGATTGAGTCTGTTTTGTACAACATCGGGTTGAGGTCCATCCATGGAGCCATGTTTCCAGCAAATCTGTAAGTTGGATTATTTTTGGAGGAAACAAAGGAGTCAAACTACACAAATCAAATCCTATTTATATTATTTAATTCTTTTAATTGATCTGGATATATATATTTTTTTTGTTCTCTAGTCCAAAAATAATTAAAGTTGACCGTGTCATTGGAATCTCTGAACTGAGGAAGACATTGCCTCAAGCAGTTTTTGAAACTTCTCCTCTTGGTGAAGGTGTGTTTTTAAAATTTCATTTATTCATTCCATGTATTTGTCAAGTAGAATAGAGAAATTTAGAGCCATTTCTTTTTTTAGGTTTTTGACTGTAGATTTACGTGGGTATTTTGATTACTTGTGGATTGATTTTTATTTGTTGTTTTTTTTTGTTTGTAATATTCTTCTTTTAGTTTCATTAGATGGCAAATGGTTTAGCATGTATGAAGTCATCTCATTTGAAGCAAAAAATGACCTAGCTTTCTTAAGTCAAGAGTTAAAGGAAAAGGACATGGTAAGTCTGGCGTGTGAATGACATTTGAGCTAGTGGAGTAGAAAGAGGAAGACAGATTTATTTTTTTTTGTTTTGTTTGTTTTACTTGCAGGCCCTTGTTATATGTTTGGAAGATGGCGGATTCCTTGTAATTTTACATTCATGTAATTTCCTGTCCTATGAAGGTAATGATATTCCAAAGATATTTAGATATTCAAAATTTAATTAAATGTGTGTAATGCTTTACTTCCTGATTAGTAAAATAATTGGAACATTTTTATAGGTGCAGGCACAGATAAAGCCTTTGCTCTTCAAGGAATGTTTATTTATCCAGACTCCAGAACCGTGCCACGAGGTGAATAAGATATAGCTAAAGTATTTTGTGGCACAAGTTATTGTTTTGGACGTTGTTCATATGGTGTCTTTGTTTCTGATTATTGGTTTGGTTTTTTTTGGTTTAGAGACCAAGAGGGCATACCATAAGACCACAGTTTCATCTGAGGTTCTTCAAGTTCTCCCTGCCTTGAATTATGCCGAATTAGAAATGGAGAAGTGTCCTCCCCAGCAACAGGACGATGCCCTTGGCACATTGGAGAAACATTTGCAGGACTTTGCTGCTCTTATTTTTCCAGGGTTAACTAACAGCCCTAGCAGGGAGGCGAGTATGTTTCCTGATCAGTATGATGTACCTGATGGTTTTCCTAAGAGTACCCCAAAATGGACAGAACAGACAGGGGATCGCCTCAGGATGTACTTAAAAAGTCCATGCAGTTTTCAAATTCCAGTGGGTAGGGCACTGGAACTCCTAGCTGCCGGAAAGCAGCAACGCAGTGATGATCACGATGATGACGTCTATTACTATATATCCTCACCTGAGGCCCCACAGACTCCTGCGGAGATGGTTTCAGAGAGAGATTTGCCTAACGAAACTGATCATTTAACTTGCAGGAATGTTTCCGATGATGTAAAAAAGACAGCTGAGCAGCAAGCTGAAACAGAAAAGACTGTAGCCGATGAACTGCCCCATCGGGGTTTGGTGGAGGACGTCAACATGTCTGGTGCTGCAGTGGTTGCTGCTGATAATAGCACATCTGATGCAACAACGGATGCTATGATAACACCTAATAATAACCAAGCTGAAGGGACTGATCCTTCATCTACATTAGGTGACCCCAATACAGAACACTATGCTCAGAACATTGTTGCTGCTCAAGACGGTGAAAAAACATCTGAGGGTGTCTCACCTGACGATAAATGCAATGGAAGGGAGGTTTCTGAGGCATCTTTGAAGGAAACAATTCAGACCTCCAGTGAGGCCTTATCATCCACAGAAACTGGAGATGATGCCTCACCTCTGGCATCTAATGTCGAGATGGAGGTTGATCTGTCAGAGAAAGTAGACAGTTTGTCAGATGTGCTCCCTAAAATTGGAGGTCAGATGCCTATTGCAGATAAAGACCTTCTGGAAGCTGGCCTTCCAACATCCATTTCAACTCCTACTACATCAATAAACCAGACTGAAGCATTAATTGAAGGCTGTGACAAAGTACAGCCAGAGGTAAGCAGTAGTGTTCCTGCTGAGACAAAATCTGTCCCAAAACGGCACGGAAGAAGGAGAAGAAGGAAATCGTCAAAACGCAATACTAATACATTCAGTCAAATTACAACCCCCTTTCAAAACACTACTTTATCTTTAAGTCCTGCAACAGAAGCTATTCCTACTCCTGAACAGAGCAGTAACAGTGACTCGATACATTCCTCACCTAGCACACTCAAAAAAGATTGGCGTTCTCTCCCAAGGCTCAAGAGGGAGTGGAAAGTTGATGCCAGCGCAAAGCGGACATTGAGGTCAAATTTTAAAAACACTGAAACGCCATCTGATAAAAACAGCGACTCTGAGAAAAATACCTCCATTACAGAACTTACTGTTACAACTAACATTACATCCAGTACACCGAAACGAAAAATGGAAGGAATTAATATGAGAGAACGATACGGCCTCAAGAACATATTCACAGATTGCGGCTTTGTCTTTGTCCCCCATGGCTCAGAGGTTGCTCCTGGTGAAATAAAGTCAAATGAAAATAAACAAGCTCCAGAATCATCTGTTGTTACAACCGAAAGTCCTTTAGTGGAGAAGCCAACAACTCCACCACCACATGATAAACCTCAGCCATCAGAAATAGAAAACAGAAGTCAGCATATGCCCTTAACACACATACAAAACATTTCAGAGACGCCACCCAAGGCACTAGCGTCTTCAGACGTTACTGAGAAAGTCCCTGTGTCTTCTCAAAAATCATCTGTCCTGGAAACACCTGAAAAAAATAAAAGCACAGTGAAAGACCATGTATACAGAGCAATATCTATAAGTAAACTAAAAACCGTGCTCAAAAGAGCAAGAAGGACTAAATCTTCTTTTGGAAAGGATCATGGGAAATCGATATCCGATAATACAGAGCCTGAATTAAAAAGAGCAAAATCAAACAGTGATGCAGACAACGGCAAATCGGCTCCTCATGCAGATGTTGAAAAAGGCAGCTCATTACAGCCTAATCCCGAATCAGCCGGGAGCCAAGAGACAGTGGAAAATGCACCATCTAAACCACGACAGAGGGCCACACCATCTCAGGAGAAGCGGATCTCAGAGATACCTAAAGAAAATGGTAGGAAATGTTGTAATGCTGTTGTGGATTTAAGTAGGAGCTTAGATGATTCAGGGTATATTACTATACCCTGTATAATCACTGTAAAAAATAAGATGTACAGTAGAAATGTGTGTTGGGAATCCCAGTATACACCCCTAATCAACAGTAAAGTAAATACCCTAAACTTAAACCAGATAATTTTCATAGCAATAGACTCTGTCTGGATAAGTGTTTATTCCCCTTTAAATTAATTATATGAATTATGTATATTTGAAGACCTACAGCAGACTTACTTGAAAACGTGTGGAGCTCTGTTCTGTCTGTCTGCCTTTGTCTAGCTTCTTTGTTGTTGCTCCTAATTAATTATATAGACAGAGCAAATTTAAATCTTAATATTACTATTAATACTATTATTAGATACATTTACAATACACTGCCTAGCCAAAAAAAAAACACCTTTGGACCACCTTTAGATTTGATGATTGTGGATTTTTTCCATCCATCTTATACAACCTTCCAAGATTTATCTGTCTATTCGTGTTATGTTATTTTGGAGTTGTTTTTTGACAACTGATGATGGGAGAGTCAAACCACTCCATAAAGTCTACTCCAGCACTCCCCAAAGACTTTCATTAGGCTTGAGGTGATTACTCTGTGCTTGCCAACTAATTTGTGAAAATGATTTCCTCATGCACCATGCCATCAGAGACAAATAAATGCTTTGAGGGGATAATTAGTATATTCAAGGCATAAGCTGGCTTCATTTTATTCCAACATAATGGTGCTGAGCCTAGACCTATAACAATGGCTTGTACAGTGGCCATATGCATGATGGGTGATCACTCTGGAATAAGGACAATCTGCACTCGTCAGACCACATGATCTTTTTCCATTGCTCCAAAGTTCAATCTTTATGCTCCATAGCAAGTTTAAGACTTTTTTTTTTTTCCAAGTGATTTTATTATGGCCATACACCTGTTTAGTCCAAATCCTGTGAGTTCTTCTCATATATTGAGTGTGAAGCTGCTCTTTTACTATTGAACAGCCCTCATTTCTATTGTCGTTTTTTTCTTTCTTACTTTTTTAAATGATGCAACTTTATAATTTTAACTTTTAATAATACGTAACTCGAGCAACCGTCTTAGTACCTTCTTTTGCTTGCCAATAATTTGACCTTTACCTGAAACACAGAAACATATTTTTATGACCACAGGGGATATGTCCTTCAACAAGGTTGTTTAATAAATGAGAAGTTAGGGTTAAAAGGATTGCTGCCAGCTGAAGCATAATAATCACTGCAGCAGGTATTTAATCAAAGAATCTTTAGTATTTTTTTTCTTTTTTGGCCAGGCAGTGTATTAGATTTACATTTTTAGTAGAGAAAGCATTAAGCACAGCTTCTTTCCTTCTACAGCTTCTGTCTTATGTCTTTTACATGTATGTATGCGCCTGTGACAATTTCTGCTTTTTCGTGTCCAACTCTTGCTGCTTTTTCATTCTCTGTTGTCTGTTTTTTTTTGTTCTTTTTTGTTTTTACAGGTTGCAACTTTTTCCCTAATGAATTAGTTAAACAAGCCGACCAGCAGCTCATATCTGAGCCAGTACAGAATAGGTTAGAGGCCAAGCATATTAGTTCTGGTGGCCAAAGCAATAAAGAGGAAGTGGCTGTTTGTGTGCCTGCACCTTCAGATGCTCTTAATCTACTGGCTGATTTGGCCCTCAGTGTAAATAGTGACGAAATGTTGCCTAAGCTGGGAAAAAAACACCACGGAGCCAGGACCAGTAGCTCGCCGCAAACAGTCATTCATCTGTTGCGAGACCTCACCCCCAGATTAAAATCTCCTTTTCCAGAGGGTCTTGTTGTGACTGGGGATTTCATATTAGAAATATCAAAAGAGCATTCTTACTCACAGCCCACCTCTCTGCTGTCAGGTTTGACAGGCATATGCCCCCAGGTTCAGTCTCCAGTTGGACGAGTTGACTCTCATCTGTCCATGAAATCTGACCTCCTTCTGAAGCTGCCTGATCTTGCTAGTCCAGGCTATTATGATCAAGAAGGCAAGAACGGATTGACACTCGTACCATCACCCCCAGCTGCTGTCAAGGCCAAAGTATGGAGCACTATATTTCTCCGCACTAGGACCGTGACTGAAAAACAAGGCTCCATCCAAGTGACAAGATTCTGGAAGGAAAACTATGATTTCAAATTTGACAGCAAGTTCACAAATGACAAACTAGACAAATGTGTGACAAGAGCGCTGCATGGGTATGTGCTTCTTTTTTTTTTTTCTCCATCTAAAACTAGGTAATGTCAAGTGACTCAAGAGCATTGTAACAATTTGACATAAAGCATTGAAGTGCTTTGAAGTGTTGTGTAGTCAGTTCATCAAAGTGTAGTGACATGGTGAACATTTAAATACATATATAGTATAAAACGTTGTGTTTGTGGCTATCACTTGTCATATTTCCCTCTTTCTCAAAGAGGATTATTTGAAATAAGCCAGTGTCTAATGCATTGGAAATGGATTATTTAGCTTCTGAGTGATTTTATACACGGTGGAACCTTGGATTACGAGCAGGAAGTGGGCTCATATTTCAACACACTCGTAATCCAAATTGAATTTTCCCATAAGAAATAATAAAAACTCAAATTATTCGTTCCACAGCCCCAAAAATAAATTCATAAAAATAAATAACACAAAAAAATAAAGTCAAAATAAAACAAATTAACTTGCACTTTACCTTAAAAAAAAAAGCAAAAATAAATCCCGAGAGATAAGTGTTTCCGTTTGTGCGTGCAGGCGCTATGTGTGTGTGTGTGAAGCTAAAGTAAGGAGCCCCTCCCCTTTCCCCCTTCTCGTCTTACACAGTTACCCTTTCTTTCACGCGCATGCGCGCGCACACAACCGATACGTGATACTCGTAAACCAAGTCAAAATTTATTAAAAATCTTTGCTCGTCTTGCGGAACACTCGCTAACCATGTTACTCGCAATCCGAGGTTTCAATGTATTAGTGATTTTAAATAGCCAAAATGATCTACATTGTGTTCAACACTAACCATATTTCTATTTATTCCTAATTTCCTCAGCAAGTGGGATTTTAGCATTGAAGACAATTATGAGCAGGTGCACCTCATCTTCCATATGTGGATAGGTCTTTTCTACAGTAAACCCACTTCAAGATTCTTCCACTTCGATCACACCTGTCCAACACTGGAAAGAAAAAATCCTTCAGATGTGTTACAGTTTGCTATTCAGACTTCCTCACCGTTGCCTGATGTTGATTTGTCCACGAAAGAGGACAAAAATACTTCCTTACATCCAGGTTCAGATGCTCTTGACCTTTCAGTGAAAGCACCTGAGGCTGCAGACGACAGCACCTCTGGAGAGAAACCTACACCTATTTCTGGCGTACGGTCAATACTAAAATACATGAGGGAGAACAAAGAGCCAGATAAAAGACCCAGTTTAGACCATTCTCCCTGTGTACTAAGAAAAGGCATTTCTATGGTAAGCAGTACTAGGGCAAAGTAAACCATGTCTGATTTTCATTTTGTTGTCTGAATAGAATGACCAAAATATACAAATTAGATGATTAATGCAGTTCTTCATATTCAATTGAAGGGGGTTTTACTACATTTAAGTGAAAAACTATCAGAATTATTTATTTATTTATTTAAATTCAAGAGAAATCAGAAGTGTTGTCATAATATTTAAAAATGATACGCATATTTGACAACTGTCTATTACATGTCTAAATATTAGCGGATTATTAT
>JAOTRS010000031.1:10839543-10852411 GCA_028565755.1 Dinotopterus cunningtoni
TGTCAGTAGTCATCAAGAGTCATAGCATCATCGATGCTATCATGTGACAGTGATTTTTCTGTGCTCATATTTTTTTATGTTGAAGTGTGTATACATGTGTATACATTTTTTGGGCCCCTCTGTGTGTATAAACACTGTATATATCACCAGGAGCACCAGAAGTAGAAAATACAAATCTATCTGTAAAGTTTTGATGTTTCGTAGCTTAATATCGAGTCACTTGGTCGGTCCACTGTGTTTCGATAAGCTTACTGGCATTTGGAAAAACACAGTCAAACATGTTGTCTGTCAGAAAGGTCTCTATTTATTAACATCAAGAAAGAGTATTTATATGTTTAGCCAAAAACCTGGTGTTATGTACTGTACATGTGTTACTACAAAGAACATTAACTATTTTAACATGTACTGGTGAAATCCCAAAGAAGAAAAAGGGTATAAGTTTACAGATGTTGATCCAGAGACTAACCACGAAGTATTAGCTCAAGGTTAGGGGGAGAGGGAGAAAGGCAAAGAGACATAAAGAGAGAATGAAAAAGAGCATGGGAGAGTTGGCACCTTAAGAACAGATCCAAGAGAAGACAGGAAATGAGTAGAATTAATTTATTATATTATATATATGATTTTTTTTTTTATCCCTTACAGTACCCCATACAACTCATATAAAGGTAAAGTTTTAATAATTTTGGATTAAAACAAAAAACACTTAATACTCAAACTTAATATTTTACAATATATGATTGGAATACAAAAAAGTATATTATTATTATTATTATTATTATTATTACATTTACATGTATGAATTAAAGCTTAGCAATTATAAAGATTATAATGTATTAGAAAATATTATTCTCCTTTTTCTTGTAATAAAAAAGAAACCAAAAAGAATGTGTATTTTAAAAAAGAGGGGGAAACAAACGTTTGGATAAAAACAAGAATATCTGACCAAATATCTGTATATCTGTATATATGTATACGCACATGCGCAGTGGCTCAGGGACAGAAATGACGTCATTAAATTAATTCGCAGGCACCGAAACCGGAAACTGATATGTTGTGCTTTCATTTTTTATTGAATTGATGTAATAAAAATTATATTTATCGAATACTTCCAGATATATATACTATATACAGAGTTGTACTGCAGTAACAGTGTGTATTGTACATTTTATAAGCTTCTGCAGTCACTGACGCCAGAGCAGGAAACCGGAAGTATAATGAACTCGTTGCTAACGTCGAGGGGAGAATGTAAACAAGAGCAGCTGCTAACTCAGTTGCTCTGCTGATATAATTATATTAAACGTGATTGCACGGATTTATATATTTTCTCCTAAGAATGAAATGGATATACACACACGGCCAACGCTGTTTAGTGAAATAGGTAAGATATCAGCTAGAAGGCTGGGAATATAACAAGCCTGTGTTGATTCACTACAGTGTGAACAGTCCAGGTCCTAATCTCAACGTTATTATGTATGTGTATGAGGAGTTCAGGGTTATAGCTTGGTTCTGATTAAATTGATCGGGTTTTTTATGTTTCACAAACAAGAAGCTAATTAACTTAAAGATTGTGTAACAGCCTCATGATCATTTCTGATCTGATATTCTTTAAGTAGTGAATCTGTCTCAGCATGGCAGTGACAGACACAGTGTAGTTTGTATTGCTCTGGGATGCAGGAAAACACCTCAGAGTCTGAAAAACAGTTTACTGGACTTCAGTATGTGGTGTTAAAAATAGTCAATGAAGAGGTTTCTCTTCATCTTGCGTTATAGCAAACATAAACAATCATTCTTTCACCAGTCTCTATTCACATTTTCTCTCATTACATTAATAATAAAAAAGGCACCTATCCACCCGTACACACTCACCCATCCAACTATTCACCTGTACACTCACACATCCATCCATCCAACTATCCACCTGTACACTCACTCACCCATCCATCCATCCATAAATCTATCCACCCATACACTCACTCACCCTTCCATCCATTCATCAAACTATCCACCTATACACTCACTCACCCATCCATCAAACTATCCACCTATACACTTATCCATCCATATAACTGTCCACCCATACACTCACTCACTCTTCCATCCATCCCTCCAACTATCCACCTGTACACTCACTCACCCATCCATCCATCAGTCTATCCACCCAAACACACACTCACCCATCCATCCATCCATAAATCTATCCACCCATACACTCACTCACCCTTCCATCCATTCATCAAACTATCCACCTATACACTCACTCACCCATCCATCAAACTATCCACCTATACACTTATCCATCCATATAACTGTCCACCCATACACTCACTCACTCTTCCATCCATCCCTCCAACTATCCACCTGTACACTCACTCACCCATCCATCCATCAGTCTATCCACCCAAACACACACTCACCCATCCATCCATCAGTCTATCCACCCATACACACACTCACCCATCCATCCATCACTCTATCCACCCATACACTCACCTATCCATCCACCTATCTACCCATACACTCATCGATCCATCCATCTATCCATCCATACACTCACCTATCCATCCATCAACCTATCCACCTGCACACTCACCCATGCATCCATCAACCTACACTCACTTATCCGTACACCCATACACTCACTTATCCATCCATTCATCCATCCATCAACCTATCCACCATATACACTCACCTATCCATCAATCCATGCATCCATTCATCAACCTTTCCACTCATACACTCATCTATCCATCCAGCCATTAAACTATCTACCTATACACTCACCCATCCATCCATCCATCAAACTATCCACCTATGCACTCACCAGTCCATCCATCTAACTGTCCACCCATACACTCACTCACCCATCCATCCATCAAAATATCCACATATACACTCACCTGTCCACCCATACCCTCACTCACCCATCCATCCATCCATCCATCAAACTATCTACCTATACACTCACCCATCCATCCATCCATCTATCCACCTATACTGTACACTCACCAGTCCGTCCATTTAACTGTCCACCCATACACTCACTCACCTATCCATACATCCAACTATCCACCTGTACACTCACACTTTCATCCATCCATCTATCCAACTATCTACCTGTACACTCACACATCCATCCATCCAACTATCCACCTGTACACTCACACATCCATCCATCCAACTATCTACCTGTACACTCACTCACCCATCCATCCAACTATCCACCTGTACACTCACACACCCATCCATCCATCCAACTATCCACCTGTACACTCACACATCCATCCATCCAACTATCCACCTGTACACTCACTCACCCATCCATCTATCCATCAACCTATCCACCAATACACTTACCTATCCATCCATCAACCTATCCATTCGCACACTCACCCATCCATCCATCAACTTACACTCACTTATTCATCCATTCATCCATCAATCAACCTATCCACCCGTACACTCACCTATCCTTCAATCCATGCATCCATTCATTAACCTTTCCACTCATACACTCACCTATCCATCCAGCTCATGTATTATATACCTACTATGTACTTAATGTTGTAGTGGATCCATATATAAACCCACTCACATATTCATCTATCCATTTACCCACATACACATCCTTCTAACCATTCATCCATCAACCTATCCTCCCATATACTCACCTATCCACCCATCCATCATCTATTATACACCTACTATGTACTTAACATTGTAGTGAATCCATTTATAAACCCACTCACCATCCATCAATTCATTCATCTTTCCATTAACCTACAGTATTCACCCATACACTACCCTATCCATCCATTCATCAATCCATCTATTATACATATACTATGTACTTAATGTTATAGTGGATCCATCTTTAAACCCAAAAAATAATCCAGCCATCCACTCATCCATTAACTCACTTATTAATACACCCACCCATATGCCAAAGTGAAGTCAAACCAAATCAGAATGACTTTATTAATCCCATCATTTGCCCAATTTATCTATTGTACCACTCATCCTTGTATTCATCCACCAATTCAACCATCAACCATTCTATACAACTACCCACCCATCAATACACCCATCCATCCATTTATCCATCCACCCACCTGTCCATCTACCTACATATCCTTCTATCACTTCAGAATGTTAACAAGTGTTGTCACTGGATTCCTTTTATACTAATACTAAATATGTGTTTCATTACAGAAAATGTCAATTAATTAGTGATTAAATAACTACACATTTTTATATCTGTTCAGGTCTCTTCTACTGCAGTGATAGATTTAATATGCTTAAAATTAACAAGTAACATTTATATCCAACATATACAGTAGCTGTGCTCATATTATATTGAGATAAAAAATACCCAAAGCCTCTTCACCATTAGCGCATGCTAAGTAATAACGACCGGATGTCTAGTCATAGGCATTTTATCTAAATAGTTTTCTTTGTATGGTTAGCACATGGCCTGGGCTTTTGGACCGACAGGTCAGCGGTGCACGAAGCAGCAGCTCAGGGACGAGCGGCAGAACTTCAGCAGCTCATTAAAAATGGAGCAATGGTCAACATTGTGGCTGTAGACTCCATAACTCCCCTGCACGAGGCTTGTATTCAAGGCCAAACACAGTGTGTTCAGCTGCTACTGGAGGCTGGAGCCCATGTAAGCTTTATTTACTGTATATTTTGGACGTGTAAAGGCTGGTGATGTTGGATAAACTGCTCATGCTGTTCATTCCTGTTTGTTGACTCATGTTCAGGTGGACGCCCGTAACATAGACGGGAGCACACCGTTATGTGATGCTTGTGCAGCTGGTAACATAGAGTGCGTGAAGCTGCTGCTGGAGTACGGAGCCACGGTTAACCCTCCTCTCTTCACGTTCTCTCCCCTTCATGAGGCTTGTATGGGGGGTAAGAGAACCGCTTTTTACCCACCAGTCTCTAGACAGAGTCCAAGTTCTCATCTATACAAGTTACACAGGCTGTCCAAGGGCATGGGAAATTCATTTTAGAAATAAAGTATGATTGGTATGATGGTATACGGTGATCAGAAATGCATTGAATTGTTTAGTTGGTGTTTAATTTTGACAGTACTTCATGCTGTTCTTCCCGTAATTTAAGTGTCTAATGCACTTCTGTTCAAAGCACTGCTAAATTCTTCACTCTGATTGGTCCAAAGCAGTTTATAATGATCATAAAAAAGCAGCCCTGTTTGCACTGCCAGATGCAACAGCTCTCAGGTACAAATAATCCAAAGCTAAGATGAAACGTCTGGAAATTATAAAAGGAAAACCTACTTTTGTGATGTTCCACAACATTGAACACAATTATGCAAAATTTAGTTTAATAGACAGTAAAAAAAAAAAAAAACGGACGTTTAACTATATGTTTCGATCCGCGTCACAGCTGTTATAAAAACCGTTAATTACGCTATCTGTTGCAGCTTGGGTGAAAGTACTCTAGGTCTGTACGGTCCACAGTACTGAGAAGAGACCAACTGCCTGGCAAAAACACATTCAAAACCATTCATAATCTATTGATGGTAAATGGTTCTTGTGGAACTATTATATAAAAGCAATATCACACTGACGCTCATAAGCACCAGGGCACAGCCTGCATACTGAAGGCATCACAGCTGTGCTGATATTCAGCACAATAGCATGACCTCGAGTATGATATAAAACTGCTCAGGTACAGGGACTGGGCTGAAAATGATGGGAGAAAACTTGCCGAAAAGATGTGCCAAAAATGTCTTTTAGAAAGCCTGGAGAACTATACCTCAAGACTACTTTAAAATACAAGAAAGTCTGGCTCTTTTGAAGCAAAATATGAAGAAATGATGGGCAGATGAAGACTTTTGCACGGTACTGTATACAAATATGGATTAACTGTATGTACTAGGTAACCCCGAGTGTGTGCGGCTCATGATAGCCGAAGGAGCGCGCATGGAGGCTCACGACTGCCACTTCGGTACTCCTCTTCACGTGGCTTGTGCCAGACAGCATCTTGACTGTGCCAAGGTTCTACTAAATGCAGGTAAATACATTACAGTATTAGTTTAAAGACTGAGCTGGTGGAACTAATAAGTTTGGTGTATATGTACAGTATATGGTGACTCTGTACTGTATATAAGTCTATGGTGTTTTGTTTTTTTATTACTTGTCTAAAGGTGCAAATCTTGAATCTTGATATACTTACTGTGTATGATTCACCTGCTTTGAAGGAGTCTATGGTGATTTTTTTTTTAACTCGTCTAAGGTGCGAATGTAAATGCTGCAAAGATTCATGAGACGGCCCTCCACCACGCTGCTAAAGCAAACAATCTGGAAATGATCGAGCTGTTGGTTGAGTTTGGGGGTAACGTCTTTGCCAGGGATAACCTCGGGAAAAAGCCAATCCATTACACCAGCGCTGGCTCGGCTGCGGCGGTCTGCCTCAAGTTCTATGAAAGTAAGATTTAATACGGAAAACACTCAATGATGGAATGTGTGATGAAGCTGAGCTTCTGATAATACCACAAAGTTCATTGATTCATTTCCAATACCAGTGCATTCGCATGTTTTATAAATTAAAGAATGACACATAAAACTGTTCAAACGTTTATAATTACATTAATAACCAATTCGTCAATTCGTTTGAGTTAGTTCTGTTATCTCGTATGTTCTAGCAGCTATAAACTAGCAGTATTCCTCTCACCAACATCCTTCATCCCGAATATTCCCCTGTATCTGAAAAAGCACGCTTACAGCTTTACATCTAACTGTGACTGACAGTGCTGACACCGGAGACAATTCTTCATGAGAGCCAGTTTCATCATGGTGCTTAATGGGTTTTGCAAATGCACTTTGACGATACTGTTCTTGCAAGAACTCCAGAACAGCTGATATTCATGTCTTAAAATAACAACTGGCTGTTGTTGTTGTTGTTGTTACTTAATTACATAATTCCATTGCTTTCTTTCAAATATTTTTTTTTATTTTTAAAAGGAAAAATACAGTATTGCCCTGAAATGTAGAAAATAAATCCGAACTTGTGTCCTTTTGACTTTTGACTGGTTATTGCACAGTGAAAGTCTTTCTTTGCATATCCCAGTTTTGTTAGGAGGCTGCGTTCAGAGCTCAGGGTCAGCCATGGTACAGCACCCCTGGAGCAAACAGGGTAAGGGCCTTGCTCAGGGGCCAACAGTGGCATCTTGGTGGAAATGGGGCTTGATTCAATAACCTAGAGCTTTAACCCACTGAGCTACCACTGCCCACATCCATTAAAAAAATTCTCTCAGATAACTGTTGCTATAAAAACAATAACCAATATAAAACATTAAATAATAAATATCCAACATTGTAAGGTTTTTTTATGTTATACATAACATCTGTAATTTATTGTCTGTATTATCCCAGCCAGGCTCGATTCCCGTCTCTGTGTGCATGGAGTTTGCATGTTCTCCCCGTGCTTGGTGGGTTTCCTCCGGGTACTCCGGTTTCATCTTTTGAGATCATCTGAGCGAGAATTGGCTCTGTTGTTAGACTACGAAATGATGTCATATTTTTTGGGACACCCTGTAGAATGGAGCTAGATTTTCTGTCTGAACAAGACAGATTTTTTTTTTTGTTCATCAAGATTTGTTTGTGTCTTTTATTTATTTTATTTTGTGTGTGTGTGTGTGTGTGTGTGTGTGTGTGTGTGTGTGTGTGTGTGTGTGCAGCTGAACCGCTTAGTCTTCAGCAGATAAGCAGGGTAGCACTCAGAAGTACGCTGGGGAAACGAGCGCTGGAGGCCGTGCCACATCTGGGTTTGCCCACTCGTATGATCTGCTACCTCACGTACACGCCCACTCCGCCTCCCGAGCTCCTGACCAGCGCACAAGCCAAGCTGATCAACAAGACGACCAATTACTCCAGCACACCCGGAACAGAGGGGATTCCACACAATTGATCACGTCTGGAATTATATCCTGTCTTATTATTACAAACTACAGTTCATGTGCAGATCTAAATTCAGCATGAGATTTCTTTTGTGATCATTGAAGTCATGCTGACAGCACAAAGAACCATTCCTGTGTTTCATTCTTGGTCTGTGCGGCACTTGTGTGTGAAATGTATTTACATTATGATTTGTATAAAGTGTAGTGTTTATTGTAAATTGTATTTCTGTAATCTAATTTCATCTTGATTTTTATTGTACATATTCTAAACAATAGTTTATAAATAATTTAATACCGCACTGTATTTCTTTAAAAGTATTGAAAAGTGCTTGAATCCTGTTTTTTGTTTTTACATTTTTGTCTTAATTTTGTCTTCTGTAAAAACGCTAATACTGATGTCACAATGATGAAAACTCTAGAATAAATCTGTGGAATCCGTTTTCGAGCTGATGCTTCTAGAAAAGGGACGGAAAAATGCACAGAGGTGACAAAAGTTGTACACTGAGCAGAAAGCAAAAGACAACAAATGTGTTGATGAATGCAAATACCCCGAGCTAGCTGTTTAACGTTCCCATCTTTATGCAAAGTGCACATTGTCCAGTCTTGCTCATGGCTGTGCTACCTGAGAAAATACATTTTATTTTATGATCAAGTTTTTACATTTTTTTAAAGTCATTGCAGTAGAATTTCTGGTTAATTTATATGTTGGTAAATTAATAAATGTATACAATGTATATATCATGTTCTTTTGGCTACTCCCATAGCGGACCATTTGTCTCCGTCTAACTCTGTCTACCATGTCTTCCATTGTCATTCCAATCTTCTCCATGTCCTCCCTCACCACATCAATAAACCTCCTCTTGGGCCTTTCTCTCCTCCTGCCTGGCAGCTCCATCTCTAACATTCTCCTCCTGATGTACCTCACGCCTTTGGGTTCTATTCCCGCCTCGGGTTCTGTGTGCATGAAGTTTGCAACACCCTAGGTTATGTTCTTCCCATGCTTGGTGTGTTTCCTCTGGGTAACCCGGTTTCCTTCCACACTTCAAAGACATGCAGATTAGTCTAATTGGCATGGTGTTACCCATCTAGTGCCCTGGGTCTTCGGGGAAAGGCAGCCCTGTATACAGGATAAAGCGGTATAGATGATGATAAGTTAAAAATGGATTATTAATAGTGTAAGCGTGTGTAACATGTTGGCAAGCCCTTCTGTTTGAAAAAGAATTAATGTTTTTTTTTTCTTTAAGTATTGTTCTAATCACTCATTCTCGTAATCGTCCTCCAGCAAGATAGATGGCAGTGTTTGTAAAAGGTACGTTAAACGCAACCATTCGCCATCGAACAGCCGAAGAAGAAGAACAAGCAGTACTCACTACCAGGAAGTACAACCCAAAATGTAGTTGTGTTTTCCACCTGTATTTTTTTTCATTTCCTCGTCTTCTACCCTACGATTGGTTAGTGCGTATTTATTTCCAGTGCGACGATTGGTCATACGTAATGCGCGCAACGCACGACCAATCCTACTGCAGAAGGCGGGACTTGGGGAATATGGGTGTGAAAGAAAAACGATGCTAGTTCTGTAAGAAAATCTGACCAGCCAAGTTTAATCTTACAAACGAACTTATAATTTATTATACGTTTAAATTTGGACACCATTCGCGTTTATCTAGACACTTAATGCATAGTATTACGCATATTATGACAATAAAGTCGTGTTAGTTTAATGAAGAAACATGATTGTTTGTAGAAAGATTAACTGATTAGCACTGAGAAGCTAGCTAACAGCCGGGAGTGGGAGACCTACAGGCTTGACTGGTGAGTTCATTTAGAATTCAAGATTCATGTTTTTTTTTTAAATATGAGACGTGTTCCATTTAAATACCACTTTTAATGAGATTATTAACGAGCTAACGTGATTTATCTAGTGATTCAGTCAGATAATTTTTGGACTTTGGTTTGCACTGAGGTATTAATTATTAATTAAATGACTTTCCAACCTAAAGGCCTTATGAGCTTATGTTTTGAGGGATGTGTTTTATAAGAGTTAAAACGCTAACGTAATATTATAAATCTAAACAAGGTTAAGAGTCTTAGGGCTGGGAGCCGATCCAAGCATCGGAACATAAGAGTCGACTCTGACTCTGTGGAGTCGACTCTTCATAAAATGAGAAAAATATGCGATTCTCTTGTCGCTATCTGATAAATCTCTCTCCCTCTCTCGCTCTCAAATCACAGACTTCAACATTCTGTCAATGTTTTATTTTTTTTTTTTTAAATACAAATGCATACTTTATGACAAAGTCACAAATGTTGATTCATCTTCAAATTACACGCCCAGTGGAAGTTACTAGTTTAGATTAGTTATGAAATAAACACTCGAAGTAAACGTTTATTCGTTTTAAATGCATACAAAGTGTCGTGTATTTAGTTTGTAAGTATTTAAATACCCCTTGTTGTTCATAAAGTTTACTGTAATAATGTGTTAGGTGTGTTTTCCTGCTCTAGACTCGGGAAGTTGGCGAGGAATCGTTTGAATCGATTCGAAACACGTGGACTCTGACTCGGAGTCGGTTGGTTCCAAGTGACTCACTCCAAGTGATTCAGTTCAGGCAAAGTGAAATGACACTCAGTGGCTGCCACATAGCACGTTTATTTATGTTTTTTTCTCTCTTACTCAGCCAACATGAACACAGTTTGTGAGACTTAAGGAGATCTTAGCAATGTGTGCCGTGCATTCAATTTAACATGATTTAGTTTATAATTAGACGTTTTTAATACAGTAGATCTCTGTATAAGATGAGGGTGCAAGCTAGTGTTCATGTGTGTAACATCATTAAAAGCATTATTGAAATCATACCATACCACACTAGATATAAGCTTAAGTCAGTAGGGGTATTATCTATATATAAATAAGAGATGTTTTGTCTGTACATTGGTCAGAACTTGCTCTTTCAATTATATTTTTAGGTTGCATCATACATTGTAGGATCCAAAACCAGTTTCTCTCTGTCCAGCCAGATTTTGTCAAAGCCTCAGACAAAACTGGCCAGACAGAATTTAAAGGAACTTTTGAGTGCTTAGATATCTGCCTAAAGTTAAATTCGTGCCCATAAATGTTGAGTAAAAGTGATTTTATGAATTATGTGCCGTATTTAATAATCTACATTAAAATAAGCTACTTGCTCCATGTAAACAAACACCTGCATCAATAGATATTAATTAGAAAAGCTAAACTGAATATTTTCCCTGGGATTAGTTCATATTTTAAAGCGCTGGATTCATTTAAAGTTACAAAACGTAATCTTTTCTACTCTACTTTTTTGATTTTTCATCTGTGATTCCCTCTCCGCTTACCGCACAGGGAGTGTATTTGGCTGACGACGAAAAAAAGTCTTGGCGTAAAAACCTTACAAAATTTTATTTTTTTGCATTAATAAGGCAGAAAGTTCTGCCGCACAGAAAAACAGACAGACATGTACGGGGCCGTCAATCTGAAATAATGTCACTGAATGCATTAAAGCTGATCAGCTTATTTTTACCCTTAACCCTTTAACTATTTCTACAAACTCTCTTCCCATCAACAACGGGTACTTGCGCTAGTTAATTATATTATGTAATCCCTGCAGATGTTATGTTTCTGCCCTCAGACTTGAAGGAGTGAAAGTGGAATTAAACTTTGGTCATGTCTGATCCTGTAGTCTTGTTAAGTAATTGAGTTTGCGGTTTCATATTGACTTATACCTCATACGCCCTGTGGCACAGCGTGTCTTCTGGATTCCTAAAGCATGCCTTCAGTCCTCTATTGTTTCGTGTAGACGGGTGGGTGGACATGGACATTAGATGGAGATGAATTTTTGAGCTGGAAATGGTGATGGATAGAGATGAATGGTTGGGTAAGGATGAAAGGATGGCAGGGAATGGAGATACAGATGGATGGAGATGAGAGAGAATTAAATGTGGAAATAGTGAGAGCACAGGGAGAGAGGAAGAGAGATGTGTGCATGCAGAGAGAGAGAGGGAGAAAGAGAGAGAGAAATTGGTGCATGCATTTAGATGGAGAGAGACGAGTGGGCATGCAAATGGAGAGACAGAAATGTGTGCATGCGGAGAGAGAGAGATAAGGGTGCATGCGGAAAGATGGATAGATAGAGAGATGAGTGCATGCAGATAGAGAGAGGGGAAAAGAGAAATAAAGACAGAGAAGGGTGCATGCCAATAGAAAGATAGATATGGAGAAAGACAGAGATGGGTGCATGGAGATAGAGAGAAATAGAGATTTGTGCATGCAAATGGAGAGAGAGGGATGGGTACATGTTGATGGAGGGAGATGGAGAAGGAGAGAGATGGAGAAAGATGGAGATTGGTGCATGCAGATAGAGAGATAAATAGAGATGGGTGCATGCCGATAAAGAGAGAGAAATGGGTTCATGATAGATAGAGAGAGAGATCGGTGCATGCCAATATAAAGCTAGAGATGGGTACGTGCCGATGGAGGGAGATGGAGAAGGAGGGAGATGGTGCATGGAGATAGTGAGTGATGGGGATGTGGATATGGGACTGGTGATGGACAAAGATAAATGAGGTAGAGTGGGCTGGATGGACAAATAGAGATGAATTATTGGATAAAGAAGTTAATGGGTGTAGGTGAATCAGTGTGGTTGGCTAGATATACAACATATAGATGAGAGAGACATTGCGACAGAAGGATAGAGATAAATTAATGGAAAGGGATAAATAGAGGTTAATAGATGATGAGAGATGAATGGATCTGTGGATTGAGATGTTGATGGACACTGAGATGGTTAAAAGATGGCAGACAGACATTGACGGATATATTTAACGCTCTTTCTTGGTGTGAAGGTTTAGCGCTGATCTGTGTTTTTGATATTAAAAATTCTCCCAATAAACAGAGTGAAAACCATCAGGAGTATCACGAGCATTTTATATATA
>JAOTRS010000031.1:10922456-10934989 GCA_028565755.1 Dinotopterus cunningtoni
CTGTGCTATTACATACTATTACATCACTGTATTGCGCTTTCTTAAAGCTTGTTCTTATTTAAACACACAAGTACATGTTCTAAAATTGTTCACACTTTAACACCACAAAACGAATATTTTTTCAGAGTGTCGACACTGTGGGCAGAAGTGTGCAGACGTACATCATCATGCAAGATCACGACGCACTTGGATGTCAGTCCTCTGCATTTAATCTGAAGTTTAGGCTTCAGCTCTTCAATAAGCGTCTTACTGTAGCAAGCACTGTTGATTGTTGAACCTTTTTCCTGATAATCTTTCAATACTGACCTAAAGAATCCCAGAAAACTATAAGCAGCTTTTTTTTATGTTACCTGAATGGCTAAGCTATTTAACATCAATTTATCTGTATTTGGAGGTGCTGATATAGTGGCTAAAGCTGCATGCGTGAAATACGAGAGCAACGTCCACGACCAGCTTGCGACCATGCACAATTATGAATGTTTCTGACAGCCCTGATTTATCTGACCAAATTCAGAAGTAAAGCCTGGACATGTGTAGAACATGAAAAAGTCTTCCCTGACAGAAACCTGACTCATGAACAAACCAGGCTCTCTGAAGCTGTGTAGCAGCAATGCTACCTACTTCACCAGCATGCCACCATTTTAAACTATAAAACATGGCTTTTCTTTTTTATTATTAATCTCATAAAGCAGATGACCAAGCGTGTATTGTTTTTCTATGTTTTAACTTGTGGTTTAGTGGTTAAGGCTCTGCGTCACTACTATTACACCCTTGACCCTTATTTACTCAAACAATGCAGCATCATTGTTTACCATGTGTTCTGACCCCAACTACCCCAACAAGCTGAGATAAGTAAAAAAAAATTATTTCTTAATTTTTGTACTGTATATGTGACAGGTGGCACGGTGGTGTAGTGGTAAGCCCTGAGGTTAGCTGCCTCACACCTCCCTCCAGGGTTGAGGGTTTGATTCCTCAGGTGTGTGTGTGTGTGTGTGTGTGTGTGTGTGTGTGTGTGTGTGTGTGTTTGAAGAGTTTTTATATTCTGCTTGTTGGGTTTCCTCTAGGTATGCCGGTTTCCTCCTACAGTCCAAAGACATGCCGATTAGGCTACCAAATTGCCAGTAGTGTGCGAGTAAGTGTGTGCATGTTTGTTTCTCCTGCAGTTGGCCCCCTGTCCAGGGTGTAACCCACCTCAGGATACAAGGTGCTATCGCAAAGTTTCGAGACTTGTTTTGTAACACGTCAACAGATTACACCACAAGGCTGCATGTACAGTCACAGGGAGCCCTGATCTTCATAAGTCAGTGTGCCAAAAGTTCTGTTCTGACCACATGCCTTACCACGTCTGCTATTTCATCATTTATAAATAAACATAGTGAATAAATAAAGTGTTGTCATTTTTTAAATTACAAGGTTTAAGATTTTTTTTCCTTAAAAAAAAATTAATTTATACTTTATAAATGCTGATATTATTATTTTTAATTGCAAAACTACATTAAAAAGTTATTCTATAATTATACAGAAATTAAATTAACTTTTATTTATTTATTTTATATTATAATTTTTTATTGTGAAACTACATTAAAACTGGATTGTTATATAATATTAAATATGATTTCTTTTAAAAAGTGTGAATGTATTTATTTATTGAAATAAGTAATTGAATAAGTAAATAAATACTAATAGAATAGAATAAATAAACAAATACATAGAATAAGTAAATAAATAAATGAAACATTTTTTTAAATAAAAAAACACATTCACGCTTATAAATAAAGTTTATTTATTTATTTAATTCCGGTGAATCACCGCGACTTGTACGCCGGCGGCGCGCGATTGCAGCGTGATGACGTCAGCCGCAGCCAAGTCCTCGCGGCGCGCGCGTGCGAGCGAGCGAGCGAGCAAGCAAGCGTGTGCGCGGACGCGGGGGGGGGGTGGAACGTCACGTCAGGCGGTTCAAAGAGGAGCAAAGATGGCGGACAACAAAGGCCAAGGGGATACAGAGAGCTCGGCTAGCATGGAGGCAGAACCTCCGACGACGCTTAACGGAGACGACGCAGGCGAACACAGCGAGAAGGCGAACAGCGCGGACGCCGCCTCGAAGGACGGAGACGACGGACAGAGCCGGGAAACCGCTCTGGAGACGCCGACACCCAGCGCCGAGAGCAGCGAGCCTGCCGCCGCCAGCGCCGCCACCGATGGAGGAGGAGGAGGAGGAGAGGTGGAAGGAGAAGGTGGTGGTGGCGGCGGTGGAGGAGATGCAGAAAGAGGAGGAGGAGAAGCGAGCACCAGCAGCGGTAATGTTAATCCTAGCCCGGACACGAACTCGAACGCGGAGAGCACCGAGCCCGCGGTAGACGCCACAGCCACCGCCGCAGTGGCGAGCATGGCTTCCCCAGCTCCCAGTGCTGAAACGGCGGCTGCGGCTGCGACTCCGACACCGACACCGGCGGCGGCTCCGGCTGCGGTGCCGCTGAACCTCCTGGATACCTGCGCCGTGTGTAAACAGAGTCTCCAGGGCCGAGACTGCGAGCCCAAACTCCTGCCCTGTCTGCACTCCTTCTGTTTAAAGTGTGTCCCTCAGCTGGAGAGACAGGTCAGCCTGGGAGTCACCGGTCCTCATGGCCAGGACACACACGTCGGTGAGTGAGGAATAAAATAAAAATAAATAAGAATAAATAAATAAGAAAAACAAGGAGGTTTGAGATCAGGATCCGCTTAAGATGTGATCACTCTGATCACACATGACACTGAATAAACACAGAGACAACTCCTCACATCTTACTGGAACTTTCTTAGACGTGTTACTAGTGATTAATAACCAGACTAAGACTAAACTAGTAGGTATCAGGGCCTGCAGGTCATCTAAATATGTTAGATATCGATATTAATAATTCAAAAATTCGCTCACATGAAGTTATTTGATTTCACACTGTTTACACCGGTGCTGTTCATCCGATTGGTCAGAACATGGATGTTTATTAAATTCCCATCACACAGGTCTATAAATGTGTGTGTATGTTTATATATATATATATATATATATATATATATATACACACGTGTGTATATATCAACTGGCCTGTTCTCGTTTCTATGGTGACTGGTCGTTCTAAACAAGCCAAATATGGTGCAAGCGGAATTCTTGTTGCAATGAATGTTTGCGTAAGGAGTCGTTTATTTAACGTTCACTTTTAAGCAGGACAAGAAAAAAAGATGGGCTGTGATTGGAAAGTAATCAACTGCATGGTGGGAGAATAACTCGACGTGAAAGTGTTACATCACCTCGATGTTCGGTCGTTTGGTTTTCTGTAATGGTCGCAAAGCAGCTTTTTCCAGAATCAGAAAGAAATAATGTAAGAAAATGTGTATAAATCAGAATCGCCAGATCGTCCCTGATGAGCATGTCGACGGTGGCGGCAGCAAGGAAAAACTCCCTGAGATGGCAACATAAAGAAACCCTGGGAGAACCCAGACTTGTTTTTGGTTTCAGGAATTGCCTGGCAGTAGACTGTGTGTTTTATTTCATCCTTCGTTCGTTGGTTGGTTGGTTGGTTGTGTGTGCTTGACTGATTTTGGAGGATTAGATCTTGCTAGTTTATGTGTTGAGTTTTTCGACGGCAACGTTTATACTAACCAGGATGATGTTTTAAAACGTCTGCCGCCTGTATGCGTCATGACTGAGGCTTCGTTCAGGATCGTTTCGTTAACATTTATGAAGACGATAGCATTTATGAGAACATATGGTTGTATGTCATTGTAGCACGTGTGTATGTTTCAGTTTGGTTAGTAGTTAATGACTTGTATCTTTTGTGTGTGTTGAGTTATCCACCGAACTCAGCTCAGGTGTTCCTTATTAGTATTTCCTTTCAGGTAAATTTGTCCTTCGTTGGTTGTATGTGACCGATTGGAGGATTAGATCTTGGTAGTGTACATGTTGAATTGTTTTTTTTCGACGAAGATGTCTTGTTATCCTGAACTTACTAACTTGGATGTTGTGTTGAAACGTGCCAGTTAAAAATGCCAATGGTGTGTTGTGTGTGTCGAGTTATCTCCTTAAGCAATGATAAGTTTCCTAAGCCATGTACACCTACATTCCTTACAGGCTAATTATTACCACTTAGTCCAGAGCGTTGTTTTTGTTGTCCTTGTGGCACCGAAAGGGACGATTTAAAATTTTTTTTTGCACGACTATGTTAAATCTTGTCCCCCGCAGGCGTACCATCCTCAACAGCGAGGAGATGAGGAGGACACGAGAACAATGTCTCTATTATTACCATCTGAAGCATGTGACTCATGGGCGGGTGATTGATATGAAGTATTAACAGTTGACGGACACGTAGCATCGACGCCTTGCAGCTCAGGGGTCCGCGGCTCGGCTTACTATCTGTGTCTGTGTTCATTTCAGCAATGTTCTTTGGGTTTCAATCCCAACAACATGATGAAGTATGCTCAACTGCTCATGCGTGTGAATGTGTGTGTGCGTGGGGTGGCCTGTGATGAACTGTCTCTCATCCAGGGTGAATTTCTCCTGCCTTGAGCCAAACATTGACTAGGATGAAGCGCTTGAGAATGAATGAATGAACGAATGAACAGTTTATCTTGCGCATGATGGATTAGGTGAGGAAATGGTCGGTAAAGTAAAAGTGTAAAAAGCCACAAAGCAGTGTTGTTTAGTTAAATTCATTAATTAAATTGTTTGCGCAGATTGTTTATGATCTACACCGCCGTGTCACAATCATGTTTGTGGCTTTGTTTGTTTGCGCCAAAAGTTTGTGTTTACATGTTTGTGCAAGTTGTTTATGACATACCCTGACCGTGTCGCAATCGTGTTTGTGGCTTTGTTGGTTTCCTTGTGCCGGACGCTGCATCCGCAGAGAGATGCCGGTCGCTGTGAGCATCGGGACGTTTTCTTGCAACACTCCCATACAAGCCAGATTCGTGGAGAATTTGCGATATTGTCACATATGCACACAATAGATTCCTGCAACTGCTTCAGAGTTGCTGTAGGCCTCTTGATATCCTTCCTGACTTGGCACTTTCATCCAGTTTGGAGCGACGTAATGATCCAGGGGACGGCCTATGTTGTACCAAATACCTTCCACTTCTAAATAGTAGACTTCGTGCTCCTAGGCAGGGATAATAAATCCTGGCTTTGTGTTCGCACAGGTAGTTCCGTTACAGGCGTGTCAAAGGCGTTTATGCCACACTAAAAGGCAGCATCATCCACTCCTGTCATCTTCTTGGTATCAATGGCGAAAATGTGAATCTGCGACCGGCATCGATTGTGTTTACACAGGTAGTTTTGTCGTGGCATGTCATGTGCGTTCCTGACTGAATGTAATGGTAGACAGCGTCAACATCAGCTTTTAAGACAAAGACAAACTCCCTGTCTTTGTTTTTAGTCTGTGAGACAGCGAGTTCCCGTTATTTACAATGTTCAGTTCAATTTTATTTGTGTAGCGCTTTTAACAGTGGCTGCAGTCGCAAAGCTGCTTTACAGAATCAAAAGTTTATGGAAATAAATTGGGACATGTGCAGAAAAAAGTATAGACTACAACAGTTTGTCCCTGATATATTATATAATATAATATAACTTCTCTAAACAGTCACCACATCACCAAAGCCGTCCATCCTGATGTCAGAACGACGTGGTGGAAAACATACATTTTTTGGGACACACTATAATGCAGTGAGGATAACAAGGTGTAGGGTTTGAGACGCCAAGGATCGCACTCCAGAGTCACAAAACTCATGAATCAACAAAACTTAATTTGTTATTCATGTTTTTCTGCCAGAAACATTTTAATCATCTTCCGTGTGATTGTTGCTTAACAGAGTTCTGCTAAAGGACAAATACATTCACTGATCCATGTTTTTTAAAGCTACTGTCTGATTTGTTATGGAGGAAAGAGAAAAAAAATTCTACATATTGATACATTTAAAACTTTTTTAAAGCTCTTCTGATGTATGCGGGGTGTTCTTCTGCTGAATTAAGTTGTAAAAGTGTTTGACGTTTAGAGAAGACTTCAAGCACAGTAAGGTGATGAGAGCTGCAGTAAAATATTTGAATGGTTTAAAAGTTTTGAAGAAGGCCAGTGAGTGACGATCTCGGTCGAGGTGACTCAGAGCCCGCTGGAGCCGTTCCTGTGAGCATTCGGCGAGTGGATCGCCTGATTGCTGAAAGGTGCCGGATAACCTGTCGCCAACTTGCGGACGCATCTGTCTATGGGAACTGTACACACAACGTTGTTCACGTTGCAGGAATTTGGGTGGAATTATTTCCAACATCCCCCGTACCGTCCTTACCTCACTCCAAGCCATTTCCACGTATTTGGGACGTTAAAGGAGTTCCTGGGAGGCCGGCGTTTCAGCCAAGTCTAATCATGGTTCTGGCAGACTAAAAACACTTTCACCCTTGATGGTAGTTAAGCACGCTGGGATAAGTGCTTTAGTGTAGCAGGGGATTATATAGAAAAAATAAAGTGAGTTTTTACGTTTATAAAAGTGTTCTGTTTAATCAAGAGTCCCGGTTTGACTTGAACATTCCTCGGGTGTGTAAACGCACAGCTCGACCCTGAGCTCAGGTTACTGCCGTATGTCCCCCTGGTGTTAGCGTGGGTATCCTTTTTGCATTTAGTGGTTAATCTGGTCGGGCCACAAGGTGGGAAACTTAGGGTTTAGAAAGTGACTTAGACTGTTAGAAAGTGTGACCTCCTGGTGTTGTGGGTATCTCGAAATGTCACTCTGTCGCTGTGGAAGCCCGAGGTCATTGTTTTTATTTACTTATTTAAAATCAATATTTATTTATATATATTATAATATTTATATTTATATTTTTTTAGCGTTGTTTGCAGAAAGAAATGTGTAAAAATAACTGAAAAAATTTCTGAGGGGTTAAAGGTCAACGTTGCGGTTAGTTTCAGGTGTAAAACGTGTGTTCTATTGCATAAAATCGTGCCGCAACCGCTTCCTTTTAACGCCATTCATGTCATTTAATGCTAATCTGTCAATTGTACCAGTTCAGTATGATGAAATTAATAATAATAATAATAATAAATGAAATCAGTCTGTATGATTTAAAAAAAAAAAAAAAAGGGAAGGTACTGCAGGAATACATTAATATCATCTCTCATATTAGAGTGTGTGGTTTAGTGGTTTATGTGCCAGCGTGTGTGTGTGCAAACACACCACATATTATTTTTTTTAAATTAAGAACAATAATCCATATGGAATCTGCTGATGAAAATCGCGTTATCTTGTCTGATCCTGGAATCTGATTGGTCGTCATACTATAATAGGAGCAGCGACAATAGTTCAGTCTGTTAATGCACATTTCGACTGTTTAAAGCTCTGCTCTACCATAAGCGATAACTTGTAACGACATTAAGTGTAAGTGGGACTCGCCAGTCACCTCACAATACATGCTGTAGGTGCCGATCCAATTAAAATTGCGATTCGACGTATCATAATTTTATAAATATCCCGATTATTATTAAAAAAAAAAATTTTTTCACCGTTTTAAGCGCTTAAAAGAATTTGTTTAAATATAGTTGCAAGCAACGATGAGCGGGCCCAAGCACCATATACCATCGCTGCCCAGGTGCACCTCACAACTTGTACACTTCACACAATATGACGTAATGGGGCTGATGTCAGCTTGGGCCCTAAATATTTGTCATGTCATGCGTGTGTGTGAAAGTGAAAGATGTGAGTGAAAACATCCTCCAAAAAGCTGAGAGTAAGAGATGAGTGTGTTTGTGTGTGTTAAGATTTGTAATGTGTGTGTGCGCATGTCTGTGTGAGAGATGCGAATGTGTGTTAGCATTTGTAATGTGTGTGTCTGTGTGAGTGTGAGAGTGCTAACATTTGTGGTGTGTGTTTATGTATATGTGTGAGGTATGAGTGTGTTTGTGCGTGCGTGTCTGTGTGAGAGGGAGAGATTCGAATGTGTTTAACATTTGTGATGTGTGTGTGTGTGTGCGCGTCTGTGTGAGTGTGAGAGGTATGAGTGTGTTTGTGTATGTGTGTAAAATTGCGATTCGACGTATCATGATTTTATAAATATCCAGATTCGATATTAAATTTTTTCCCTCCCGATTTTCTTTCAATTTTAAGCCTTAAAAAAATAAAGTTTAATGAGTAGCGCGTTCCAGATCAGCATTTAAACAATACAAAATAAATACAGGCGTTAAGGTTTACCTGGGCAGCGTGCATCTCGGTCATCCGTCGTAATAATTATTATTTCTAAACACACTTGCCAAGTAATTCACTCCTAGCACCTAATGGTGATCTTTTACCTCCTCAAAATCTCAAAACTCAACTCAAGAGTTAAGTTCGCGGATTGAGTGAATGCGAGGAACGCACACGACTAATTAGTGCTCATGGTGTTTTGAGACTTGTGTACGCATGTGTAATGAGGGGGTTTGAGACTAATTCGCGACCAGAGTATGGAAGAAAAGGCAGATCAAATGCTTTTAACGAGTTTTTTTTTCTTTCTTTTTTTTTATTGGTTAATTTATTTTTTTTATGATGTAACACGTTTCTGTTGCCCCACTCCGAGTCTTCTACGCTCGGTAAAGAATAATTAATCACCGGTCTCGGCCAGACAAACTGAAAACCAGCCAATTCTACCAGCGGGTCATCTGTTATTATAAACGTAAAAATAATTTTTAAAAAATTTATTTAGGAGTCAGTGTGGAGATGCGTAAATCACCACACAAAAAGAATCATGATTCAAATAACTGAATAGAATTTTTTGTATTTTTTTCTCCTCCTCCATCTCTAACAACCCTAAAGATTTAAAAAGTCACTTTTGTTGCTCTTTAAATGCAATAATAAATTGTTGTACACATTGCCAAATTGTCGTATAAGAGTTTTAAAAATAAACCCTTCAGGATGTGCCGTTACAGGAAAATGATCAACTCCAGAGTAGTAAAAGTGACTTTAATGATTTTCCAGTAGCTGCACAGTTCATCATGCTTCCTTGGCTCCTTACACTGGTTTACATATAAGAAGTGTGTTTAACACGTGCTTAATGATTAGCTACTCATTCCTCCTGCTACTTTTCTGTCAAGTACACATGGCTGATAAATAATGCATACATTTTTTTTTTATGCGCATTCAGTTCAAACCGGGACTTGGGCTGAAATTTCAGTACTCTTGTCTCTGTAGAGTAACCGAACACAATCAGAAGGTGACGCTGAACTACAAAACACAGCATTTTCCAAAACATAGCCACGTTTTTCTGAAACGCAAAACCGTTTCCAGAAACACTGGAACATTTCACAAATCATAAACGTTTCAAATTTACCGGAAAGTTAGAGACAACATACACTAGTTTGCGATTGGGCCGTTTAAACTTCCTGTCAGGACTCCATGGCTCTTATAGAACGAACATATAAACTTAAGACGAGTCTCCTTGTGGGTTTATTTCATGAAGCATGGTTGTAACTATATGCTTTTTTTTTCTGGCTGCTCCATCTTTGCAGTCCTGCTGCTTTCAAGCATGTTTTCAGAGTTTAAAGGCACCTTTAAACATTACGAATAACATTTACAAACTAGAGAGGTACATTTCCTGAAGAAAATGTGAGTGGTGCTCGCCGTGGCAAAACTCGTGCCCCCCATATCTCTATGACAATGGGATCTACAGTTAGGTTCTGATTTGAATGGCAAACAGGAATTAATTAAAAATTCTTTCAACGTGAGTGGCAGGAACGTCCAGACTACAACATATTGATTTCTCATGCACGTAGAATTTATTATACTGACATGGCGACAGTGTAAAGACACCCTGCGACACCCTCCGATGTTAAATTTAAGCAGAAAATTTAGCAGTTTTGAACTGCAAACAGGAATTTAGCTCTCAAACAAATGCTTCCCAACGGAATACCGTAGTTCCGATCGAAAAAATTATTTCACCGTGAGTGGCAGGAACTTCGAGACTACAACATATTGGATTCTCATGCCCGTGGAGTGTATTATACTGACGTGGCGACAGTGTAAAGACCCGCCCACCCCTTAAAAAAAGTCATAGCACCCCATTCCCGAATAAGCTGCACGATTTGACACCTCATTCATGGGTCTACGACAAACGATGCGGGACTCAGTCAAAGTTGGTCTCAATGTTAAGTCGATGGGACTTTAATTGCTCCCTGCGGGGGCAATTAACCGCCCACCCCCTAGAAAAGTCATAGCACCCCATTCCCGAATAAGCCGCACAATTTGACACCTCACTTATGGATCTACGACAAACGGGACTAGTTACGCGCCGAACTTTCATGCGGAAGAAGAAACGGAAGAAAAAGAAGAATAATAAGCCTGTGAGATAACAATAGTAGTGCGTCGCTTCGCACCACTAATTACTTCATATGAAAAACCTTCATTCCTTGAAATGTTTTGGAAAATGTGGTTGTATTTTATACATCAGGGTCACCGTACAATAGGCCTGGTTTGACTTGATCACCCCTCACAGTCCAAGTATAGAATTTGATCTTGTTAGAATTTTTGCAATAATTTGATTTGTGCAGTCGGTCACACATCCACCCATTGGATCATTTAGGGTTGTGTATTTTTATTTTGAAACCCCTGAGCACCTCGGTTCATTATAATCTGTTTACATTTTTATTGTGACGTGAGGTCAAAGGTCAGCAAGAATTTTTTTTGCTTTTTTGTTTTTTGGTTGTTGAAAGGAAGTATCAGTTTTTTTTCCTTTTGAAACTTGACACATGGTCCCGGTGCGAGTCTTTTTAGACATGACTTTGCCTCATTGAGGTAAACGCCCATCGAGGTCATTGAACTCTCATCTGTTAAAAAGGATAATGTTTCAGCTGCGTTGTGAACCCCGGTTCCGATTTTCTTGTTTCTAGCGTACAGACGCCCCTTTTTTTTGCTTTCTGACGACCGTGTGCTTGGTTTCATTTTTGTGCACAGAACTGAAACGCACAGGGCCTCTTGAATGTCACTCGAAAACCTGAACGTCAAAACGTTTCTCTCTCTCTCTCTCTCTCTCTCTTAACGTCATGCAACCTGTCAGAAACCTTATGGATGTTTTTGACATTTCCGAATCTAATTTCCAGATAAAGGCAGGTATATTTATATTTTGTTTGGTGGGTTTTTCCTCAGATGGAAGTTTTTAAATAATGTGATTTTTGTCTGTAGTTTTGTTTTGTTAAAAAAAAAAAGTACTGTCATGTATTGAGTAAAAGGGAAATGATTCCTTAGTTATTTTTAATCAGTGTAGTTAATATGCAGGACTTTGTTTTGACATTTCTGGTGGTGGTGCTTGAGTTGTCATAATTTATATTTTGTCTTAATAGGTCTTTTAAAACCGATCAAGAATAAATTGTGTTTTTGATAATTTGATAAAATTATAGCTTTCATTTTTAAGTCCTAGTTTATGTGCATCTCGTGTGGTGTTTTTTTTTTTTTTTTTTTTTTTTTAAATGAGATCCAAAACATTAGGACTTTTGATCCTGTGGGGAGTTTTTTTTTTCTTCTTTTTTTTCTCCCATTCGAATGTTGGTAATCAATTTCTCTTAAATTTTGATGGATAGATATAGACCATTATGACATAATTTAAGAATAAGGGGAATTTTATGTTAAAACCTCCAAAAAGCCCTGGATGCTGGGGGCTGAAGCATCGCTCACCGTGGTCTCACTCAGGAAATTATTAGCCACTTTTCAGCATAAGTTTAAACCATCGTCACGGCTGAACCGTTTGTGAAATTTTAGATCTCTTCCCAATTTTGCGTCCACAATATCTTGATCACGTTGGCCCGGTTTGGTGGCGATCGTGTAAATATTTTAAGAGGAATATACATCAAATTCCAGCCAAAGTTGTTTAGGTCAGTGAGATCTACAAGTCTTACCGGGTTTCGTATGTATACGGTGTAAGTATAAGTGTGTATGAGCTATGCTATGCTCAATATATCGTGTGACGCTCCCTTCGGACATCCTAATAGCAGCAGATTCCAACCTGTGTGCTGATTTTCATGACTCTTTGAGCATGTTAAAACCCAGAAAAGCCCGGATGCTGGGAAAAATAATGATATAATAATCCGTAGAAGAACAAGAGGGTCTTTCACACACTGACAACATAGGGCTGATGTCATAGCACTTGGGCCCTAAATATAGTCGCAAAGCAACGATTATCGGGCCCAAGCACCTGCGCCATCGCCGCCTTGGTGCACCACACAGCCGTGTCCTGTTCGAGCATGTTAAGACCCCCAAAAAGCCTTGGATGCTGGAAAAAAACGCATCACACTATGATGTCACTTAGGAAGTTATTAGCCACTTTTTGGCACAAGTTTAAGGCATTACCATGACTGAACCTTTTGAGAGTTTTGTATCCTTAATGTCTTGATGACATTGCCTCTTTTTGGTGGTCATCATATAATCCCCTAGGTGGAGTATATCAAATTCCAATGGGTGGCTTTTTGCAAACGTACCAAAATAACTGACTCCCTGTTAAGTAGAGCCCATGATGGTGTATAAAAATAGAGCACATGATGAACATGAATATAGATGATCTA
>JAOTRS010000031.1:10953204-10977755 GCA_028565755.1 Dinotopterus cunningtoni
TCCAGAGCTAACGATAGTTAGCAACAGGCCAGTACTGGTGTTCATTTTAATTTCCTGTGATATAGGAGCAATAAAATACTTTGGAGTGTGCTGCTTATTGTGAGAATAAGAAACAGAACAGCACACAACGTTTTATCACTTATTTTAAAACCAATTTAGGCCAAAAAAAAATTCCACTCAGGTCGTGTCCTCATACCAAAACGTTCCGTGTGCCGGTCAGACATGCTAGATTGTTCTGTGCAGCCCAGATTTATTTCTGGTTTCTTTTGCCAGGTGCCCAACTACTATAAGATCATAAAGCACCCCATGGATCTGAACCTTGTGAAGAGAAAGCTGCAGCTGAAGCACCCACAGCACTACCAGAGCCCCAAGGATTTCGTCTACGACGTCCGTCTGGTGTTCAGCAACTGTGCCAAGTACAACGAGGTGAGTAGGAGCATGTTCACGCCAGCTAAGGGACCTGGGAATGGTTGCATGCCCGGAACACTGATGGTGTTTTTTTTTTTTTTGTTTTTTTTTGGTAAGTGTCTCCGTTTTGCATTTAATTTTATTCTCCCTGGTTTTGAATAAGTACGTAACCAAACAAATAGATGTAAATGTTTCGGTGTCACAGTCCGCCAGAAAGCAGTGTGTTTTGCATGAGTTTGGTGCACCGTGTACACACCCATACTAACAAGCGAATGAATCTGATATGGCTATGAACATTCTGGCGTGTTCATGAATGCACTGGCTGTTCAGTAATTCAAACCCTTTTCTCACCGATATTACATTTGTGTACTGCACACTGCACGTTTGTTTGAGTCAAATCCAGATGTTGCCTGATGTTGAGTTCAGTGCTGAGGCACTTTCTCACAGCAGACTTGGCTAGACGAGAATCTCTTAGACTCTTTAAATGACATCATTTCACTTAGCGTATTAAAGCTAAGATAAGCAAATAGATTTATTATTATGCGAGTTCTGTGTTAGACAGTCCTGTCTTACCCCATCATCAATCTGAGAAGAAGGGTGTTTATTCCAGCCAAGGCTCGTCATAGTTGTTCTGAAGGCTTGTGGTGCACTAACTTTAAGTGTTCCCTTATCTGTAGCTCCTCCTCCTTCGAGTTTGAAGTTAATCAAATTATTACTTCTTACATTATTTTTTTTATGTGCTAGCAACTTGCCATTTCTTTGTCTTTACCTCAATTTTCATTGTTGACATTTAAATGATTGACATCAGTCCTACCTGGTATTAACATTGCTGCTGGTTTTTGAGAGGGTCAGACATACAATACTGCATAAAATTTATATAACAAAGGCTAACACTTCCCTAGTGTAACTCTAGTGAGAAAGAAAGAGTTACTAAAGAATTTCGATAGTAATTTGAGTTGGAAAGAAAAAGGTTTCGCATCACTTTGTAAGTGACTTTGATAGAGCCGGGCAGTTTATTGAAAAGAAATCAGAACCTCTAATCAACATAATTTTTTGTGATGGGAATCATCAGGGATCACGCGATACAGTGTTATCATAATACCTAGGGGGTTCTGCTTTGATTTGAATTGCGATTCTGTCAGTTTCATGAAATTATAACTATCTTAGTTTGCTATTAAACTTTTTTCAGATTTTGTTACAATTCTAAACAAACTTTGCTACAAAAAAAAAAATTGCTACTACCACACTGCCTGCCAATGTGTGAACAGTTGAGAGCACACCACCTGTAGGATGATGGAGGAACTGCAAAATGTTGACACCTCGGATAAAAACGTATATAAAATATATAATATTTTTGCCCATATCGATTATTTCTTCTTTTTCTTTTTATTATTCTGTTAATACAGTTTTTTTTTCTTTTAATACTTTCCCGTCTTTGCCTCTGACGTTACTGTACCCCGTCCCCTTAGAAACACACTACTGCATGTGTAGTCACATGAAGCATCATGGAGGAAAACGCTTTAAAACAACAAAAATAAAAATCGGTCATTACTCAAGGTAAAACTTTGAATTAATCGTGATATTCGTTTGAGGCCGCATCACTAAGCATAAATAACTTACAAGTAATAAGCTCTTGCTCGCTTACGCGTAAAATCGCACACTTTCTTGCTCACCTGCTCTGTGTTTGACAGGGTTGCCAGATTGCACTGACAAAATCCCGCTTGATATTAGCCTACTTTCTTATTAAGACATTAATTTCTGTGCATTTTTCAAGTGCAAGTACTGTTCAAAGTAAGGTCAGTACCTTCATCTTTTGGTTTGAAAAAATATTGCACTTAAAATTTATTTCATTTAACAATTGATAGTTTTATTTTAAGTTTTTTTTTTTAAAAAAAAACATTGTCTTTTTCATTCATGACAGTAGTCAAAAGTTTATTTTAATTGGTCGTTAATTTTTTTTAATCAAATTTTTTCAAATTCAGTATCGTTATCAGTAACGGAGTTCAAATTTAAAATGTTGTGTCAAATGCAGTTTATTTTTTGAGTAGATGCAAGAGTAAATGCTGGCAAAATAAAGAACAATCTAGAACCGATTCCTGAACTCCAGTCTCAGGTGTTAGCCGTGAGTCCACTCGTGATTAGATCACCGCAGGAACATGTTAATACCAGGATTTAAAAAGTCACCTAGCAACTCTCAGGTTCACATTTGTTTACAGTCGGATCTTTGAGCGACTTTTGTTTGTCGAGTGCAGTTGCAACTTATCTGCATTTAATAAGCACCTTAAAGGTCACTTCACGAAACGGCACATACAAGCCCATAACGTAATCAGTCTTTAATTAAAGCGATTAGTGAAGAGATTATTAAAGACCACATGACATCAAAAGGATTCAGATTACATTGAAGTGATTCAGGTTTCATCCCCCCTCCCCAGTGTCTTTGTTCAGTGTTTAGCAGCGCTTCATCTGTGATCTGCTTTCGTGACACGGCACACACACTTCTCATTATCATTCTGTATAAAAAATATTTTTTTACGGTATGGGCAGGGGTAGCTCAGTGGTTAAGATGCTGGACTCTACGGATCAGAAGGTCACAGGGGTTCAAACCCCAGCACCACCAAGCTACCACTGTTGGGTTCTTGAGCAAGGCCCTTAACCCTCAACCGCTCAGATGTATAATAAGGATAAATGTTAAGGGCGTCTGTTATAAACGTCGTAAATGTTAAATGTGCATATGTCTTCCCTGCAAAAACTGTGCCGATCAGGAATTATGTGTATGTGACAGGAAAGTTTCTGTGTCTTTACACGATTCTTTCTTGCTATGCTGGAATCAATGTCAAAGAAGCACTATATATTATCAGAGAATTTGAGAAATTACTTTTATTCTTGGTGAATACAATGTGATTTAGGCGAGACATCAATTACACAGATTTTTTTTTCCCCTAAAAGAAAGGGTCGACTGAATATTGTGCTCCTTGGACATTTTATGCTCCTCAAATACAGTGGAGGTTGTCACCTCTCTGTATGTATGGTATAAAATATTTCTTCCCCCTTTCTGTTTTTTTTTTTTTCCTTTTTTTTTCTTTTTTATTGCACTGTTACCACCCCCTTTTTAGATGTCTCGAATAATCCAGGTATATGATGAGGAGAAACAGAGTAATGTGCAGGTAAGCTGTTCCGTAACACACACGTACACCGATGGAGGGTTGGGACAAGTGCGTTGGCGTCCAAGCCGCTTAACCCTCTGCTCTAATTCTCCCCTCTTTTGCTCTCCTTCGTCTCTCACTCTTCCCGATCTTTCCGTCTCTTTTCACCTCCCTCCCATTCTCTCTTTCTCTCTTCCCTTTCTCAGGCCGACTCGGAGGTCGCCGAAGCAGGAAAAGCCGTCAGTTTGTACTTCGAGGAAAAGCTGGCCCTGCTTTTTCCCGACCAGAGTTTCCCGGTAGAACCGGAGAAAAGATCACGGGACGAGGGCGTCGCCGCCGTCGCCGCTGCTACCGCCACCGCCGCCACTGCCGAGGGAGCAGAAGAGGACTCGGACGACGATTTCGTGCAGCCGAAGCGGAAGAGGTTAAAACCCGAGGAAAAACCCGTACACATAAAGTGAAGAGGATCCTAGGACGTACAGTAGGAGCTGCAAAAACCAGTGTTTTTGGTCTTCCTCACAAATTTCTTTTGCGTTCTGCTCAGACTGACTCATGCCAGACTCGGCGTATCTAGAGCACATGTTCCTGTCCTGCTTACTACGAAGGTTAATTGTAAATAAGTATAAACTATGAAACGTATGTCTTCATTTTTTTTTTTTTGGGAGAGGTCATCAAGACGAGTTGGATTTTGTCTCTATTCTTTGTCTCTCATTGGAATGTGCTGACAAGGACTTTGTATTTAAAACTGAGTTTGGACTTGATTAAACAATTGTTTTCCTTTCTGTTTTTTTTTTTCAATCATATATGACCACATTTGTAAATCTGTTGTGATTTATGCTTTATAAAAGGACTGAACCTCCCACCTACTCGTCTTGCTGTATGATAAACATTTACGGCTTATCTGCTCCTTGTACACGTGCATTTGTTCCGTTGCGGTTTCGTGCTCTTCTGTAAATAATTCCTCATTTCGAAAGGTTGATAAATGGTCATCTCTTCCTCCCCCAATAAAACAGTCACCACTGTATTTTTCTCAAATCTCAGACTCCCCTTTCAGGTGTATATTACATGCTAGCATGGCGTTAGGAAAGGGTTTTTTTTTTGTTTGTTGTTGTTTTTTTATGAACTATCTAAACAAGTTGCAGTCCACCTGTTACGATGAAAGAACACCAAGAAATTTAATATGAATATTGTATTTTAATATATTGTGGCATTTTTATTGCATTAAAGGTACAGTTTGTAATTTGGAAAAAAAAATTAAATTAAAATGTGATTTTTTTTAGATAACTTGTAATAGGTGTGAATTGTGAAGGTATGATGTACAGTTGATCTGGCTAGTTTATTTTAAGCTTTTGTTGGAATTTTTCTCGCCCAGAAACTTAACTCCACTTCCCGCCATTAAGGCCTACATTTTACCAATGAATTTCTTTTGCATGATCATGCCATTAGTCTTTACTGTTCTAACCGATTGCACGTGTACCCCTGGGGGATGTGGTAGGTCAGTGGTTACGATGTTCGATTTCCAGTTGAAAAGTTCACGAGTTCAGATACATGCACTGCCGAGCTGCCCATGGGAAACGCACTTAACCTTCAACTGCTCAGGTTGATTAATGAGGTAAATGTACACAAGGTGTTCAGGTCAAACCGGGACTTTTGATTTTTCACAGAATAACAGAACGCGGCTATGACGGTAGCAGTAAAAACTACCTTTATTTCTCTATACAGTACAGTAGTTCCCTGCTACAGTAATGGCTTATGGTAATGGTTTGTATGGGGAATGTTGCAAAAACTTCCCAGCCGAGTTCCTATAATGTACAAGTGGTGCGATGGGCAGTACGAAGTTGTGCATTGTCCTGCAAAAACACGCTTTTGGGTAGTCCCCCCCCCCCACAAAGGGTTATTAAAATAGTTCCTGGGAGGCCGGCGTTTCGGATGTGAAGCAGGCAGTCTGATCATGGCTCCGGTGTTTTGAGAAAACATCCTACCTTACTGGTATCCAAGCACTAGTGAAACACTGGGATAAGTGCATTAGTGTAGCAGGGAATTATATAGAGAAATTAAGGTAGTTTAACTCTCATCTGCGTTCTGTTGTTCTGGGAAAAATCAAGTCCCGGTTCTACTTGAACGTCCTTTGTAAGTCTGTCTAGTGGATGAGAGTGTGAAATAAACGTACACCTGTTTATTCATGTAATTATCGCATCAGCCAAACATCGGATAGAGTACTGTTGTGTTGGTGTTTTGATGAGCCAGTACTCAGCGTAAGCCTCAGATCAGTTCTTGGCAAACAGAAGTGGAATTCTTCAGCTCATACAGCTCAGCTGCCTCGAGGGTTAACGTCACCAGTCTAGGCTATTTCTCAACAACTACAAAAAAAAAAACATGAATATAAAATCATGCCATTTGGGAGCCGAAAGAGCCAAATGACCCAACTTGCTGAAAAGAGCCAAGGTTCTCATTACTATAAGATATTTGCTTCGGATATCATAAGACTACAATGTCAAATCTGATATTTTTCTTTTTCCTGTACAGGATAATTCAGAAATATTGTGCTATAACAAAGCAATCAAGCTCTAAAAATGTCATTTGTTTCAATGGAGGGGATCAGCTTTAGGAGTATAGTACACGCTTACGTGATTACATAATGCCCAGCATTGTGAAAGAAGGAAATCTGGATAGCTTAAACAAATCTTTCCTGCGGTCACAGATGTCCATTGTGCTGACTTGCCAAGCTTTTGGTCATATGAGAGACAGTCAGGTGACTTCTCGGGTTTCGTTCTAAATCACACCATATATGACATTATAGTAGTGCCCTACATAGGAGGCTGAAGTCATTATTTCCTTGCCAGATGTAGACAGGAGAAGGGTGTTGGAGATCCAGACACTCAGGAAAGGAGAAGGTAACTTTTTTTATATATATACTTTTAAGATCTAAATTAATTTAATTATTTTCACTTATGTATTCTGTGATCAAACTTTGTTTTGTTAAAGTGAAGTGTGTAAGCATAGTGAAAGTTCTGTAAGCAGATGTGCTACATGTCTTCTCAGTAAGACTTCTGTGACACTTGTATGTATTAGGGTAACTGAGTGTGAAAATGACTCTCCGATTCAGGTGTCGACACTATCGAGTTGATTCACGATTCATCACACAAAACGAGTTTTATACATATAAAAAAGTTATAAACCAACTAATCATCAGTATATAGAAGGGTGTAAATGATATAGAAATGTTCGCTAAATTTGCTTCATGACTTGGGAGCAATTAACAATCTGATTCAATTTCTGAGTCGAGTCTACTGCTTCGGAGTCGATCCAGCGCACAATTCACCAATGAACAGAGCATTTTTAAAATAATAACTTTATAGTAAAAATATATTGAGTGAGATAGACTCGTTACCGTCAATAGTCTCATGACTAACCGAGATCAAAAGATAAAAGAGTCGCATGATTTCTTTATTTCCGAAGGAATCGACTCTTTGGCTTAGGAGTCGATTCAGTAGAGTGAGTTTGATTCAGCTCAAGTCCGCGCTTAGAAAATGTAAAATACTTGACTTTTAAGTTATTATTATTATTATTATTCCACACTCCTGATTCGAAACTATTATTGAGGATCATCTCACAATCTTGTATCTTTCACAAAATATTCAACAAAACAATTTAACCTGAAAAATAATTTAAACTACGCGAAATAAATATGTCTTATCTTTTGTTCTTTTCAAATATACTTAATTACTTTTATTTGTCTGGTTTCGTTTTCAGAATCGTCAGCAGAATCGATTCTTTGATTGATTCGAATCTTTATCAAGATCATTTTTGCTGAATCGATTCTTTGATTTGACTCATTCGAATCCCAACACCTGGAATAGTAAAAAAAAAAAAAGAAAAAACGAGGCCTTGATAAACAAAGCATTGCTAAAGTGACACTTTACAGCACTACGGTGTGGGGTTTTTACCTGGTCTATATATTACTAGGCTAGCTAGATACCCGGGAAGTACAAAAAAAAACAAACATAAAAATAAGCGCTTCCATAAACCCATTTTTCATCCTTCGAACACAGCTTTCGCTCAGTTCTTTCCGAGAGACATAAATCCTAATTCAATTGGCCGAGTCTCAAATACCATGCTAACACACTTGTTTAGTGCACTACATCATTGTTTAGATGTTGTACTTTGTGCTCTACTTCTTGCACCAGACGTCTAATAGGAAACCATTTTGGATTGTAGGCGTGGCCATGGCAACCTGATGTCACGCGGAACTGAAATAGCCAATCAGAATCGATTGCGGAAGTATTCCTCGACTTTGTTTTGGCCGCTTGTTTTTTAAGACAAGAAGATACACGTTGTTGTTCATCATCTTTATCAGACGGTCAAAGCTTCAGGTAGGATTTATTTTTATATTTGTGTCGGATGAGCAGTTCATGATTCAGGGCAACAAAAAAAAAATCCTATGCAGACATCTAAGTTATAAATCTTTCCTTTGTCCAGATGTGTGATGCTACTGTATAATAATAACAGGTTGTTTATTAGTAAGATTAGCTTGGAAATCCATTCCAGTTATAAAACGGTAACTGATATGATATTTTTTATCTTTATATAAAGATAAAAAAATGAAGATTTAAAACGATATGTTTATCAGTTTTGTTTCTGTGCACATAAACGCTATGTTCCCGTTTCCATAGCAACAGAATATTCCATTAAAAAGTATCTAGGATTAATATGATTCTCTTTTCTGTAAAGAGATATTTATAGGGGGATTTCAGGTGTGAATCTCATCTGAAATATTTCATAACACATCCAAACAGTTATTCATTGATTCTTAACACACACTCCCAGGTGATTGGTTATACACTGCCTGGCCAAAAAAAAAAAAAAGAAAAGCTAAGCATTTATTCAGTCACCTTCAGCTTTAATTAGAGCACACAATGAATGTGCTGCCAGAAACACTCCTTAACAATCTGAGTCCTGGAATGTGACCGTGCCTGCCGTAAGGGAAGTAAAACTCCGCAGATGTGATAACCTGGTCACTCAGTACACTCAGATCATGAGCTGACTTCATTTTTGCTGAGTCTAGACCTGAGCAACTGAAGTAACCCCAGATCATAACACTGCCTCCAAAGGCTTGTACAGTGGCCACTATAATACATGGTGGGTGCATCGTTTCAAGTCTTTCCCTGATGCACACATCACTCTGCAATAGGGTCGATCTGAACTCATCACACCACATGATCATTTACCATTGCTCCAAAGTCCAGTCTTTATGCTCCCTAACTAACTGATATAACTGATCTCACTAAAAATTTCTTATGGTTTTCTTATGGACTCAGCTGTTTAGTCCCGGTCCTGCCATGTGTTTTGTATATTAAACATGCCTATGGTTTTGACTGTTGATTTTTTTTTTTTTCTTTACCCTGCAGCTTCACCAAATGTTTAAGTGATCTCCTCCATTCATGATTTTTTTTCTTCCACAAAGTTTATGGTTCAGCACGATCCTTCCAGGTTGTGTTGAAATGTTCTTAACCCAGTTCCAGTCATTTAAAATCTCCTCAGTTGTTTTCTTTGTTCGATACAGCTCGATAATTTGACCCCACGACTTTTTATTTGTCAGATAACTTGAGTTTTGAATTAGTGTTCAATTCATTGACCTGTAACCGCTCTACAAATAGCGCCACAAGGTCATTGTTATGATTCCTTGATATTTACCCACTCTAATCTGTCACTTTACTCATGTGCCTTGTCAGCTAATCTGTGGTATGTAGAGGAATTATATGAATTTTTTTTTTTTTTCATTGTTTAAAAATTTTTAGTCGTGGAGAAAAAAAAAGGTTCTTATTTTCTTTTTATTAGATAAAATGAACATTTTCACTCATTACTGATTAAACACTGATCACTAATTAAAATTGACAAATTGTAATAAACACTATGATAAACACATTATGTTATTAATATGTTGTTAATATGGCCAGATTGGTTAAGAGTAGATCCTGCCTTAAATATATAAATCTGATCATACTTGGGCAATCAGTATTGTACAGCTCGAAACTGGGACTTGTGATGAAATTTTAGCTGAAGGAAGGTGTAAACCGATTGACATTTACTTTCCTGTAAAAATTCAGCGAGTGGAACGATACCTTGACACCAGTTTGCGGAAGAGATGCATCATTCGCCAGTAACATTTGAACGTTCAGTTAGGAGTGTTCCCCGTACCGTCCTGATCTCTCACTCCAAGCCATTTCTGAATGTTTGAGACATTAGACGAGTTCCTGGGAGGCCAGCGTTTAAGCAGGCAGTCTGATCATGTCGCCGGTGTGCTGAGAAAACTTTCTACCTTGATGGTATCCAAGCACTAGTAAAACGCTGGGATAAGTGTGATACTGTAGCAGGGGATTATATAGAGAAATACAGGGAGTTTTTCCTCTCATAACTGTGTTCTGTAAGCCCTGGGTTTGACTTGAGCACCCCTCGTGTTCAGGATGATTTCTTCAACCCCCCCTACACATTCCCTGAAATGAGTTCCCGGTTATACACCTGATTAAATTGCTCCAGTTTGTCAATATCATGACAAGCTGTTTAGAGCTGCTAAAAAGTAAGTGATAACAGGAGTGAACGTGCGCCGCAGATGTTGCGCAACATCGCTTTTAACCTTTTTTACTGTAGCTACTGAAAAGATGTAATTCATTAAACATATCACGTTTATGTTTTTTGTCTTTTTTTTCGTCCACAGACATGTCAGACGGCCATGGAGTGCTACTCAAATGGAGATCTCCATCGAACGATGAGGGGAATTTCAGCTCTCTCTGCCCGAACGGCTCAGAATGGATTTGGTACGGACTCGGAGAGTGCACTCAGGACGCCCGGGACATGAGCAGCGTGGTCCTGGGTCTGCTGTCCATCGGCTGCTTCCTTGTGTCATCGTTCCCGTGAGTCCAACCCTCCACCCTTCATCTTATTTCAATCCTAAAATGGGAAAATTTCATGCTTCAGTTTACATTTAGATCATCCTATCTGATCTGCACCATTTGAGCAAAGTGCATCATTATAAAGTAGCTGTTCTCTCAGTGTGTACTAAAGAAATAAAAAGACAAATTTTCACTTATCAGTGGATCAAAGATCACATGTAACATTTGCAGTGAAAAAAATGTTGACAAAAGGGTTTATAGGAAAGAAGCCCGAGTTCCAGAAACATTGGAGTTTTTAATTCGCTTTAGTCATGTAGAGTTTTACATTTTGTCTCTAACACAATATTTGTTGAACTATCACCTATTAACGGTTACAGAGATGCAAGTTTATTTGTCATGTGCACAAAATGTCTCTGACAATCGTACACTGATGTTTGCCGTGCAATCCATGACACACACACACACACACACACACACACGTACAGCATGGCCCAAAAGTCTGGATCTGTAGGAAAAATGTGTTTATAAGTATAAATTACAATAAAGACTTGGTGACACTTGTGTATACTCTCGGCACAAACACACTATTGGTGCTGATTTGGTTTTTTTTTTATTGTTATACATATAATACAGAAAATGTGTGTGCTGAAAAAACTACTTCTGAAGTTTATGCAATATGGAAGTGACCAATCTTGCTTCCCTAAAAATTTCTAGTTGCTAACTTCAGCCTTTTTGGAGAGATGATTTTATATGTGATCCAAACATTTTTTTCAGCGTCTCACTTCAAACAATAATAATGTAGAATGCAAATTATTCATATATTTCTTTATAAGTATTGATAATAAAATTGGTGTAAGCTTCTTGAAGCATATGAGCTGTAAAAAATTGTTTAAGTTTAAGTTCGTGCTGCTTAAATTAAATCATTCAACAGCTTTTGGTAAAAGTTTAAGAAGCAAAAAAGATCTGTAGTGTCCGTAACCATAAGTCTACCTGAGCCTCCAATAACTAGCTGGACTCCGTATTAACATCAATTAACATCAACTGTTATAGCTGAACTGCCTGCCACCTAACACACAGTATGAATGCAGATCAATTCCTGCTCTCTGTTTCACCCAGATGAGGATGGGTTCCCTGTTGAGTCCGGTTCCTCTCGAGGTTTCTTCCTATTACCATCTCAGGGAGTTTTTACTTGCCGCTGTTGCCCTCGGCTTGCTCATCATATGAATATAACATTTTCTAATCTATCGGTATTGATGCTGCTACATGCAGAGATGATTTCTTTCTTTAGTTCAAAGGGTCGATTCTGGTGGACTACTAACTTCTGATGAGCTCAAAGAAAAAAGTCGAGTAGTGTTCAGTCTGTTTTTTTTTTTTCATCGTCTGTTGTGAGTTTCAAAGCCGTCTTGTATCTAAAATAAACAGAAAAATATCAGATTACATATAAACAGAAACATGCTTATATGTTCAGTCTATTGGTCCAAACTGCGTGTGTGTGTGTGTGTGTGTGTGTGTGTGTGTGTGTGTGTGTGTGTGTGTGTGTGTGTGTGTGTGATCAGCCATAACATTAAAACCATTGTGCCACCAAAGCACCTCTGACCCCTCGGGGCGTGACTCCATGAGACCTGTAGACGTGCGCTGTTGTGTGTCTGGTGCCAGGATGTTGGCGGCGGATACTTTGGGCGCTGTGGGGCGGGGCCTCCGTGAATCTGACCGTCTTTGTCCGGTGGATTCGTTCGGATTGGGATCTGGGGAGTTTGGAGGTCGAGTCGGCAGCCTCGGACTCTTTGGTTGCTGGGTCTGGTGTGTGGTGCACCGGCTGTCCTGGTGTCTTTCACTCGTAGACAGTATCGACTTTTTTCATTGAATTTTGCTTTGGAATTGAATTGTGGACCAGATGGAATGGCCTTTGGTCACCGTGGGCATGGATGGGCCTTGGGTGCCCATGATATCTCCACCAGGTTACTGGTATAGAATTGATAATCAGTGTTTCACTCGTGCATTCGTGTACACTACCGCTCAAAAGTTTGGGATCACTTAGAAATTTTATTGTTTTCCAAGGAAACACACACGATAATAGTCTAAATAGAAAATACAGCAAAAGAACAAGACATGCTGACATTGACAGAGTTAGAAATACTGACTGATTTTGATGGAAATGATGAATGTGTTCTTTAAATTTTGCCTTAATCCAAAAAAAAAAGGCACACCAGAGCTGTTTAAGATAATCTGATGAGATCTCACCCCATGCTTCCTAGAAAACTGCAGTACCATCGGCACGCTGTTAAACAGTTCGTGTTTGTGATCGGGACACTGTCTGAGGATCACGTCCTCTAAGACACAATGTCCTTCGTTGCCAATAATGATTTCAGCTCAAATCCAAGCCAGTCAGCTATGGTGCATCTGTAGAAATATTTGCATTCGGAGGGTTTTGTGGGTGTGGGGAGACCAAACTTCCCGAGTCTTTGCATTACGTAGACTTGCTGACGAGTAGCTTTCACCGCAGTGTGAAGGGACCAGGTCAGGACGGTGCTGTCTTCAGACAAAGTTCGATTTGTCATTCGTTACCAAATGAAGATCCGTATCAGAAGTGATATAGGCAGAATAGAACACATCGCTGGTTTAAGGAAATGAAATAATGAACTTCTGCATGGGAAAAGCAATCTCATGTCACGTCACGTCACTTCACAACTTCCCGTCACTGATCCCGTTTATTCTCCATGGTTTGTCCATACAGTTACATGAGTTCCTTTATAAATATATTCTGTTCAGGCCAAAATAATTGGACCAAGCAAAAATTCTTTTTGTTCCAGGCAGTACTACAGCTCGTGTAAGAAGGGGAACATGGACAGCGCTTTATCCATTTGGTTCTTGTTGCTCTGGCTGTCAGGTGACTCGTGTAATCTGGCAGGCTCGTTTTTAGCTGATCAGCTTCCTCTCCAGGTAAGAATACAGGACTGACACATAACGCACGTCAATAAGTTCTGTGTCTGTAAACAGCTGTGATTTGGTGTGGTGGGAGGGGGGGTGTTCCAGATGTGGGTTTTCTTGAGAAAACATTTCCACGTAAGCCCCAGTCGATGTTAACCAGTGACAGCCCTTTGATTCTGTTTACTAGGTAGATGATTTGCTGACCTTCCTGAACGTTTGTTCCTTGTCTTGTCTTGTCTTGTCTTGTCTGTCTTCCAGAAATACACAGCAGTGTACTATGTCCTGGCTGACCTTTTAATGATATCCATGTACACCTACTATAAGATGAGGAACAGGTGGTCAAGCAGTGAGTCGCTCATGTTTTTAATATATTTGTAAAGGATGGTAATGATAATAATAATAATAATTATTATTATTATTATTATTATTATTATTATTATTATTAGGGGAGTTCAAGTCAAACCAGGACTTGTGATGAGATTTCTCATGAATCCAAGTGTAAAAGCGATTGATATTTACAGAAGACTTAAAGCATGGCACGTGAGATGAGACTCTTAGCTGCAGTAAAACATTTGAACATGTTACAATATTTTAAATCTAGCTAAATTGTCTCACAATATAGCTACAATATCTTACATTTTTGTGCAATAGAAACAGTTTTTTAGAAATAGTTTTTTTTTTTAACTGTGCAATATTATATTACCTAGTGCAATTTGATTGAAAGTGTAACTGTTGTTACACTTTTTGCTGTAACGTAGAAGTTTCCCCACCGTGGGACTAATAAAGGTATATCTTATCTTATCCTTGAAAATGTCGCCAACTTGTGTAAGAGACGCATCTGTCTGTGCGAACTGTAAACGCAATCATTCAGCAACAGCGCTTGCACATTACAGGGACTCGGATGCGAGTTAAGGTTATTACCACATCTCCCGTACAGTGCTGACCTCACTCCAAATGTTTGCACCATTAAAGGAGTTCCTGGGAGGCCAGCGTTTCAGACGTGAAGCAGGGAATCCAGACTGAGGATGATGAGGATCATCCAATCACTAGTGAAACTCTCGGATAAGTGCGTTAGTGTAGCAGGGGTATATATAAAGAAATGAAAAAATCCTGGTTTGACTTGAACATCCCTTGTATCATCATCATCATGAATGTGTAAATGACTGTGTTAATAATGAATCTCTTCCTGTCGGGTGTGTAGGTGACGGCAGAGCCGTGCTGTATGCAGTCGGAGCGCTGTGCACGCTCGGTGTGTTTTCTTCTCTGCTGCAGTTCCCCAACTCCCTCATACACACACGTACCTCGTCAGGCTTCAGGAGCCGAACGCTGCTGGCTGTGGATGAGCCGAACGCGAGTTCGATACGGGTAAACGAAGGCAGCGTTATGAACTTAACTTAATGTGCTTTAAGAACTGGTGAAAGGTTCGTATTTGAATAGAATTCGTATTTGGCTCGTTTTGTCCTTTAGCCTTTCAGCACTAAGGAGATCATCGGCTTCACGTTCGGCTCGGTCTCCTCCCTGCTTTACCTCTGCTCCAGGCTGCCACAGATTTACACGAATGTAAGTGAGAGCGAGTGTGTGTGTGTGTGTGTCACTTCTCAGTTTTCACGACATGTTCCGAATGCCTCGGCTGGCATCTCTCACCTTCACCCTTTCTCATCTCTGTTTAAAGTTTCAGAGGAAGTCGACGGAGGGCGTGTCGTTCTTCCTGTTCGCCCTGGTGATTCTGGGTAACCTCACGTACGGAGCGAGTGTGCTGGTGAAGAATCCGGATCAGAGGCAGGGAGAGATCAGCTACATCGTCCATCACCTGCCCTGGCTCATCGGCAGCCTGGGAACGCTCTTTCTCGACCTGGTGGTATCCTTCCAGTCCCCCGAAATATGGGTTTAAAGTGGCGGTCTGATTCCTGCCTCTGTTGTCTCTGAGCACATTTTAGGGAAAAAAAATACCTTACTTCCTTCTCCATAAGGTCTTATCCGTTTCCCTCTCTGCTTGTTGTCAGGCTTGTGTTACAAATGTACAAATGGTACAGATAAAGATGATGAGTCCACGATCGATAGCCTGGTTTAGGATTTTGCAGGAGGCCCTCTTGTGGTACGCTTGAGGAGCAGGTTATACTGTGGATTAAGGGCATTCGAGCAAAACCGGGACTCCTGGGAGGTGTGTCTCTGTGCACCATTCATCCTCCGCAGCTGATTCAGAATGCGGCTGCACGGCTTGTTCTCAGCCTTCCTAAATTTCCCGCTCCTTCCACTGGCTTCCTGTAGCTGCCCGAGTCAAATTCAAAACACTGTGAAGATAAAAACGAGCCACCACCCACTTACCTCTCGTCTCTAATCACAATCCCCCACACCGCACCGCGTTCCCTCCGATCCTCCAGCACTGCTCGAGAGGCAGGATGAGGCTGTGTACTCTGTGTTTCCTGTCCTTTCTCTGAGGTGGTGGAGTGAACTTCCTCTAGATGTCAGTACAGACGAGTCACCGGCAATCTTTATGCGACACCTAAAGACATATCAGTTACTTCGATATTTGGGTCGAACACTGCACCCCCTTCAAAAAATAAATAAATAAATAAATACAAAAATAGTTGCAAGCAACAATGAGCGGGCCCAAGCACCCTGTGCCATTGCCATCCAGGTGCACAAGAAAGACAGTGGGCACAGTGGGCACATGCATTTAAAGGAGACATACCAATACCATTATGACATGAGTTTTAGAAAAGGGGAAATTTTATGTTTAGACCTCCAAAAAGCCCCAGATACTGGAAAAAACCATCACACTATGATGTCACGTGGTATGATGTCACTCGGTAAGTTGGCATGCGGTATGATGGCAAAGAAAGGTATTAACCAGTTTTCGGCATAAGTTTAAGGCGTAGTCATGGCTGACCTGTTGGTGGCGATCGTATAAAACCCCCCACCAAAAGCCCCGGATGCTGAAAAAAGAAATCAAATCTTTAGAAGAACAAGATGGCCCTCATAGGGCTGATGTCATAGTGCTTGGACCCTAAAAACCGTTGTCAACTGTTTTTAACTGATTGTATTTATAGTTAGTAACCCAGTGTAAGGATCTATCCAATGACGCAAACTTTTGTATGTCGCTCTGGATATGAGCGTCTGCCAAATGCGTGAGTGTAACACACAATCGTTCACAAACACCACTTGCACACTACAGGAACTCGGCTAAGAGTTCTTGCAGCATCACCCGTATAGTCCTGACCTCGCTAAAACCATTTCTACATGTTTGGGCCATTAAAGGAGTTCCTGGGAGGCCAGGGTTTCAGACATGAAGCAGGCAGTCTGATTATGTAAGAAAACTGTCTTCCTTGAAGGAATCCACTAGTGCACTAGTGTATCAGGAGATTATACAGAGAAATAAAGGGAGTTTTTACTCTCATATCTGTGTTCTGTTTTTCTGCACAATAAAAAAAAACCTCCCAGCTTTGACTTTTGAATGTCCCTCATAATTAATTCAACGGTGCTAGTTAATGATTAAGCGACATGTTTGTTGCTGCAACCCAGCTTTAGTGTGGATAACACAGTGATTACACGGGATGGCGTAAGGCTTCACTTGTTTTGGGTAAAATGTGGAATTAAGCAAGCAACCACCTGCAAACCGGATTAATGTAAATCATCAATGTTTCATGTGAAATGATTATTTTCTGATTCTGGTTCTAGCTCTCTGCTTCTTTTCCTTCACTCCTCATCCTCAGATATCGGTGCAGTTTGTGATGTACAGAAAAGCTTCACAGCCTCGACAGGACAGCGAGGAGACCACTGCTCTTCTGTACAACTGAGTGTTCCTCAGTCCTCAAGGGTGCGCTCAGTCCCCGAGACGTTCAGGATGCTCGACTCCCGTACCCCCCCCCCCCCCCACGCCTGAGCACTAACGACTCTCAAGAGTGCAATTTATCCCCCCTTTCCCTTTCCCCCCCTACATTTGTCTTGTATTAATAGTAGTTTTATATCAATTGTAGGATTTTAAAATTTAAGTTTTTTTTTTTTTTTTAAAAAGTGTCAAAGACTTTTTCAAAAAGACGTTTTTGTTGCATGGATGCTTTATGGGTGCTGTTCCAAACGGTGCAACCTTCATCAAGAGAAAAAACACATGGACCCCCCCGAAATAAACTGTCTGCTTGTGTTGTAAATGTTTTTAATCACTGTTAATGGGGAGGGGGGGGGATCTTAAAATATGTATTTTATATGTACTGTATTTGAGTTGTATTTGAAAGTAATTGTCCTTTTTTTCAAAGGCTGCACTAAAGGTTTTTTTCACAGCCTAACATTGAGAGTTTTTTTATTATTATTTATTCATTTCAGTTAAAGGAAAACTCCAAATCCAGATTGAAAAAAATATATATTATAATAATAATAATAATAATAATAATAATAATATTTCCATACCACAAACAATAATTTAAACCCCTGTACTGAGGAAAGACAAGAAATTGTGAATTCCTTAAGTTTAGAATGGAAGATTAAGGGCAGATGTTGCGACAGATGTTACATTTTGCACTGATTAATCTAATGGCTTAGTGGTTAGCACTGCCACCTCGCACCTCCAGGGTCTGGGTTCGATTCTTACCTTGGGGTCTGTGTGCATGTTCTCCCCGTGCTTGATGGGTTTCCTCTGGGTACTCTGGTTTCCTCCCACAGTCTAAAAACATGCAGATTAGGCTAGTTGGCATTCCCAAATTGCCCGTAGTGTGTGAATGAGTGTGTGAGTGTGTGAGTGTGTGTGTTTGCCCTGTGATGGATTGGTACCCCGCCTCATGCCTCGAGTCCCCTGGGATAGGCTCCAGGCCCCTTAAGACCCTGAATACAGGTTAAAGCGGTATAAAAGATGAATAAACCAATGACAAATTGATCACTTAAAGGTGTTTGTAAATGAATATCTCAACATATTGATTTCTTTAAAGTATCAATATACTTTACAGTATAAAGAATGCATACATATCTGAAGCTGGTTTGAAGAGTGTTGATTTCTTTTCTTTTTTTGGATTTAAGTTTATTAATTATTTTATTATACTCACCGAGTTTGAAACCTGGCCTTAGATTTTTAGATTTTTTTTTTATTCAACCATATATCTTTTCTCAATACAGTCAAACAGAGACGTGTTGAAACGATGTCATCTGAAGTAAGCACACATACAGAACATATTACTGTATATATTTGTGTTGTTAGAGCAAATTACAAAATAAAAGATCAGGAGTATTCCTTTAATCAAAGTCATGTCCATGTCCATGAAGTTCACTTTCATCAATGTGACTTTGCACGTCTAGTAAAAAAAAATCTTATGTCTTTCACATGGGTGCAAATTCATCACAGAGGCTTAACGGATGCTGTACCATTAGTGTCACAACTGGGGGAAAAAAAGCAAGCCCTTCTTATTTGTGAACGTCTGTTTATTTGGGTGATTCCTGTCACGCTTGCATGTTGTTCCTGGAAAAGGCACTCGTGTCGTTTCCTCTCATTAGCCGAGTCGCTGTCGTTAGTCTCGTGTGAGTTAGGAGAACTGGGTTGGAATGTGTGACCTTAAAAATGTCCCCCTTGCCCTTTGTAAGAGCCCACCCAGGCAGGAAGAGGGTCAGAACACTGAGTGTGTGTGTGTGTGTGTGTGTGTGTGTGCGCAGTGACAGTAAGGGAGTGCGAGTGCGATTGTGTCGCTGCGATTGTGAAACTCCAGGATGGAGCGAGAAAGGCAGCAGGGCTCCACGAGGCCGCAGGAAGAGTGCAGAGATAGTGATGGCTCATCCATCAGCAGCCCAAACGGGGGCTGTTTATAAATACTGAAGCGCCGGGAATGTTCTAATGAGAGCCTCGATTCAGGCTCTAAAGCCTTCGCTTTCACTCCTTTTTCAACTCGATTCATAAGTTATCTTCGTTTTTGTGCAAATGTGGCATTACAGGTTCTCGTGTCCTGTACGTGAGTGACCGGAATGAAACGAGTGTTAAACAACTGATCCTTATATCTTAATGGAAAATAAAGCAAAGTTTATTCATAAAAAAGATATTATTTAATAAAACTATGTGTCAAGTATATCACAATCTCATTGTTCTTTCTTATATTTTTTAACAAATCATATTAAACATCTTCTCATGGTAAAATGTTTTGTTTATGTTCATTTTGTGTGTGTGTGTGTGTGTGTGTGTGTGTGTGTGTGTGTGTGTGTGATGTGTGCTGCATGTACTGGTATGTTTGAGTGAAGAGTTCGAATTGGAGAGAAAGCACTGTTTGTTCTGTGTGTGTGTGTGTGTGTGTGTGTGTGTGTGTATTTGGTGAGTGTTGGATGTCAGAGGCTGGCCCTGTGTGTGTGTGTCAGCATTACAAATGTACGAGGACTCACATCAAGAGGATATTGGACGAGTCAACGCCGAGAACATCAGAGCTGGTGAGTCCTCCCAAATCCTGCTTTTATTTCTACTGAGACGTTCTTCCGCCGCTCACTGATAAATTAATATATATATATATATATATATTCCCATTATATAATGTTTACAGTTTGTTTAATTCTTTGTATGGATGTTAATAAAGTTCTGGGTATCTAATAAGTGCTGTAAGACATGAGGACAGGATGTTGTGTGTGGTCTTAGTGCTGGAACTGAAAGAGCGCACAGATGTTTAGTGTGTTCGAGGAGCTGCACCATGTCATGCTTCTATATGCTGTTCATTTATATTCGATTGTATTAATGCATAAAGATTTTTTTGCATCGATCTAAAAATGGACTGGATGGCGTGTGTTTCAGAAACGTACATGTTAAGATACACGTCTCAAATATGCACTTTTTTGGAAATTAATTTATTTGGTTGCTTTTGTCTTCATCGTGTCTAATGAAATTTATATGTTTTAGTCAGTTAATGGTGAGATTATATACACAGACAGGCCTGACACCTTCATGCCCCATAGGTGTGTGTGTGTGTGTGTGTGTGTGTGTGTGTGTGTGTGTGTGTGTATGCATATATTCACCTGCTTACTTAAATCTACCTATGTACTTTATAGTGAATTTATTTATTTGTTTGTTTGTTTGTTTGTTTGTTTCCACCTATGCACTTTATAGTTTAATTATTTATTTATATATTTGTTTATTTGTTTTTGTTTATCTCCACCTGTGCACTTTATAGGTTTATTTATTTATTTATACATTTGTTTGTTTGTTTTATGTTTATTTCCACCTATGTGCTTTATAGGGTTTTTTGTTTGTTTGTTTATCTGTCTGTCTGTCTGTCTGTCTATCTGTCTGTCCATCTGTCTGGCTATTTGCTTCTTTATTTGATAATCTATTTAAATCCAGCTTTGTCATCTATTTGCCCCACAGGTGCAACTATCTATCTATCTGTCTGTCTGTCTGTCTGTCTGTCTATTTACTTATACTTGTGTCATTATATGCTTTAAAACACTCACACACATACTGTACACACACATGCATGCCAGAATATTTGCTCATTCCGAAACTCCATAGATGATTTCCTTTTTTTTTAATTTTATTTAATTTTATTTTATTTCCAGTCACACATCCTGTTTACTGATTTTAATTTATATAAAACTAAATGTGATTCTCTTAGCATAAGTATAATATATAAGATTTAGAAAAGAAATGGGTCACTGGGTCAGCTAAGGGTTCAAGTCTGAGTTGGAGGAGAGATATGTGAGAAGTGTTTACGTTCAAACGATCCAATTAGTGTCGGTTATCTGTTATGACGCCTCATTTTTCTCCTGCGCTGTCAAAGCCGTGCATCGGGATAAAAAGTGCTAATGGAGCGTTCTGTCTTTCAAAAGCAACACACCGAGCAATTATCTCCTCGGCTGAAATCTCTTCAGTTGACCATGGACTTTAGTCTCTTCCCTTCCAACCAACACAGCCTGCAAGGCCACTCTAATCTAAGAGTCCGCTTCCTGTTCGATACATAAACACTGCATCATATGGGCCGGACAATGTTGCTGAGCGTTTTTTTGTTTTTTTTATATGGATGGATGGATGGATGGATGGATGGATGGATGTTGTGTGGTTCTGTAGGGCAAAGAAAACAACCAAGACCTGATACGTTGCAGCCGAAATGTTTCGGGAAGTTCAGAATCATTAATCTCTTTTCACTCTGTCTTCTAACACAACTCCTACTCCCGAAGGGTTTTGCAACACAAGACCACCCCTGCCCCCTCCAGCCAAGGAATAAGCAAGCTATACAGTACGTGTTGCTATTTATGGTATTCATGCAAAATTAATGAAGGCTCAAACTCTTTAACCCGCTCGCCTCTCCGAGGGAGTTCAACAGTCCCGCTCTTTCTCACCCTGCGCGAAGTGAAGCTGTGTGCGGCAACCAGGCAAAGGTCCTGTTTTCCTTCTCTTCGGATTTGTAAGGAAATGACCCGCGAGTCAGTTTGATGGACGGCGACAGAAATAACAGAAATCCTCCCTCCACCGCGATGGAGAAATGCTAATAATGGCGCTGTCATAAACGCTCCCCCACATCGACACGGATAATGAATCACGCGAGTAGCATCGAAATGGCACTCTGTCACAATAGTGTAGTGTGTATAAAGATGACTTTATTAAAGGCTCTGCAGGATGGTGTATGTCTTGTCTTTTTATGTGTGTGGGATTAGGGGGTTAGTTTGGAGCTCTTCAAATCCTAAATCCTAAGGGATCAAATATTAACTGCAAGACAAACAGAGCTGTAGCAAACAGTGAAACAGAGCAAACAGTCAGCGGAGCATCAGAGATGAGCCGTCTATCACTTTCTCCTCCCACGGGACGGACAGATCGACCGGCTCAGACACAGGATCAACAAGTGCGCGCACACACACATATACAGTAGATAAGGCACTGGGAAACGAGAAACACAAAGGTCTCGTAGTTCAGCAATTATGCATGGACCATCCTGATCACTGAAAGCAAAGAATGAACACAATCTCACGGAATTTGTGAAATCCAGACTTGGCTCCCAGAACAGCTTTATTTCTTGTAGCTCTATCTGGAAACATCCTCCGAGCCCTAAGCAGTCAGGTGGCTCTTAAAAGGTCTCCAGCTGGACATCCTAGTCCACGCCAAACCTGCAGAGGCCATCAGGGACTCGCCTCCTTTTCATGAGCCGTTCTCTGAAACCGCCGCCAGAGCAGCTGTTCAGACACGCGGGACTCATCCCGTCCTATTCTCACACTCCTTATCCCATGTCTCCGTGCACTCTGACCTCTTTAGACCTCTCTGATCCGAATTCGAATCAAAGCATCCACTAAATATAGATCCTCCGACTCCAGGCATGTTATGATGTACGTCAGAAAGAAACATTTAAAAACTGAGATGTGTGTGTGTGTGTGTGTGTGTGTGTGTGTAAGGAATAATGTAAGGAGTTCTTAACTGTGTCTTTATCTGCGCTAGACGTGGACATCTCTGTGAGTGAAGTCTGTGAACTCAGCAGTGGAGATGAGAGAGTGGATGGATCCCGAGATGGGAATGATGACCGGAGGCTACCTCTCTGGAGCGGATGTTTACGGCACTGCAGAACCGCAGTACTACGGTAAGGTTCTTACTGTTCACGCTCATGTTTAAGTGTTAACTCTAAAACACTGATTTTCTTTTTTTTTTTTTTTTTACTTTGGTTTTAGTTTAATTGGTCGTTTATATTTTGTTTAGTTTCATTGCCTGAAAAAACCTATTGAGTAAAATTTAAAAAATCTCTATGTACAGTACTGTACAAAAAGTATTGGCACCCTGTGTGTTCTTTGTTATACAGTACATGTGCATTTAGTACTTAAATATTATTTTAGTACAAGTCAGTACAAAAAAATAAACAAATCTCATTTCCAGACATTCATTTCATTTCCCGCAACAAAAAGTCATTTTACAATAAAATACCTGTAGGCCAGAAAGTTTTATATATACTGTACACACAGTTAAACCTTGGATTGTGAGCATACTTCTTTCCAGAAGTGTGCTTGTATATCAAAACACAACCACATTTGCTGACAGAGATTCTCATTCACACAAGCGCACACACACACACACACACACAAACATAAAATAAACTAGGATTAAGGCGCGCACACACGTGGTCACATTGTTATAGTAAACAGTAGGGCTGAAACGATTCCTCGAGTAATTCAATTACAAAAAAATTATTGCGACAAAATCTTCTGCCTCAAAGCTTCTTTTAATTAATTTTTAAAGCTTGCGTTATGTTTTGCGTAGTGTTACCAACTCCTCAAATATACATATATATAATTTTATTACTTTTATTTAATATTTTATTTATAATTAAAGCACTCAAAATAATAAAAAACAAAAGAGCTATGATATGCTATAACAAGTCTCAGTTAGCTTAACACAGTACATGTAGCAAAGTTTTTATTATTATTATTATGTAATAAAATAAAATGAAATGAGAGAGAACAAGCTAGTGTTAGAGGCCTGTTTTGCTTTCTGTTAATTTCTGTTAATTGTATAATAAAGAAAAAAAAATAGATAGAATACAAAAGGACCAGAAGAAGCTAGTGTTAATTAGTTAATGTTATTTTTTTTTATTTAAAGAATTAGTTTTTTTATTTTTAATGCCACAATTCCAACCCTCCTCCTTTATCTGGGCTTGGGACCGACTAAAGTGACCCAAAAGAGACACTCTGGCGGATAAGAGAACTTTTATTTCTGAAAGTTTAGTTGCACAACTTAGTGTTTTTGTATAATAATTTATTTTAATGTGTGCCTTAGTTTTTTTGATACTTAAAATTATTTGAAATACTTTTTTTTGTTTTTGCATCTGAGAAAAGGCTTTAAAATAAGAATGTACTGGAATGCACTTAATTCATCTCAGTCAACTTTAAGCTATTCCTTGTATTGTGAATAATGAATGTTGATTTTTGATAAAATGCTGTATGCATTTAAAAAATAAAAGTTAGTTTTTCTAAAAAGAAAACCAATTAATCTTTGTTTCTCTTATATATTTTATAAATATTTAATTAAGCAAAAGTACATTTTATCCGATTATTCGATAGCTACAGCCCTAGTAAACAGTATATGTGCACACGGATGTTGACTATGCAAGTGACGCACGCGCACTGAGACCCACAATATACTGCTCGTAATTCAAGACCTCGCTCATTTCGACTCCATTTTAACTTAAACACATCTCCTGTTATACTGAACTTCCAGCCTCCTAACACACAGTATGAATGCAGATCAATCCCTGCT
>JAOTRS010000031.1:10995104-11013742 GCA_028565755.1 Dinotopterus cunningtoni
CTCAGATTAAAAGTCATTTCAAAACACTCGAAACACACGAATCAGGCTTTAGTCCTACAAGCTTCCTATCTGACTGCCTCGGCATCAGAATAACGGCTGCCGAAACACTAACAGGGCCCACAGGAACCCAGTCTTGATGCAGTGCACCAGAGCACCGTGTTTCTCACCAGAGCAGGATACGACGGATATCCTCGACACTTGGCCCACACCAGGTCCAGAGGCTCGGGTTCTGCATCGCTTTCTATTGACAGCATATCCACTGAGAAAGAGAAGGACACATTCACGATCATGATGATGACCGAAATACTTATGTAGACTTGACGTTAAAAAGTGCTAATGTCAGCAGTTTGAAGTCGTCTTACCTGGTCCGGTGTAGTCCGAATCTCCGTTAACAGTCTCTAGGAACGGTACTTTGGACAGTGCAGGTTTTCCCCGACTTTTTTTTGGTGGTAGGGTACTAAAAATATATTTAAAAAAAGGTAATCTGTTAAAAAGAGCTATTAAAAACAAAAACAACAAACACCAAAAAAAACAACAATAGAAAGCTAAATTATTATAAATTTAATTATTATAAATTGAATAAAAAGTCAGGTCCACAAAGTGAAGTGAAGACTTTCAGGCTTTAATTCAAGAGATTTAAGAAAAAATTTTGCTATAAGAGTTCAGGAATTATAGCAAATTTTGTCTTTTTTACCCGGTCCCTCCATTTTTAAAGGCTCAAATGTAATTGGACAATTGTCTGATAAACAGTTTGATGTCCGATTTTTGCCGGTTTCCTCATTATTTAATGACAAATTAGAGACATAAAAAGGTCTGGAGTTGATCTTGCATTTAGTAGCTGTTTAGGCCATCATTAGGCTGAAAAAACAACAACAACAACAACAACAACAACAAAAAAACTAAAACAACACACACCTATCAGAGAGATACAGAAACTTTAGAATTGGCCAAACCAACACTCTTAAAAACAAGCTGAGCTCAGCAACACCAAAAGGAAGACCATGGAAGACACATCAAGTTACTAATCGCAGAATAATTTTCTTGGTGAAGAAAAAAAACCCTTCACAACATGTAGTCACGCTGTGGTACTATGAAACTAGGATTACGTTGTATCATGAATGACTGGAAGAGAGGAATATGGAGAAGGAAAGGAAGGGCTCATGATCCAAAGCAGGCCACATCATCAATCAAACATGGTGTATGTATGGCTGCCAAAGGGACTGAGACACTGATTTGACTGCTGATAGAAGGATCAGGATGAGCTCTCAAGTCTATCCAGCTATACTTGCCTATACTAAATTTCAAATGCTAGAAAACTCACAGGACAGAGCTTCATAGTACAGATAGCAAAGACCTCACAAAAAGTACCACAAAAGAAAGAATGGCCTGGTTAGTCACCTGAAGATAACCCAGTTGAGCATGTAAAAGCTTTTTACTTACTGAAGACGTAACCGAAGCCAGAAAGACTTATAAGCAAACAGCAGGTAAAAAAAAGTTACAGTAAAGACCTGGCAGAAGAAGCTCATGAGAAGGAAAGTCTGATTTCAGGTAGACAGTTGATGCAAGTATTAAAAATAATACTCATTTGACTTACTAGTTTGTCCAATTACTTTTGAGGTTGTAAAAATGTAAAATTCCTAAACAGTTAGTTTAAACCCAGTTAGTTTAAACCCAGTAAATTAATTTGAAGGTCTACACTTCTCATCACATCTCAGCTCCTTAATCTCAAATCAATCTCCTGCCTTTTTTGTACAGAGGCAGAAATACAAAAGCTGTGTTGCTGTTTAAACACTTATGGACCTGACTTTATGTCTCTAACTTTCTATTTTATTTTATTTTTTTAACAAGTTGTCTAAATGACCACAGCTTAAGCACACCACTCATAAACATTACATTTTAACATTTTAACCATTCAGCACTTTCAAACTGACTTAATCAAATGTAAAATGACTTGAGCAGTAGTGTCTCACATTTCCTTTTTGACTATGGGTGAGGAGCTGCCGTCAGAGTCTGAACCGCCGTCTTTGTGCTTTTTGAATCCGTTTGTGAGAGCTGTGAACACACAAGAACGACTTCTTTAGAAATGAGTAAGGCCTAAAGAGATAAGCAACTGCCAAAACCACAGACCCTACTTAAAATATGACTTAAGATTCTCACCAGCTTACAGAAAGCCACATGCAGTTCAGGTCTAACTTTTTTATCTTATTTTATGAGCCAATAAAACAAATCATTGTGCTAACCTGTTAATATTTTATTCATAATGATCATGTTATTGATTCTATAGTAAGAGCTTATTTAATTATCTCACAGCTATGCTTCAAATAATCTTTCTTTAGCGTTGCTATATATAAATGAGTAATTTTAAACTTAATGACAAGAGAAACAACAACCACGATTCTGCCGTTAACGAGCAGTACAGTGAAAGAATCATCGAGGTTAATATCTTTAGACAATTACTCATTCCACAACAAAGTAGTCATTACAAAAGTTAGCAGTTATACCAGTTTCTATAGAGCGAGGCGGGGTCTTCTCCCGCCGCTCTTCGGGACTCGCGCTGCGGCTCCGAGGTCTCTGATTGGCCGGGGTGAGGACGGGTGGAGCGGGTGCCTCTGTGGTTACAGGGGTAGTAGTGGTAGTTGGAGGAGTAGGGCGTTGCGGCGTTCTACTTTCGCCATTCTGCAGCTGATTGTCCTTGTCGCGATGCAGTTTGGCGCCGTTTTTCGCTTTTCTGAACAGGATTGCGGTTCGGCGACCCACTCCCCCTGAAACGGGCCGTGTAGGAGATTCAGTGTTTGAGATGCCGTTGAGCAGCTTCCCCTCGCTGGGAGACAACACAGGAGGTGTCTCTCGAACTCTAGAGTTTTGAGAGGCTGTGTCAACCTCAGAATCTGCGTCGCGACTCTCAGTGCTTGGTTTGAGGGGTTCAGGAGGGGACATGGTTTTGGGATCGGTCATTGGCCGGAGAGTTGGAGGATCCAGAGGGGTCTCTCCAGGAGGTGGGGATAAAGCGAGACCGGAGGGCTCCAGGGTGGGAGGTGGGGTAGATTTACAATCATCTAGGAAAAAAAAAAAAAAAAAAGAGACATTAGGGAAGTTAAAGAGACATCAGGTTAGTAACAGCTAAAGGTGTTCAGAGCAATCATTAAAAAGCTTCTAAACATCACCTAAAACTTACATCTATAATATTTCCCTTCACTGACATTAATAAATCTCTAGTTAATCAAAAAAAGTTAACCTTTGTCTGAGAATGAGGACAGGTTATTTTCAGCGTCCATGTCTTTCTCCTCATCATCCTCGTCGTCATCCTGCTCGGCGTCTCCGTTAGAGAGGTGGGAGTTACGGCGATAGCGGACGTTGTTGATCTCTTTGCGTAGGAGTCGAATGCGTCGTGTGCGGGCTCCACTTGAGCGCATCGACGTCACAACGTCCAGCTTATCCAGGAGTTCCTTTAGCTGGTCCTCTACCGTCATGTGCAGCCTGTTCTCAGGGTCGAGCAGGGTGTCCACTGCACAATATACAAAGAGTATTGATGAGTACAAAAAGAAATCCGGATAACTCAGTCATCTGTACAAATCATAATTCATTAAAAATGTTTAAACTACGTACTGTACTGTAAATTATTATTGTCAAATCAGACACACGGGTCTAAAATGATGGGTGTGTTTTGTCCTCTGTCACTCACCGTCCTCCAGAGTGCAACGGTAGTAGTCTTTTTTATGTGGCGACTCTGGTAGGTGCATGCCCGTGTGAGGGTCCAGCCCCGTGTTGTGGGCCTGCCGCTGTGCGTGGCGCAGAATCGCGCCCCCTAAATCCCGCAGACGCACCGCCGCTTTGTAAAACACAGTGTCCTTAGCGTTATAAAGGAGGCAGTTGGAGATCATGAGGTTGAAGTCGGCCTCCAGGTCAGACAGCGTTCGGTACTGGTGAGCCTCCAGTTTGACCCTTATGGCGGAGAAGTCCATGGGCTGAGAGACGAACTCCAGGTAATCAGGCACCTGAGAGGCAATAAAATGCATTATAAGCAGAAACAGAGATGGCATATACAGTGCGAAAGGGAAAAATGAAAAATAAAATTATGCCAATGTTAGAATATTATGAATCTCTTTTTTATGACTTCCATCCATATGTACTTTCAGAGATGATAATACTTGGTATTCGTACCTCTTTAAGGTTAACCGGCTGTGCAAAGATACGTGCTACATCTTTCTCCTGCAGCTGGTCCAGGGTGGAGCGCAGCAGCATGAGACCAGGAGTCAGCTGCATCTCCATCACAGCCTGGTGCACCTTCACCTGCGCAACACACACGGAAAGACAGAGAGAGGTGCTCGGTTAGTCTAATTTTACTCTCTCTATGCCTGGTGGACACCGACTGCTCTGAAAGAAATAATGTTTAAAAACACCCATGGCACAGCAAGCATCCTAGACTCAAGGCCAGAAAGGATAAAATAGCAGCTGCTTCATTTTAAAACTACTTATTGCATTAGTTAGAGCCAACGCTGAAAGGATACTTGTTTGTCCGTTCGAACAACTGAAACTGCATTGAACTGCTAGAACACGAATCAAGGCACGGCAATCTCTGATAAAGGCTGGGTATGAAGCCATGCTCTTTGTTCAAAATAGGTAAACCACAGCGCTGAATCTGAGTAATGAGATTGATTACACTTTCAACAATAATATAGCGTTATTATATGATAGCACTCTGCCCTTATATTAAGTGTCGGCAGATCATGTCGCCTTTATCTTTGTGACTTTTCTCATTTCTGCACATGCATCGGTCACATCTCGTACTGAGTACTGTAATTCACGACATCACATGACTCCCACCAAACGACTCCACCGGCTCTGTATCGAATACCGTAGAGTTTAAAATTCTTCTCCTCACTTTCACAGCGCTCCATAACCTTGCTCCTCCTTACTCATCAGAGCTCGTACAGTTTTACACCCCTCTCACCAAATACAGTATTATATTCCATATGGAAATTTATCAGAATTTACGTTAATATTTATGTTACAAAATTAGTAACTTGTATTGCCATGAAAAATCGGATGAATTTTCAAATAAAATATAAAACCTTATACATTTTTTTAGTACTGTAGAGAGGACACAAAGCAACTGTAGAGGGAAAACGCAGCTTGTGATGGTGAATAATTACCGAATCACCCTACAGTACTGATACCAAAGAAAACGACAGCGCACACCAAAGAAAACACGCTTGCATGAATTACAGTACATATAGAGGGGTAACATCTGTATTTTACATCCTAGCACTGTGGGAGACACAGCAGCACGGTACTGTACAGTATTTTTTTGAGTAATGCATTAAGCCAAGTTTTAAATGAAATTAAAGTGTTTTGAAAGCATATTTAGGGTTTAAACTATAAAAAGGCATTCATAGTTTTTTTTTAATTTAATTATTTTTATACTACATCCAAATTTTGCGTTTTATTTTATTTTTTCACAATTCACGGGTGCCCTAGAAACATAACCCCCCTTAAATTTCGACTGTATTACGTTTTAACCCCTGAGAGTACCTGCTCCCTCTTTAGTTTCTCTCTCTTCCGGATGAGCTCCACCAGCAGCCGCGCTCTCTCCAAATCATGACGCAACTTCTGCCAGTATTTGAGTTCTTCTCGTACAGCGCTGACCTTCTCGTCTGGTTCGGTCTATAGACACACAAACACAAAAGGCACTTGCTATTAGATTGCCTTATACATGTGATAAAAGACACATAGAGACTCTTCATAATAACAGTGTGTACGGTTGTACTTGGCAAGTTAACTGATTTAACCATCACTATGGCTATAGTTGGCAAAGAAAAGCCTCAATCTAAATAAATAAATAAATAAATAAATAAATAAAAAGCACCACACACACACCTGATCGGCGCTCCTCTGGGCCTGCAGATGCGAGTGCAACCGGCGTATGAGAGGTACTCCGTTACGCGACTGACGCTTCAGTAACCAATAATTGTGCAACCGCTGCATAAAATAGTTCTTCTTTTGAATAATGATACCTTTAAAAACTTTGTTTAACCTGTGGATGAAAACAGTAAACAAATAAATCAATAAACGTGTGTAAATAAACACGTGATTACTTATGACATATTCCAAATTATGCGGATACAGAAATAAGCAAACTTCTTAGTAGGTAATTGTACAATTGTAAAAGTATGTATGTTAGATACTAGCAATCAACAATATTATCACGATACCTATTACAATGCCAATTCAAATAATATTACAATTCTGTAAGCATCACAATTTAATAAACATCCCAATTCGATATTAAATTTTCCCCCGATTGCTACAATTTTAAGATCTTGAACCATTACAAAAAAATAAAAAGTTGGATAAATAATTTCTTTTAAGGTTTTATACCTAAGCTTTATTTAACAGCTTTACAACCGAATTGAACAACTTAGAATAATTAAACAATACAAACTAACTTCAAATACAAGAGTATTGCCATACAACGACATGGTATGGCAGTGTGGAATAGTTTAGAGTGAACCACCTGTAGCATTCTAAGGAACCAGCCACATTTTACCACCTGAAATGGCTACAAAAGCTTGAACGTGTTGAACAGTTGTGAGAACGCGGACACACAAGGCTTGAGACTAATTATCAACTTTTAATAACAATGCCACAAAGTCATTCAAATCAAATCAAGATTCAAATCAGAATTGATCCCCCCCGCCTCCCCATCTCTACTATGTATAAACTACTGTTCATTTCGTCAACTAAAATAACGAAGAAAAATATTCGTTGACGACCTTTTTTTCCTGTGACTAAGACGAGATGATGATGATGAGACGTCACCGATACGAATGAACAATTACGGTATTCACTCATTACGGCGTGAGCAGGGTGTTTCCCGGGTCAAGGCGCGCGGCGTATCAGAAGTAGTTTGAGCGCGCAGTGACGGGACGTTACAAGCTCAGTCATCTTTAACTCTTCGTCATCACAGCAGTATCTCTCGGGCGAAAGAGAAGAGGCGATATTTGGGCCCTGATATTTTTCTTCATATTGAACCAGAGGAAAAAAGCCGATGTGTAGTAATATCGAAGGGGAAACAGTGTGGGAAACACAGTCGCTGGGGAAAATACCACAAACCTGAAGAGACGCATCAAGGCATACCATAATAATCACCCAGTTTCACAGCCTCTCTGTGGTCATTATGTTATCACATGTTAACATAATTATGTTGTGGTGTATTTTGTTTATAGTTAAACCATGCCAAAAATAAACTGACATGGTTTAAAACAAATATAATTAGCTGAAAACATCAGATGAAAATTTACATTTTAAATGTTAAAATAATTATTTTGTGAAAAACCTTTAAAAAAAGCTTTTGGCTAGACTAGATTGACTGTAGAGTTAATTAAAGATAATCATATTGCTAAAATGTTACGTTTTCATTGAGTAAAACTAGACAAAAATGTCCAAACTTTTAGTTGACTTAAACTTTAAACCAAAACTAAATACAATAAAAACTAACAGGGATATTTACCCCGGACTAAGACTAAGACTAAGATCGAAAATAGCTGACAAAATTAACACTAGTATAAACAGTGGTGGGCAATAGGCTATTATACTATTATTGTGTATTTGTACATTATTTTACATGCTAGTGGATAGTTAGATCAATTATTAAAAAAAAAAAAAAAACCCTAAAAATGTGTTCGACAAGACACTTAGGGTGTTCTCACATTAGGCACAGATGACATTTACATTTAAGCATTTCACATTATTTTTTGCTCTCCTTTCTCACACACTTACTCTCAGATACACAGATGGCAGTACGCAACTATGCTTTGTGGGCCGCCGTTAAACACAAGAAGAAGAGAACGACGAAGTTAACCTTGCCTCTATGCCTAATATTATTGATATTCCGAAAACAATAAAAAAAAAATGGAAAGGGCAATGCTCTAGTATGCCTTCCTACTGTCTCAGCTACGACTGTGCAGGTCGGAGGATGAGATTTTTTTGGACGAGAACGACGACACCCAGGACATCTTGTCTAATCAGCGATTCTCAGGTACGACTGGCTTCCCTATCGATTTATCCATATCAGATTCGATCCGTGCCTGAGTACGCTGTATTCGAACGATTAATCAAAATGAACCAGACTTTGGGGTCAAGTGTTCTCAAAAACAATTCCGAGGGCCCTAACATGAAAATGCCCTTAAAAGATAAACACAGGAAAAAAAATAAACAGTTGGGGGGTTACAAATGCATTTGCATATCCTGATCCTGGAGATCTGTTACACATTTTGAATATCTTTTTTTGGTCCAAAAGACTTAAAATCTTGAGGATCACAATGTCAGAACATGATCCAGGAAACATTATGTTTTATAAAAGCTATTCAAGGGTTTTCTTAATGTTAAGCAAAGCAAAAAAAATTGTTTATCATTGACCTCATCATATTGACCGTGGTCGCGTTACCCATCTCCACAGACCTACTCACCTGTGTGTGGGAATCTGGGGCACGGTGACCAGAGGTGTTGATGCTTTTTTGGATGGCACCTCTGGACTTTTCTTCCCCTTCTTCTTTTTCTTATTGCCATCTTTCTTATTGCTTTTCAGAGACCTTATCAGCTGAGGACTCGGCGCGTAGGCGCTCATTCCTCTACTGGCCCGGCAGCCCACCACCCTCCCTCCGTTCTCTTCGTCGTCCGAGCCCTCCTTCTCGGGGGGCGAGTGCGCCTCGCAGAATGCCGTCTTCTTCACCGAGAACGTCATACCGTTGGCTGTGGTCTCGCGTACCGGCTCGATTTTCATAAAGAGTCCGGCCCTCTGGGCACACGTGACGTGGAACGCCGTGTAGCAGTTGGCTCTGTGGCATTGGATGGATGCACCCTGGCCCTTCTGCTTGCACAGGTAGCACGTCAGCCTCCAGCGTGCCGCTGGGATGTTGTTCACACCCTCGATGGGCTCGAGAAATACCGTGTTTGCGAAGCACACCTCGGGAATCCAGATGGCACACACCACATGCGCCCAGCGCCCGTCGTTCGTCTGCTTGAACGCGCCACCTTTGTTCGGGCACAGCGCACAGCCCACGGGCCGAGAGGGAGACTGAAGGCAACGGCGGCAAAGCCAAGGGCCCTCGGGCACGTACGGCACGCCGTAGCACTCCTGGTGCACGGCCAGGTTGCACACGTCGCAGAATAAGATCACGTTGCTGTTGAGGCACTCGTCGTCCAGGCACACGCAGCAGAAGGCGTCCTCGTCCACGGCAGCCTGAGGGATTCTCGACTCCAGGAACGATTCCTTCTCTAGCCGGTCCATCAGGAGTTCGAAGGTGTCTGCTGATACGGCCGTCTGGCCATCAGACGACCGCTTCTCGTTCATCACCTCCAGCCAGGCCGCGTCCTCCTCGTCCATGTCGTACTCGGCCTCGGCTTCCAGCTCCTCCGGCGATTTCTCTATGTAGCGATAATAGGCGGTGGGGAGAGGTGGAGCCTCGATGGGCTCAAATGACTTGAGAACCCTAAAAGTGGGCTCGGGTAAGGCTGAGCAGCTGTTGTTGTTGTGCTGCTGGGCAGGGTTATGCTGCGCGTGATGCTGTCTGTGCGAGTTCTGAGAGGAAGAAGAAGAAGATGCATTTTTCGAGTCCTTCTTTCTGCCCTTCTGGCTTACAGACCTGCGGTTTGGACTGGTCACGATGGCCGCCGAAGACTGCTCGCTGTTCTCTTTGTTGCTGTTGCACTCGGCCATGTCCTGTGCCATCATTTCGTCCTCCGTGATGATGGCCAGCGGGTCGAAGATGCTGATGCGGTGCAACCGGCCATCCAGATCCACCTCCACCATTTTCTGGGCCTGGGCGTAAGTCAGGGTCTCTCGCGTCGGGGAAACTTTGAGTCTGTAGGGGGAGGGCGAGCGGGGCTGCGTGGCCCCCCGAGCTCCCCCACCTCGAGGTGTAGCCGCATCGCTTTTCCTGGCGCCTAAACCCCCGGGGAGGCCCCCTCTCCGGCGTGGCTTTCTCATGGACACCTTTACGCAGCCACGCTGAGCCTGGACCTACACAACAAAAAATAAATTAATTAATTAATTTAAAAAATTTAAAAAAATAAATAAATAATTTTGTGTGGTACATCCCTAGTGCTATAATTTCAATTTTTAACACATGTAGTTTAAATTTTAATAAAGCAAATATTGTGTCAATTTCCGCATTAACTTACAGTCCTGTGCAAAAATTTTAGGCACGATTTTTTCTTTAGTACAAATTTTGTTACACGTGTTTATCATGTCTGTATTATTATTATTATTATTATTATTATTATTATATACAAAACCATTCATCATTTCCAAACATAGATTAAAAATTAATAAATAATAACATTACAGAAGAATATCTGCATGCCTGTAAAAGAAGCTACACATCACCTGCCAGACCAGTTTTTTTAGATGGAAGCAGAAAATAAATAAATAAATAAATAAATAAATAAAATAAAATAATGTAGGTTCCTAGGTTTTGCATGAAAGTAAAAAAGAAGCAAGTGTGATAAAGCTACCAGAAGAGCTCATACGCTCCTTTCTACTCTCCAGCATGCTCAGTAAAACCTACCAGCAGTTTTACTTTGCACAAATCGTTTTTTTTTCTCCCCCCTTCATCTGGAATTTTTTTGTCATGTAATTAATTGCTTTCTTTACAGGCATGCAAATATTCTTATGTGACATTAATATAAACTCTTAATGTATATTTGGAAATAATTAATAATTTTGAACATAATAATACAGAAATGATAAACACATACAACACAATTACTAATACTAAAGATAACATGGTGCCTAAGGTTTTTTTATTTAAAAAATAAATAAGTAAGTGAATAAGTAAATAATAATAATAATGTATTCTCCTGGGTTTTGCACGAAAAACTCTCTCTCTAGCACACTCAGTAAAACCTGGTTTTACTTACAGTACTGTGTAAAAGCCTTGGGCACAAAAGAATGCCATAATCAAAGATGTTTTTGAAAACATTTCTACATAAAATAAACTTCTAAAGGTCAGTAAAGAGTAATAAAATAAACATTTGGTATGAAAAGTCTTTGCTAGAAAATATGCAGAAATGTTAAACACAGATGTGTGCAGTTTTATATTGCAGGACAATAAGAGTTCTTCTGGTAACTTTATCACACTTGCTCCTTTCTATTTTCATACAAAACCCAGGAGAGTACATTATTATTATTATTATTATAACTATTATAACTATTAGTTTCCAGCTGGTCTTGTAATATGTTGCTTTCTTTACACTCACTCATCGTCTATAGCGCTTTATCCTGTATAGAGGATACTACATCCCAGGAGACTTGGGGCACGAGGCGAGGTACACCCTGGACGGGGTGCCAATCTATCGCAGGACACACACTTACAGTACAGACTCATTCACACACACTGGGCAATTTGGGAACGTCAATCAGCCTAATCTGCAAGGCACTGGTGGCTCAGTGGTATGTTTCCAGCCTTCCATGCAGAAGACCCGGGGTAGATTCCCACCCAATGCCCAAAACCCCAGCCACTGAATGCAGTGCCGGTCCCAAGCCCGGATAAAATGGGAAGGTTGCATCAGGAAGGGCATACGACGTAAAACCTGTGCAAAGTTATGTACGACGGGAATAGCCGAAAGACTAACAAAAACAATTTACCTAATCTACAAGTCTTTGGATTGTATGAGGAAACCTGTGTACCTGGAGGAAACCCACTAAGCACAGGGAGAACATGCAATAGACTTGAAGAGGGAATCGTACCCTCGACCCTGGAGGTGCGAGGCGACAGTGCTAACTAACCACCAAGCCTGTTTTTTTTTGGTTTTGTTTTTTTACAGGCATGCAAAATAAAGAATAATATATTATTCTGTAATGTTATTTATTTATTAATTTTTAATGCATGTTTGGAAACAGTGAATGGCTTTGTACATGATAATCCTGACATACATGATAAACATATTTAACAAAAGTTGTACTACAGATAATATGATGCCTAAGACTTGTGCACAGTACTGTATATGTCTTTAATGGCCTGAAGAAAGGGGGGGAGGTTTGCAAACTTCTAAAAGCCCAGAATATAAACTATGCAGAAATGTGGAGCGTCACAATCAGGTTAATTGTGAGACAGGTGAACTTCACTCACTCAGCAGACTTCTGCAGCACGCGCGCTCAGGAGGATCAAAGGGACCTGTTTGTTTACAGTTATGAAGTCATGTGCCTTTAAATGAGATGCGCGCGCTGCTTCTCACCGGAAGTGGTGACAAATCCAAGACGGGTTTCGAAAATATTGATAACTTTTTTATAAATATGATATCATTTACAGTTATTTATAATTCACAAGAGTATGTTAAATACAATATCTCAGTAAAACTAGCATAATCATTGTAAAATATTTCTTACGAAATTGTGCATTAAAAGTTCACAACTTGGACAGATTATAAACTTATAAATAAAGTAAAGTTTACTGTCTATGATTGAAAATAATGGTACTGATGAACAACATAAAATATGTACTGAATGAGTTAACTAGCTAGTTACACTATCAAAAACTAACCTAAACAAGCACTGCATAAAGTAAATAATAACCAGACACATACCGTAATGTTGGTAAGACAACAAGGTCGAGGATTACATCTATGAACTGTTCATAGGACGCGAAATACAAGGCGAATTAGTTAAAAGATTAGTCAAGACAGTTCGCCGAGTGTTTTTATTTTTGCCGTCTCCGGGGGGGCGGGACTTTAATATTACGTTCAAGGCCTCCGGTACTTCGCCTTTTAATCGGTTAACACGCCACTCATTTTAGCATACACATTAGGGTAAAGTTGACTAACACTTTCGGCAACGCTTCTAATCCTGACTTTGATCCGCAGATCGAAAAAGTTGTGTAAAAGTTCTTGATCACTCAAGTCAGACCGCCGCCAAGAACTAGCAAGTTTCCCCAGCGCACCAGCAGCAACCCAAACAGCCAATCACAGTACGCAGTACGCGCCTCGAGATCTCGTCTGACCAATCACAGTCGAGTGGAGCTAGATAGTCAGGATAGGTTGCGCGAGCTCGGTGCTAGAACGAAATGTCAGCCATATTAACGGTCTAGCAGAACTTCAGGTCCATGGTAACAGGACTGTCACGCGAAATTTTTACGATTTCTCCGTGGCAGCAGTGCACTTCCAGGCATTTGTATACGAATTGAAGGCTTGTCCAAACCGTACACGTTGTCAGTGAGGATGGAAATGGTGTCAGTAGTTAGCTTTAAAAACTCAACCATACGTAGCTATTATCCAGGCTAATGTTTTGCTAACTGCTGACTGACATTGACCAGACTGCATTTTGGCAAAACATTCACTGAATAAGTTTTAAATACATTTCAGACATGTAAATATGTCCAGAATTACCTTATCTTTCAATCAGAAACGCCAAAAAAAACCCAAAAACACCCGAGCTTGAGCCTTCTGCAGAGCCTCCTGTTTTCGCGCCCGCTAGCTCCTGGCTTTCAGAGGGAAAAAAAAAGCCGGCAAAAAAAAATTCAGCGATAAAACATCCCCTTAAAAGTCCTCAGTGTTTCATGGTACGGCCGTGGAAATGTCTTCTAATTCTTATCAAGGCAACCATGATTAATTCCCCCGTAAACACACAAGCAAGGACACTTCACACTTTCACAATCCTGAACAGATTTCTCTGACAGAAAAAAAGCTAGCGAGCTAAGCTAACCAGGCTATTTTCAGCCACATAATGTACCGACGTTGGCTTGCTAGATAGTAAGCTAAGCTGATACAGAGGGAGAGAGTGGGGCTTTCAGTCAAGATAGCAAGAACACGCCCCTTTACAGAAAGCAAGGCCATTTCCATCGTCTTGCTTTTTAGCTATTAATCATGTTGTAGGTGTATTTATTTAAGGTCTGGTAAAAACAAATGCAGTTTGTAATTCAGTGCAGAGAGTACACCCAAGGAAGGCTTGTACTACTGGTTGATGGGAAAGGTGCAGTGCCTGCTAGCTTCGACTGCACTCAATACAACTATTGGCTGTTGCAGTCAGAGGTTTTAGCCAGTTGGCACAGAGGCGCTGCACATACTGTAGCACTGAGGTAGATTTCAAGCTCGAAGAGAAATGAGACGGCAGGGAAATGACTGGAAGTCTGAAACAACTTCAGTAAACATATATAGCATTCACATGTAAGGAAAAAAAAAATACACAAGCAAATTTCTCAATAAATTTAAGTCGCATTCAATTAATTATACCTCAACTCTATTGAGTCATGAAACCGACTTACTCAGAGTCTACACCGCTTTATCCTGTTTACAGGGCCTGGAGCCTAACCCGGACCATGGAGGTGCAAGGCGACAGTGCTAACCACTAAGCCACCATGCCCGTTCATGGCAATGGCGATTCTGTATTATTTTACTCACTCAATCTCACTCATCGTCTACACTGATCTATCCTGTATTCAGGGTCGTAGCCTATCCCAGGAGAATCGCAGGACACATACAGAAAAAAAAAAACACATTTATTTACACACTATTGGGGATTTTGGGAACGCCAATTAGCCTAAATTGCAGGTCTTTGGACTGTGGGAGGAAACCGGAGTACCCGGAGGAATCACACCAAGCACGGGGAGAACATGCAAACTCTAAGCACACAGAGATGGGAATCGAACCCGGACCCTGGAGGTGCAAGGCGACAGTGCTAACCAATACATCTTGCATTAGTTTACACCTTTTTTAAAGAAAAACTCTCTTGAGATCTGAATTATGTATAACCAGAAAATATGCCAGTGCAGGCCCAGTGAGGGCCTAGTCTGGGGACCCCACTGTGAGCCCTGATATCGTCGTATTACATGGGCCCCACACTTAGGGACCCGGGGGCAAAATATTAGAATCATGAACAATTAGCATGTAACATTATTATCATAATGATAGGACACTTAGAGTGAAAAAGTTTGGATTCCCTTGAAACAAAATTCATTTAAAGTAACTGTTCCATTTTGGTTGCCGTAGTGGGGGATCCAAAGTCCATCCTGGCATGGGAGGCAGGAATACATCTTCGAGAGGGCAGCAGTCCGTCATATGTCATAGATAGATAGATAGATAGATAGATAGAAAACAAATTATTTCTATCTATCTATCTATCTATCTATCTATCTATCTCTCTCTCTCATGAAGACCTTTCCAGGAAAGCAAGACCAAAACTTACTCTGCTGCAAAGGAGAAGTTCGTTTAAAGTTACCAGCCTCAAAAATCACCAATTAACAAACATCTCCTCGGGATAGTTTAAATAAGATTATTGCATATTTTGGATGCCTTTGGCATTGTTTTACAATGTATAAATAAATAAAAATCAGGAAATACCATAGAATTAGAAGGTGTATGTCCTGGTAGTATATGGAACACGGAGAAACCCATTTAGACATATCGAGAACGTTATATATTCGACATTGACCGCAATCCGAGCTCATGATTAAATCAGAAACCCTGGAGTTATAAAACTTCCATACTACCACTTGAGTCACAGTGCTGTAAATAAATGTTATGAAAAAGAAAATAATCAAATAATAATCCTATTGTTTTTATTCACTCATCTTCAGTATCTCTTTTCATCCTGGTCAAGGTCACAATGATCCTGGAATCTATGAATATCCATGAATATGGCAGAAGACAGGAACACATCGTGGTATGGGACACAATTCCACATTTCAGACGTTCCAGCATGTTTTTGGGAGAGGAGGTAAAATAAGTGATCAAATCCTGGAGCTGTGAGGTTGTAGCGCTACCTGCTGGTCTATTGTGTCATCTTTAAGACAAAATTATGTTGGCAAATAAATGTTAGATTTAGTTTTAGATCTGATGTTCATTCCATTATCATAAGTAATACAAATAATCAAGTAGTTAGCTACATTAACAACATTATTGATTGTGACATAACAGCAGAGTTTAACAGATACATCAGGAACTGAACATGATTGAGGGTAATGGAGGAAAAAAAAGTATATTTATCTTATGTTTTGGTTTATAGTATTCATTTTTAACCTTTAACAGGAGCTTATACCCCTGCACAGTGGTGGAATCATCCAGTCAGCCAGTTATGCTGCAGAAGTGCAATGCATGAAATCATAATGATACAGGTCAAGAGCTTCATTCACATTAATATGCATTTCAAACAAACTGCACATTAAAATCTGGGATACAAGAGTCCTGCTCCTGTCAACCAAGAACACGAATCCAAGGCGACATTGCGCACAGGTTCACCTAGTTTTGGTGAGCCTGTTTTCACTGTGGCCTGAGATTCCCATCCCTGGCTTACAGAAATGAAATGATGTCAGTGGGATGCTGAGATTCGTGCATATTATGCATTTTCAAAATGAAACACAGGGACATGAAATAGCTTAAGTATCCATATCAATTAAAGAATAAAAAAAGTAATAATACGAAAATTATATATTCTATTAAAGAAAGAAAGCATGTCTTTTCAGACATAAATACGTCTAGTCTTTTTAAGGCATTTATTTAAAAATATGTCATCAAAATACTACATGATTGATTGTCATAAGTGTACTGGGTTCATTATCATTATCATTATCAAATGCATCTTACAAAGCTATGCACCATAAACAACATTCACAAATCATTTTATAACATACCCTGTCATATGACCATTACATACAGTATATCTCAATACCTACAGTATAACGTCACAGGGCCAGATGTGTAAGACCATACTGCGTACAACTGCTGTGTTGGAAATGATCATCAATGAAAAGTAAAAATTCCAATGTAACAGAAAAAGTCTCCATATCACACAATCCATGGTCCCTCTTAATGGTGACACTATTAATAGACTGATGGCATGTGCCAACCTGTCATATATATATCATATCATTGAATTTGATCTGGTTTCCTCTGAACTGTAGCTGGAGAAGATCCTGATACACCCACTACAGGGTTTTTAAAGGGAACTTTAATTATGCCCGATTTCTTCCTCTGATCTGCTTCTTCAGCTCTTCATCAAGGTTAAGTAGTTTTAAGGGTTTAAGTTCTCGAACAGCAGTGCCACATTAGAGCACTTGAGCTGGTTTTGATACACAGTGCTATGCTTTATTGTACAGTATACTCCGATGGGCACTTCTGCATTTACTTATTTATTTATTCTTTAAAATCTCTATTCAGTATTACAAACAATATCTAGGGACCCTGCTAGTGAAAAACTGTACAGCTCTTGACATATAGTATCTAGACATCTAGTTATATTTTTTTCTGTCTCCTGAGCACACAAAGCCACAACATTGCAGATCTGATTCAAAGAATCCAAATGAATGTAATTTTTTCCCTTTTTTTAAAAATATATTTCCAAACCTAAAACACAGGCTTCAAGGCAACGAATGAAAGGCGATCGCTACTGTAACAGCAGTACATCCTTAAGCTTACTTGTCAGGCACACTACAAAGGTACATTCATATTACTGACTCATCCTGGATTGTCATGACTTGTAATAGATTTCCGTGTAAACATTCATACATGCCGTTCCTCCGCACCAATCGTCTGCATAAAGGCGTGGCTGTGACATAGTGTAACATCACTAAGACATTGTCAGTGTGTTTCTCCTCTTCGAGTCTCTTCTTGGAAACGGAACAAAACTCTTCACTTCTTTAAACGACAACCCTGTTCAGAAAACATCCAGCAAATAAGACCATTATACCTAACAGTATCCAGGGAACAACAACATCAGGTGAATTGGAAAAATCATATTTTGGTTAGAATTTGGTGCACACTTTTTATGTGCAGTTTCTTTCTAGATCAAAACCGTGACGGATGATGCATCCTAATGTATGTATAATGTTGATCTAAATGTTATTAGATTAAAAGTGATGCGTTAAAAGTGATTATTGGAAAATTACATGTTGTTTTTATTCACTCTACTAGTTTACTTGTGCACTTACTCTTCCATTCCTCTAGGGGCAGCGTGGCATTGTCATAACTGTCATCGTATGGCTTGGGCTCCGGGCAGTCTTCTGGATCCCTCAGGCCATCGAAGTAACTGTGGGCCAGTGCGCCATCAGCAGTGATGCGTGTATGAGCGTCTAAAACCAGCATCTTCTCCAGCAGGTCCACCGCTGACAGAAATATTTCGTTTTTTGGTTAGATGATCAAGGCAAAAGTATACAAACAGAAACACGAAAAACAATGAAGTCATAGGCCATTCTGAAGTATGATTTTGTAGTTCGTTTACTGCACAAGCAGAACGCACCCCACCAACCCCGAACAAGCTCGGACACGCTGCATTCCAATACTGTTTTCATACTGGACTAGTTGACTCTGATTCAGACGTGAGAGCTTAATCATACAAATGGGCCCTTGTTACGGAAATAAATAAAAGACAGAAGCAATATATATATATATATTTTTTCTAAGAAGACCTCGGAGCAAGTTCATCTAAAAAAAAATTATAAAAATAGGAGTCAAGAGCTTCAGTATATTTTCAGGATGGGGAACATGTGATCTCACTAACTGTACATGGACCCTTGTATAATCAGAATAAAAGCTCAAACAAGATAAAAATGCATCATGTGACCTATTTTCCTATTTTTCACACACACACACACACACACACACACACACACACACACACACACACACACACACACACACACACACACACA
>JAOTRS010000031.1:11018614-11032626 GCA_028565755.1 Dinotopterus cunningtoni
CAGCATCACCCGGGGTTCGAACCAGCGCTCCCCGGATGATAGGGCGAGCACTTTACCACTGCGCCACTCGGAGGCCTTATTCAAAAGTCTTTAATGGCGGGTGGTGCAGTCAGTGGCTTAGTGGTTAGCGTTGACGCCTTGCACCTCCAGGGTCCAAGTTTGATTCCCGCCTCTGTGTGCATGGAGTTTGCATGTTCTCCCCTTGCTTGGTGGGTTTCCTCCCACAGTCCAAAGACATGCAGATAGGGCTAATTGGCATTGCCCAAATTGCCTGTATGTGTCCTGTGATGGCTTGGTCTGCCATCCAGGGTGTACCCAGCCTTTTGCCATAGGTCTCCTGGGATAGGCTTGAGGCCCCCTCGCGACACCTTATACATGATACAACGTTATAGACGATGAGTGAATGTATGGATGAGTCTTTAATGGCAGGCCTAAAGTCCAGTCCAAGCTCTCAAAGTCTTACCATTCCACAGTCACTTTTAGTATCATTCACATGAGGGTATGTTCTCGCGGATTCACAAACCAAATGTTGCTCTTATGCGGACACAGCTGGTGATCAGTGAACTGTAAGCTCCATCATGATTATTTGCTGTTGCTGCAGAAATGTGTTTTTGGTCCTTGACTTCTGCATGGAGGTGCAAAAATATGGGCGGTTGTTCCAACTTTCTGGAACATCCAGCCAGTCCTGCCAGTGGATTCGCTCAAGCTTTTTGGAAACTTGACTTTCTTAAGTCTACTGAACAAATAACAGCTCATCATTCATCTCCAAAGACCTGCTTGAATTAGAAAGCACGAGTACATATTCAGTAGTCTTCAAACACTGAAACACAAATCAGCTGTTAATCTTCCCAGGAAGTGATGAAGAATAAAAGTACCATGACAAAGTTTGGCTGATGTCATGCATTTTGTACCGCATTGTGAAACTCCCAAGTATCCAAGCATTAATACTGCAAGTGTTGAACAGTTCTAAACATGCCAGCCAGTGTCAAACCTAAGAATAAGAACTGCTCCTTGAATTACCTTAAAAGGTCATGCCTAAAAGAAAACAAAGATATAACCTGATTCACCAAAGTTAGATTGGGTTTTGCTATGGTGATGATATTTGCTTTTTTTTACACTTCTCTCAAAAGTCAATAGGAAAAAATAACATTAAGCAGGATTCAAATGAATGTTCTGTGACAGTGATGAACACCGTCCTCAAAAAAGGAATCTAGGTACTAAGTACCAGTGCAAACCCTTTTAAATAGCATTTAAAGTTTTTTTTTAAAAGTTGCTTCTTAAAAATTAAGTCAGTGCCTGCTTCACAGAAAGTTTGGCTCATCTTGCAACATTCGGCAGTTATTAGTAAGGGCGCCTTTAGGGCATCCCTACTATTATTATTGCATTTTTTTTCTAAGGGTGAAAACTTAATGTTATTAAGGCAGTTAATGTGGGTCGTAACTGTGGAGGGAGCGGGCTGCAACGCCACTAGGAATTATATGCTTGTACGTTTCTTCTTTTATTTCTTTTTTATTTTTATATATACAGTATATTTTTAATTTTTCCCCGTTTTTTTCTCCCTAATTTAGTCGTATCCCTTTCACTAGGGGGCTCCCACTACCAGTACTACCAGTCAGCGAGGGCCGAAGACTTATCGCGGTGTTTCCTCTGAACCATGTGACACCAACCGATCGCATCTTTTTCGACTCACAGACGACGACTGGCTGTAGTGCCGTGATTGATGTCAGAGCACTAAGTGCCCCCAATTCCATCTCTTTGAGAGAGCTCGGCCAATCAGCTCTCTTTAGGCCCCCAGCTGCGGGAGGCTACAGCATCACACAGGGATCGAACTAGCGATCTCCGGATGATAGGTCGAGCACTGTACCACTGCATCACTTGGCGGGTTGGGTGACAGGGGATATGTTGCTCTTCTAAGGAATTGCTCCAACAGTTGCACCATAAACCTTATTTCAAACCGCACTCCTGAGTGTAGGGGTGCAACGCTTAATCAACGTTATCGACTATTAGTATTAGTATTATCATGACGTTGAACGGCTAAAAACTTACACAAACTGAGAGCAGTTTCTGGCATGTAGGTGGTAGGCCCACTGGAGTGAAGTGAGTAATAGTGCAAGTCTCCTAAACGTGGGAACATTTCACTCTCACCTCGAGCAAAACAGACGCAAGAATTGGAGGGAAAGACTTTGTGCTGGCGGGGGCGTGGCCAAGCGCCGCTCTGTGAAGGACGTGAGAGTTATAGTAGGTTAGCGGGAAAGGATTCACACCTGAGGGGAATATGGATAATTACTGACTGTGTGTTGCTGTGAGGAATCTGGTTTTTATGTTTTCAGTTCTGCTTAATTAACCTTTCTAAGTAACATTTACACACACATACACATACTTGTGTTCTATATTATTTTCAGCTCACAGCAACGCACGTAAACACACACATTAGCTATATTCTCCTCAGGTATGTGTTCTTTTCTCACTTACCTCACTCTCAGGCCCTTCACACTTCACCTCGCTTGACTCCGCCGTTCACCATAGACTTGATCTCAGTTTTCTTAACGTTTCAACTCCCATAATTACCATCTGTTATCTATATTCAATAGTTATATATTATTGCTGCTACTTTGCTTTTCCTTGGTTTTAGATTTTGTTTCATCGGGAAAGTTCATTAAAAGACATTGTAACGAAGTATTCATCTTTATTACTTTACAATAATTTAAAAGCCGATAACTAAATAAGAGCTTACGAGTAATTAAAAGAGCTTTTGAGTAATTGTGACAACTGTGTTAATTATCAAAGTAATCATTATTTGCAGCCCTATCCGAGTGACATGGAATTTTGAACAAAATGCACCATTTTCGAATTAAGAGGATTCGTTCTGCATCAGCGGCAAACCTCTTCGCTCCCGTGACTCCCAGCTCGCTCGTTTTTAGTTCGATTAGAAAACAAGACACGTCATGTAGAACGGCCCAAAAAAAACGGAACTACTTTTATTATAAGTAATTTTCACAAATACGGCCCCTAACTCGCTCCAAACTTCACTCACTCATCTTCTATACCGCTTTATCCTGTATTCAGGGTCGCGGGGACATAAGCTCTCATACACACACTCACACACCACGGGCAATTTTGGCAACGCCAATTAGCCTAACCTGCATATCTTTGGACTGTGGGAGTTTACCCGGAGGAAACCCACCAAGCACGGGGAGAACAGCCACTCCATGCACACAGAGACAGGAATCGAGTCTGTCTGGGAATCGAACCCGGACCCTGGAGATGCAAGGCGACAGTGCTAACCACTACACCAGCAAATCATCCAAAAACTACTGAAATCTCTCTCAAGGCATCTCGTTCAATTTTACAGAAACCCACATAAAATTTAGAGGCAAAAGTAGAGCCAGGTCTCCTGCTTTGCTCACACCTTAAATGGAGAGGACTGGTCAAACTGTTTGGGAATTATGTAGGTTTGTTTGCGACCTGACAAAAACTGGATTTGGCCAAAAAAATCCATTCATTTTGCACTGTGGCTTATTTTCACGAAAAAAGAAAGAAATTATAATCTACTTCACCACTTTGGAAAAACTGCCATCCTGACGCAAATTTTTTGAATTACGCACATGAAACTCGACATCCCGCAAGTTGCAAGTCTCCTCGCTCGACGAACCCAAGACCAAAACGTCTAGATATATAACATCTGAGATACTGTAAAGTAAAAATAAACAGGTCCTGATATACTGCATTAAGTTAATATACATTTTCTGTTTCCATGAGTTTGCCATGCAAACCAGGCAGGCGTGGCAGCTGCTGCGGGTGACCCAAGCCACGCCCTCTCGACTCTCACACACTCAGTAGAATAACAGCCTGCATACGTACTCATATCTTTGTAACCGCATGGCCTAGGAATGAGCAGTTTTTTAGGTTTTTGCTTAAGAAAGGTGTTGCGCCATTGCGCCTCTACTTCATAATTTTTTCAGTTATCGTCTTTAAGTCCCCTGGGATAGGTTCCAGGCCTCCCAAGAACTCTGTACAGGATAGCGGTATAGAGAATAAATACAATTTTTTTTTAAATGAAATAAATTTCTCATGGTGCAGTGAGGGGTGAAAAGGAACCAACAAACAATAATAATAAAAACAATCATTACTAATCATTACCTCATAAGGGAAAAAATTATATTTCTCATTTGTCACTGATTTTTTTTTTTATGAAAGAACTCGGGATAAACACAGTTAAACCCAAAGTGTCAATGATGATTCTAATGACAGACTAAAAGCTAGTTTATAAAGATTTAAAGGACTTTTTAAATTTTTGTTTTACTTAATAGCTAAAGCGTTTTTTCCAAAGAGAGAGGTTTGATTCAAAGTGTTGAATTCGTGATCAATGACAGATGCTGTTTATTTGCTGCCAAACACTTACCCTGTGAATGATGCCAGCACTGTGAATGTACTGCGGAGAGATATGAAAAAAACATGAGTTAGCTTCGTGCAATTAGTCACGTTCAATCCTACTTTCTGTCTGGTTTCAAAACTGATTCTCTTCTACGTTCAAACGGTTTTATGATTTCCAGACTGCTTACTTGTATCCTTAAGCTGTAGAAATTAAAGTAAAGAGCATGTGTGATATAGGGACTTTGTTTACACACTAGCGCGACTGAATTCTCAAATCTAACTGGTCGGAACATGCTGTAGTTCTCACTTCAAGGCAACATGCAGGTTTATATTACGCACTCGTTCTCACACATGATCGTTTCCATAGCAACTGATTTAGAAGGGCTTGTATGGTGAATGCTCTATATGATCTAAGACAAATAATACACAGATTTACAACATGCTGCTGTTTTACAAATAAAAAACATTGTCCAAATCATTGCTTTCTCTATGGAATGGTCTATGGTTCCCAGTGTCTCCAGTGTCAGCAAACAAGTAAGAAAGGTAAAGTTTTCTAACTGCTGTAATGTAAGTAATATCAAGAACCAGATTCCATAGTACTAAATGTCAATTTGCTGTAAAGAAAAATTATTTGACATTACACTTCTGATCTGGTTTGTTATTACAAGACTTTTAGGCTTTTTAGAGGAAAGTGATATGGTATGAATAAATAGTTTTTATATAATAATATAAATACAAATTTGTTTCTCTTTTGGCTGCTGCTGCTGACATCATGATCACTCGCCGTTAGTTAATTATCACAGTTTTTTGACCGAGCTCAAAGGAACCTGTGATGTATTTATTTATTTATTTATTTGTTTGTTTGTTTGTTTGTGCAGTAATTGAGATCCTGGCCTTATTTCGCATTAAACCTGTTGCTCCACATGAACAGTTACTATACTATAATGAAGAATAAAAAGAATTTGGAAAAGAATTTTGCAAAAAAATGACCAACTTTAAGATTTCCTGTTTTTTTAACATTACACCAAAAATGTTTAATTTCAAATTTAAAGTACAACAATGTGCTGAATTACTGATTTATGTCAATAACTGTCTTAAATCCCCAACAATACGACAGTTAGTTAAAACTAAAGCAGGTATACTCTAACAGTATTTTCTAGTTGTTGGGTATGAGAGATGGACATAAGAGAACATCATCCCAAATTTTTTCCTCCTAACTGTGATTGTTCTTTCTGAAAGAGAGATTTGTGGATTCTTTTTTCTACCTTCAGTCCGCAGAGCATCTGGTAAACCAGGAACTGCACACGGTCTTCTGAGAGCAGACCCCGCACCTTGGACAAATCTGTGTACATGTACGGCATCACCAGGTAGCTAAAACAGAAAACGTATTAGTTGTCTTTAAACAGGGAAAGCATAAATGTTATAGCTTTTAACTTTTAATGGGTCAGCGTCACTGCTGTAAAGACTATACTGTAGGCACAACTCAGTCACCATGAAAAGAAGAAAAACTGATAATGTGTGCTGTGTTCCGACACTGGGGCGAAGTGAGGCAGAGGTTGATTATTTTACAACAATAGCGCATCCTGATGTGTTTTATTTCCTTCAGACCGTGGCATCTAGGTTATGCATTTTTTATTAAAACAAAGACAGATATACTGTTTATCTGTATATTAGATCCTTTAAGGTGTCCCAGGCCTAGATAAAAATGACAGAGAGGATACCCAGTGCAAAAATTCTGCCAAAAAACGTTATGTGGAAAAAAGAAATTTCCATTTTGGTGACCCCTATTGGGAGCAGCCGAAAGAACAATAATAACTTTGAGTGTTATGGAACAACTGGAAAGAACAGAGGTCTCAGTGTTGGCAGAAATCTGACTGACTGTTACAAAGCAATGACACTCATAAATGTTAAATAAAATGTATGTAAGTATGAATATACTACAAAAACAAAATAACAAATCAGAAAACACAATGACAATTCAAGCAAACCGGAAAAGGTAGGTAAGGTTTGCAAATGAAAATCTTATCGCTGATTGGACGAGACATGTGCCACTCAAGATCACCGGTAAAAATTTTATTCTCAAACTTAACCTACCTTTTTTCAGTTTGTTGATTCTTACCACTGATTGGACGAGACATCTGTCAGTCAAAATATACAGAAAGTACTGCAGCCTCATGGCCATTCAAATGCTGTGACGCTGCAGGACTTCTTGTATATCTTGAGTGACAAATGTCTCATCCAATCAGTGAGAAGATTTTCATCCGCAAACTATACCTACCTTTTTCGGTTAGTTTGATGTCGTCGTGTTTTCTGATTTGTTATTTTGTTTCAGTTTTGTTATTTTGTTTCAGTTTTGTTATTCTGTTTTTGGTTTTGTTATTTTGTTTTCAGCTTTGTTGTTTTGTTTTTAAATTTGTTATTTTGTTTTTGGGATTTTTGTTATTCTGTTTTTGGTTTTGTTATTTTGTTTTTTAGCTTTGTTGTTTTGTTTTTAAATTTGTTATTTTGTTTCTCGGTTTTGTTATTTTGTTTTTGTTATTTTGTTTTCAGCTTTGCTGTTTTGTTTTTAAATTTGTTATTTTGCTTCTCGGTTTTGTTATTTTGTTTTTGAATTTGTTATTTTTGTTTTTGGGTTTGTTATTTGGTTTTGCCACCGTAACATACACTACCTGCCTGGCAAAAAAGCTGGCATGACTGGAATTGGGTTAAGAAATGTCCAATGCATTATTAAAACCTGGAAGGACAGTTCTGAACCATCGACTTCACAGAATAAATGTAGTTAGAGAAAAGGTGATGAATGGACACAATTGTAATTAACACAAACGCTTGGTGAAGTTAAATCATAAAAAAATGACAGTAGAAATCTGAGCTAGTAAAGGTAACAGTATTTTCTCACACATGGTGACGAGAACTCACAGGATCGAGACTAAACAGCTGTGTGGCCATGAGAAACCACACGTTAGTGAGCGTTAACAAAAACAAGACTAAATTAAACCTTTTCTAGGAAGCTTAACGATTGGCCTTTGCAATGGAAAAAATGTCTTGTGGTCTAATAAGTCCAGACTGAGCCTATTTCAGAGTGATGAATGTGTCAGGGTAAGAAGGAAATGTAATGCATGAAGTGATGAAGTGATGCACCCATCATGCATAGTGCCCAGTGTACAAGTCTTTGCAGGTAGTGGTATGATCTGGGGTTGCTTCATTAGGGCAGGTCGAGGCTCAGCAGCATTATGTGGCAATAAAACCAAGTCAGCTGGTGACCTGAATGTACTGAATCATCGGAGTAGCACATCTATGCTTTTGTTTTATTATTTCAGGACTAATTGTAAAAGAGTGGTTCTAAGATCACGAGGTAACATTTCAACACATGAATTGGTAATCATCGCCGTAATCAGAACTGAAAGCAAACAAAATATTATTGTATGTGACATTTTTTGGCCAGACACTGCATGATTAAGTAACAATCCTTTCAGTAATACTTTCAGACTTAGTGGAGTGTCTGCTATACAAGTGTGACTTTGTTGTACTATAGAATTAAGAGCAGCACATTTCTATAATAAACCTGTAATATTACTTTTTAAGCTGCTGCTATAAAATATCAATTAACTCCCCAAAACTTTCCAGAGCTTATTATGGGATCTAACGATGAGAGAACGCACAGTAAATAATGAGACTCACAAGTCCTGAAAGGATTCCAGTCTGGTGGCGGGGGTGAATACGTCCAGCAGCCCTATCACCTGGATCAGACAGGAAATGATGAGAGGGAATTTTAGATGAAAAAAAAAAAAAGTTGCAACATCATGTTGTTTTTAAGTGTGACTCAAACACTCAAACATCCATTAAATATACAGCGGGAGTCAGAAGTTTACATAAACCTTGCCGAATACATTTAAACTCAGTTTTTCACAATTCCTGACATTTAATCTTTGTAATCTTTTCCTGTCTTAGGTCAGTTAGGATCAACACTTTGTTTTGATAATGTGAAACATCAGAATAATAGTAGAAAGGAAGAATTATTTTCGCTTCTAGAGTATTTCACTCATCACATTCAAAGTGGGTCGGAGGTTTGCCTACACTTAGGTAGTATTTAGTAATCTTATCCTTTAAATTGTTTAACTTGGGTCAAGTGTTTCAGTTCGCCTCCTACAAGCTTCTTACAACAAGGTGCTTGAATTTTAGTCCATTCCTCTGTAACCGAGTCAAGTTTGTAGGCCTTTTTGCTCGTTCATGTTTTTTTTGCATTGGACTGATACCGTGACTTTTATTTGCAATCATGTTTTAACTTTCTGGCTGATGTCTTAAAATGTTGCTTCAATTTGCTTTCCTCATGATGCCATCTATATTGTGAAGTGCACCAGTCCCTTCTGGAGCAAAGTTCACCAACAACATGATGCTGCCACTCCCGTGCTTCACGGTTGGGTTGGTGTTCTTGGGCTTGCAAGCCTGATCCTTTTCCTTCCAGACATGACAATGGTCATTACTGCAATACAGTTCGATCAGACCTTTTAGATCAGGACATTTCTCCAAAAAGTAAGATCTTACTCATATCCCCAAGTGCAGCTTAAGACCTTGATCTGGCAGTTATTTCTTGGCAGTTTTGGAGGAGTGGCTTCTTCCTTGCTGAGCAGCCTTTCAGGTTACGTCTTGTTTTGCTGTGGATATAGAAACGTTTGTTCCTGTTTCCTCCAGTGTCTTCATAAGGTCCTTATGCTGATGTTCTGCGATTCATTTGTACTTTTCGTACCAAAGAACATATATCTCTTTCAGAGCTGAATGATCGTGTTTATACTTGATTAGTATTATTTGTATAGAATGAACGTCGTACCTTCAGGCATTTGGAAACTGCTTCCAAGAATGAACCAGACAATGTATTGGCCGATTTCTTTTAATGTTTTTTCTTTTAATGTCAAAAAAACAGGCACTGATTTTTGAAGGTAGACCTTAAAATGCATCCACAGGAACAACCCCAAGTGACTCAAATGCTATCAATTAGACTATAAGAAGCTTCAAAGCCATGACATAATTTTCTGGAATTTTTAATTCACACATAACTGGGTGTATGCAAACAGAGGGTCCTAGATAGAGATGGATGGAATCTATCCTTAAATCGTTGAAAAAATTACTTGTACTTTAAAAAAAAACAGTGTTTAATGACTTCAGCCTAGGAGCATAACGATGTAAACTTCTCTTGTGTAACATCACAGGGAACTGACGTATAGTGCTGTGCAAAAGTATTAAGCTACCCCTAATTTTTTTTTTCATATTTAACGAAGATTTTTTCAATGTGTCAGTCTGCACAGTGTCTAGAGTTAGAACTTAAAATTGGTTGATTATGTAACAACCTGAGCAGCAACCTCATTTCCCCTCTTCTCTGTTCCAACCAGTCAGCAATGAGCATCACCAGTATACTAATCATCGTCCTGGTCATCTCTCAACCTGTGTCTCACTGGTTCGTGTCTCATGTTAGATTTCATTTTTCTTTTATGCACGTTTGAGTTACAGATCACTGTGTGGCTTAGCAAACAATAGAATTTCCTCTGAAACTGCTCAGGTATAAGGAGGCTTGCCAAAAATACGAGTAAAAAAAAGTCCTTCAGGAAGCCTGGAGAACTATTCCTGAAAACTACATAAAAAATACTTGGCCCTTGGAAAGTGAAATATGAAGAAACCAGGGCTCTCTCAAGACTTCAGCTGATAATGAAACCATGATATGATCACTAAATACCTCTCAAACTATATCTTATTAAAGCTGCACTGTCAGGGCTTGTCTTAGCACATTCTCAGACCATTACAGATTTATAACCAGGTGGGGATCTGCCTGAACACAAGCAACCTGAACGCAATGTGTTTGAATGTCTGGTTTAATCTGGTTCCTTTAATACTTTAATGCTAAGCAGGAACCGTTGTGAACTAAACAGTGAATGTCTTCGAAAATGCACATTTAATTGTAAGAAAATGTCCATATTCTACATTTTTAGCTAATTATTTAACTGAATGAGATGATTGCATCTTACCGTTAAAAAGGGTTTCAGATGTGTTTATCCATGTTATTATTTTAAGTACTTGTTATAGAACTAAAGACAATTTTTCATTTTTGTTAAATTTTGAATTTCGCGTTTTACTTTTTACATTCTGGTATAACTAGAAAATTGTTGTAACCATATATTATTAATAAGAGGGCAAAACTAAATTAAGCTCCGAAGGAATGAAAACCCTCTGTGCCAACAATTATATAAACACTGTACTGCTAAGAGCATCATGTGTTCCTTCTAAAGCTACAGTAACTGCACCAAAAAATATTGCGACTAGAGAACAAAACACTTTTATAAGATAATATAAAAAAAAAATTCAGTATCAACAGTCCTTTTTATTTGTAATTTTCTTTCAAACCGTAGATCACCGGGGTGGTACGGTGACATAATAGTTAGCACTGTCGTCTTACACCTCTAGGTACTGGGTTCGATTTCTGCCTCAATTTTGCATGTTCTATCTGTGCTTGGTCGGTTTCCTCCCACAGTCCAAAACCATGCAGATTAGACTAATTGGTGTTCCCAAATTGCCTGTAGTAAGTGAATTAGCGAGTGAGTGTGTGTATACAGTATGTGTGCGTGTGCCCTGAGATTGATTGGCACTCCGTCCAGGGTGTACCCCGTCCTCATGCCCTAAGTCCCCTGGAATAGGGGCAGGCAGAACCGCGAGAGATTAAAGCAATCAGCTGTAAGGGTGGATGTGCTGCACCTGGCGGCATGTCTGTTTAAGGCTCCTAATACCTGGACACTTCGTGCGAACATTAGGCAGCACCAGGTAAGTTATCAGGGCCTTAAGATAAAGACAAAGACAAGGCAAAGACCCAGCCAACGTCTTTATAAGAAGGCGGCGTTTTTAAAAGAAAAAGAGAGCAGCAGGCAACTCATCAAGCGTGCGCTCTTGGCCTAAGTTGAGGTTAAAAAGTACATGTAGCAGACATAGGCCCTTAGAGAAAGGGTTGACTCGTCCGGAGTGGGGATGAGGGTTTATTTTTAGTTTCCAGAGCCCCATTTGGTCTCGAGGAGATTTTGGAGCTCTGTTTGTTTTGTGTTTTCAATTTTCTTTTGTTTCCTTTTTAGTTCCCCAAGGTCTTCCAGTGTATATCATAAGAACTCTCACATCCTCCTATTTCGTTGACCCCCCCTATATTACATCCCGTGGTGCGGCTCTCTAAGACCCCACCCGCACCCACATAACACTCCAAAAAAACTTATTTCGCAAAACTTTAGGTCAACTGAACCGACTTTAGGAATGTAAGTGCCCTTTCAGATCCTTTATGTTGACACACTTTGAAGAGAAATCTTTAACAGCAGCAGATACCAGAGGACACAGTGCGAATGTAAGATTTTTTTTATTTATTTATTTATTTTTTTATCAACCGTCCAATGTTAAAGCAACAACCTTGTCAAAGTCCATGGCCGACAAAAGCAAGGCCCAAAAAACACGTGTAAAATCGAGGACTTACATTTTCATGCTTCATGTGTTTCAGCAGCCTGAGCTCGCGGTAGGCCCTCTTCGCAAAGATCTCAGACTGGAAGGGCCTGTGGAGCTTCTTGATGGCGACTTTCTCCTGGGTCTTGTCATTGATAGCTGAGCTGTGAGAGACACAGGATGAGGTTTGAGGGGAAAATATTGGTGAAAGAGGTCACCGCAGGATGACGAAGCTGTACTGTATCTGTGCGCCACATCACAGTGCTCCAGTATTACTTGAATTACATAAGCCGACCATTAGATTTTGGGTTGAATACAACCTTTTTGTTGATGCTGTATTGAGCTCTGACTCATCTTCTGAAATGGATTAATTCTGCTTGAGCACTTTGTTCAGCTGAGAAAGCTTTATTATTTAGTCCAAGGATCTAGCAGATGTTTTTTCTTATATCACGTCTAAACTGTGAAATATTAGAAACAAGTTCCACACGTTTTAAAATCCAGATTAAAGACCTAAACATTCAAACCAGCTCATTCATGGTCCCTGGAACTTATTGTCATTTGAGACTTCAATCATTAAGCTAATGCTAAAGTTAATCGTTATACCTGGTTGCGTATTGTTTTAATAATGTAGTTGTTGTTTTAATATCTGTTGCCACTCGATTCTACAGTATGTCGAGTTTATGGCATACCTGTAGTGTCTTGCTTTAACACTAAGCTACAAAGTCACAGTGGGTGTTTTGAGAGTTCAATGGAACATCAAGGTGAAAGTATTCTTAATGTAAACCACTGCATCATGCAAATGTCAACCTGCAGCTCTGTGGCTGTTTGGGGGGGGGAGTGTAGGCGGGTGTCGTTATGTAAACGAAGCTTAAGGAGAAGTCAAATTTGATGTTATTAATGCTTTATAAAAACCATGTAATGCTCTTCTTATGTATACAACATCTATGCAACCCCAACGTACAGATGAGATAATGATTATACCAAGGTGTGGCTTTTTTTAAAGTCAAGAAATGCAGAAAGACAAAATGCATGTCACCACCAGTCTCAAACGTAAGAGCTTTTATTCTGGTGACTACCGTTGTGAACAACACGAGGGGTTTCAAACCCCCTTTTCCTTTTAGATTGTTTCATGTCTTGCTGGTTTCAATAGAAACCTAACAGGAAGTGAGCGTGCATCTGTGTGAGTGTGTGTTTGTGTACGTGTGCAGCAGCATTTTGGAATCGGACTGACATTTCACTGGTAAACATGCTTATTAGATTATTAATAGTGAAATAAATGAAAATGTATGCTCAAGATATTTGCATTCATTAGGTTCCATTGCCAGTGGACAGCATGATTCATAATCCACTGTTACATAACTGTGTTAGTTCACAATGTTTCAGCTCGTCCGTTTTTATCTAATGATAACAAGGGCATTCGAACCACTTGGACATTGACGTTGCAAAACGTAAAAAAAACAAAAACAAAATAAACAAACAAACAAAAAAAAAAGTAAGACAGATATGCAAAAGACAGAGAAAGCATGAGCAATATACTGTACAGGCAAAAGGCAGGCAACAGACTGGCAAAAGAACGAGCAAAGGACATGAAAAAGACAAGCAGATGACAGGCAAAAACAGGAAAAGTATAAGCGAAAGACAAGCAAAGCATGAGCAAAACAGACAAGGAATAAATGAATGACAGGAGGAAAATGACAAAATGCAGGCAAAAACACAGGCAAAACACAAGCAAAAGGAAGGTTAAAAGACCAGAAAAATATCAGTATATACTTAGGCAGGCAAAAGACAGGCAATGGATGAGAGAAAGACATCCAAAGGATGGACAAAACAGGCAAAAATGAAAAAAAAAAAGACTGACAAAAAACAAGCAAAAGGCAGGCAAACAATGGTCAAGGGTTGAGGCAACACAGATGCAAAGGAAGTCAAAGACAGGCAAAGGAAGATGACAAGACAAGTAAGGGCAAATGCCAGTCTAAATGCAGTGTTTATGCAGTCTGTATGCAGTGCATATGCAGTCTATATGAAGTCTATATATAGTGTTTATACAGTCTATATGCAGTGTGTATATACAGTCTATATGAGGTTTATATACAGTCTATATGCAGTGTATATAAAGACTATATGCAGTCTATATGCAATGTATTTACACTATATGCACTGTATACACAGTGTATATGCAG
>JAOTRS010000031.1:11041205-11053287 GCA_028565755.1 Dinotopterus cunningtoni
CTGTTTTTTTTTTTTTTTTTAACCTGAATCCATTTGTTCTTTTCTTATTGCAAATGCAATGGAAAGCGCCAGTCAAAAGTTTAGACACACCTTCTAATTTTATGTTTTTTTTTTTTGTTGTAGGAAACGCATATATTAATATTAGTCTAATCTTGCACTTTTAAATGCAAATTAATCATATGACCAAGATTGACCATGATGACTTCCCAAAGTTATAGTGATAATGCTATGTTTAACGTGGATAATAAGATGACTGGGGAAACATCACCAGGTGTGCTGAACTGCAAGTTTCTTTATAAAAGGCTTCTATAGTAGATTGTAGTAGGTTTTGGATGAAACCAAAGTTGTGTGCACGAGCTACCTTCAAGGGGAACTATTTTTACAAGAATACATTAGATGTAAGATGTGGGAGGTGGCTAAGGCTGTAGTTGTTAATTTTTGGATCTAAGGATCCTGGTTTGAGCGCCGGTGGGTTGCCACACCCCATATTACCCAGACACAGCATTTATTTTTTGATAAACATTTTAGAGATTTAACATTTGTTAAATGTTTGAGATATTATTAGACTGTATAATCGGCATAATTCCAACTTTATAATACAAGTAAACCTGAGTGTTTTAAAACTGTGATTAATCGTGATAAATCAATTATAACTAACAACAACAGTCAGTTGTTTTTATAAGACATGAAGGTCAGCCGTTCTGGAACAGTTTTTGCAAGAACAGTATTATCAGGTGCATTTGCAAAACCCATCAAGCATCATGATGAAAGATCAAAACCTACCTCTGCTGCAGAGGAGAAGTTCATTTAGAGTCACCAGCCTCAGAAATCACCAATTAACAAACAGCATTTTGGATTAGAGCCGTTATTAAGACTTTACAGAGCAGAAGTATCAGACACATCTCAATATCAGCTGCTCAAAAGAGATTATTGGATATTTTGGATGCCGTAAGCGTTGTTTTAAAATGAAAAAGAAATTAAATTCAGGAAAAAACATTGAATTAGGTGTGTCCAAACTTGTACTGTACAATGGATTGTATGTGCAAAATTTTTTTTTTAGAATAGTGCAAAAGAATGCAATTTGAGACAGGTATTTTTTGGGTAAAAGCATACAATATAATGTCACAAGACAGAACAGTTGCTTGAATCATTTCAGAAATGAGCTGTGTGTGGATGCTTGATAAAACTCTAAGCATTACAGAAGCATTTCTAACTTCCTGGATACAAAGGATTAGAGTTGGTAAAAATTAAATGTCAGAATTGTTTTTTTTTTTTCTTTTTTCCCCCTAATGAACGGGCCCACCAAAAACATTCATTACTTTCATCCTTTAAATCCCGATCTAAATCAGCTCACGCGTCTGTCGAGGAAGCCGTAATCCAGCCGTAAGCTGTCAGTCACAGAGTGTGCAGAGGTGACATAAATATAATAAACTGCTTAGCGCTTTCATGCTTGGTGTAAGTAGGGAAGAAGAACAGCTAATCTTATGTACATCTTCCGGAAGAATTCCACTGTTTTCACGGCGCTGGGTCAGAGCATGGCCGATTAAAAATAAGTTAAGGGTGTGCTTTCATGTGTTCCTTTTGCTCCAAAAGGGAATTAACCACTGCTCTCAATCAATGATGAGCTGTGAAAGTGAAGTGAAAAGGAAATGAGAGAGAGAGAGAGAGAGACGGGAGGCTGATGTGATTAATGAGGCTGACCCTGTCTCTCCCCGTGAGTCTACTTGCCTTGTGGGAAAGTGACCTTAGGGCCAGATGCAGGAACACCTATGAATGCAAATGCTCTCTTTACCTCAGAGGGAACTAAACCGTGATGCTTCCAGATGCAGTTCATTTCCACCTGGGCTGTCAAAGGGTCAAACTTCTTCACAGTTTAGGATATGAGACTAGATGGTTCTACGGCCTTTGTCAAATTTGGACCCCAACGAACACCTGCTCTTAAGGGGACGTCGTTTCAAACGTCATTAAACGATGTTTTTTCAAACAATGATTGTTCTAAGACAAAAAAAAGCCAGAAAAGTTGAAAACACTGAACATGACAAGTTATTATAAAGTTTACCTTGTCTACATTTACTTATTCCTACTGTTCTTCCCTAAAGTAACCAATATAAAATATAGACTTGTTGGGACACCTTACAATCAATCTGATGGAAAGTCTGTCAAGCAAAGCGGTTCCTCAAAACTTACCAGTTACACTCACTCACTCGTCAGCTATACCGCTTTATTATGTATACAGGGCCACGGGGTCCCAGGAGACCCAGGAGGGCATAAGGCAGAGTACACCCTGTATGGCGTGCCAAAATTCATCCTTCGCAAGGCACACACACACACAAACTACGGGTATTTGGGAACGCCAATTAGCCCAATCTGCACATCTTTGGACAGAAGGAGGAAACCCACTGAGCACTGGGAGAACATGCAAACTCCACACACACAGACCTGGGGAGGGAATCGAACCCGGACCCTGGAGGTGCAAGGAGACCGTGCTAACCACTACGCCACCGTGCTGCTCCGACAGATGCACTCGACAGATGTTTTATATTAACTTTGTTTATATTAACAAAGTTAATATAAAACTTATACAGTAATGTGATGCAGCCAGAGGCCTGGAGAGAGCTGATTGGCTGAGCTCTTTTAGAGAGGAGGGATGAGGGGTACTTTGCGCTCTCACTCTAATCATGGCTCTACAGCCAGTCACAAGCGTCTGTGAGCTAACACAAGAGGAAGGACCGCGGACCCCCAGCGGTGCGTGACCGAGCAGTTCGAAAAGATGGGGCTGTCAGGCATCACGTGATATGGAGAAAACATGTGTGAATCTTCGGCTTTCCCTGACTGACAGTAATAACCTCGATGTGGGAATGCACCAGTGATGGGTGGGAATTGAATAGGAATAAATTAGGGGGAATATCGGGGAATATCGGGGAACCCCCCAAACAAAAAAAAAAACCTTATACAGTAGATCTCCAAAATGTTTTAATTTTCTTTGTGTTTCACTCATCTTTTCAACACACCATTCCAGTGTCTGTAGTTTTAAACAAATCCGGTTCTATGAATCGGAAGCCGCTTGGCTGATGTGCATTTTCCTAGCCAACCAGAAAACAGTAACTGTTTTCCCTTTTTTAACCCACTTTTTTTCCACCTGCTTTTTCAGGTTTTCTGACAAACAAAACAAGAAGAAAAAGTTTTTTTCAGTTGCCATAGAATTATTATGTGTATATTTAAGCCTTTTCTTTATTCACAATTGCATCCTTAATGGTCATCAATATACAAGTTAAAACACGACTAAGAGTTGAAGAAGGCTAGGTTAGCAGTCCCTAACCTACCCATCCTTAGCTCTTAAGAAACAGAGGGACTGGAGACAAAGCTCCCATTTTAAATTTTATATCATTAATCATTAACGTAATTGAGCATATTATTGCAAAATAACACTCTTATATCCAGACATAATGAATCTATTGCTGCTTAACACTTTAGGAAGCAATACAAGTAAATTTAACAAACAATAACTTTAAAATAGTCACACTTGCAGCTGTCGTATTCTCATCAGAGCGTTAGTATTTAATGGTTCCTTATTGAGAATACAGCCGAATGTCAAAGACATATTCAAGATTTGAGAGAGCTGTCAGAACATTTCCACAATGAATGAAGGATAGACATTGCTGCTTCATGGCATGTGGCTATCCAAAATGACCAAAAAGTCAATTTTGCCTAATTGGTCCCCTTTATGTAAATAGCAGCAGTTGTCCCCCAACACTCCCTCTATTTTCCTTCCTTTTGAAGTTAACCAGATCAAATTCGTAATGTCCTGAAGTCATTGTCATGTCCACAAACATAAAGTTACGGCTTTACCTCTGACCGTCACTGATAGGAATACCGATGCTGGAGAATCCTCTTGTAAATTTTTGGACATTTATTTACAATATGTGACCCTGTTCAAGTTTCTTAGAGAAACAATAATGTGTCAATCGGTCTACATTAACGTGCAGTGATTCAAAATACTATAAATAAAGTACATATATAAGAGAAAATAGTAACAGTATCATCTAGAAACAGTTCTATGTGCTTCGATAAACCTTTAATAAAACCAGGGAAGAATGACAGAATACGGTAGAATGGCAGAGATATTATGGAAATTGCTTTTTCCCTTCATATCAGCTCATATCTTTGCAGCTTTTGGTCAATTCATATTTTTATTAACATGGCTTCATAGGGTACTTATACAAGCTACTCGGGCTTCACAGTACGATTAAATTCTTTCCGAACTGCCAAAATGTGAGCGTATCAGCAGGTTTATTGTTTTATTCTTACCATTTATGAGTTGAGTTATTGAGGACTGGCAGAATGACAGGTGTGTAAATGGAAGTTGGTAATGCACACGCTCTCCCCTACCAGGTTCTTTATTTGCTCTTATTGACCTGTTTGCTTCCTGCCAGCCATGCTCTGACTCTAAAAAAAAAAAAAAAAAAAAAAAAATGCGCATGGTTCATTAGTTTCAGAGATTTAAATTAGTTGGGAGATGGACAATAAGGTCTTGTTCTTTTTCCTTTCATGCACACACACAGGCATATTTTTAATTCCTCTCACAATGCCATTAGCCTGTGCTCTGTGTGCTTTGCATGATGTGAGGAAGTACACTCGGGGAGCAACAAGCCGAGTCGTTAGTATCAATTACGTGCAGAGCTGGACCTGATGAGAGTTAAAGAGCAGTCCTGCGAAGTCTTCTGCAGCTTCACCTCTGTCTTTCTTCCTATTTTTCTGATGTATCAAACACGGCCTCCCTCTAAAAAAAAAAAAAAAAAAAGACCTATTCCTTCCTGTCATCGTTGTGCCTTCTTAATGAGATGCCATTGTGCTGCAGACTCCGCTACGTTTATTTATCTCCTGGATTATTTATGCATGGGTTTGTTTGCTTATTAATTTGTATTCACAGGGAAATTAAACACGAGAGCTTTTTTCAGCTCGTCATTGTTTAGCCGTTGCACACCATAACCCCCCCCCCCCCCACACCTGCATTATCTCGCTCGCTGTTTCCCAGCGTAGTCTGAATCATTAAACACGAAAAGGGACCGTCATTACAAACCTGAATGGACGGACATTTAGTGCTGACTATTTTTTCTTGCTATTCTACACTGAAAGAACCAATCTCACATCTGGCCACTATGCAGCACCTGCTCTTGAGACGAGGAGGTTTCAAACACAACTGGGTCATTTCCTTTGAATCATTTGATCTCAGACGTGTGAACCGATTTACTTCCTTATGGTTTGTTCTGTTCGACCCAGTAGGGGATTTTTTAATAACTAGAATTATATGGATTTTCAGTGGAAAGACACGAACTTTTTATTAATACATTTTCTTGATGGCAGATTTAAGGGGGAAATTATACTGTAGAATATGTATGAAAAACATACTACAAATACATTTTGGGGAAAAACATTTATTAATCAGCTGGTACTCCTTAAGGGTACCTATTATGCAAAATTTACTTGATTGTAATTTGTAGACATTGGATGGCTTAGGCAAGCACATTGACTTAGTGGTTAGCACCATGGCCTTGCACCTCGAGGGTCCAGGTTTGATTCCCGCCTCGGGTCTGTGTGCATGGAGTTTGCACATTGCACTTCCCCATGCTGGTGGGTTTCCTCCAGGTACTCCGGTTTCCTCCCACAGTGCAAAGATATGCAGGTTAGACTAAACTACATGTCTTAGACTTAGTTCCAAAAATTGCCCATAGTGTGTGTATGTGTTACAGAATGACAGACTCCACAGACTGGAATTAGAGAAAACCCGAACGGGCGCTTTTATTAACAATGAATGATAACTGCTTGGATGAGATGTGGGTAAGAGAGTGAACCAGAAAGTCTTAACTGATATGATGCTGGGGTTTGTGGATGGAGGATCAGAAACAGTAGAACAGGTAGACAGGACACAGATCTTGGAGAGACGAGGAGAAGAGGAAACGCAGGGTTGATTTGGTTTACGAGTGTTTTGAAATATAAGCCAGCTTCCAGAACAAATTATGCTCGTAATCCAAGGTTCCACCGTATGTGTGGGTTTTTTTTCCTGCTTTTTGTCCATTTTCCATTTCTGTATGGGTCGGGGCTTAAACAAGCCAATTAGATTTACCCCTGTTGTGACCTCATACAGTATAAGAAGATCCCATCCCTGGCTTGTTGCTTAGCTCTGCTGTTCAATGGAAGGGCGTAACTCAGTAATAGCCCATTTACATAGACACTGAAACAACATATTTAGAGGAAAAATAAAATAGACGGAATTTGAGGTAGGAAAAATGCATTATCTGAGAGATAATTCAGCTGGAGCGTTAAAACACACTCTGAGGTCAATGTTTACTTGCTAAAAAAAGTAAAATATGGGACCTTTAAGGTTGCATCTATTGACCTTTATTTCATGGAAATAAAACTTGTTTAAAGGTGAACAAAGCACGCTTTATGATTTTTAAAGCAAAACATCATTTGTAATGGATGCAGCGCTTTCTCTCACATGATGGTGGTTGTCAAAATATCTACTGTACCAGTCTCTGGTGCTGTAACAGGACCTGTAAACAGGAGACAAATCAAATGTTTGAGCCGCCAACAAGGAGGCGTCGGTAATTACCCGTCAGTCATATTGATTGATTATGTGCTTAAGCCTGTAGGTTAGAACATGTTTGGTGGGTGGTTGGGAGGGCGTGAAAGGGAGGTGTGTGTGTGTGTGGGGGGGGGGGATGTTCTGGGGCTGTTGTGGGGGTGAGTTTTTCAAAACAACTAGTTTCAGCTAACTAAACACTAATTGCATGTCATTGCATAATAGTAGCCAAATTAGAACTCTAACAGTGCTTGTTTATTTACGCTTCTGTTTTTGCTCTTGATATACCAAATGATATACATTTAATGAAGCAGGAACTGTTTACATGTGTCATCATGTGTTTATCTTTTGCAGCCAATTTACTGCTACACCACTGTAACACAGTCTGCGATCTTCCCCGGTCTTTTAAATAATGCTTAGATAAATAATGAATAAAACACTATACTGTGCTGTTATAGAATAAAAATAATAAGGCGCAGGGTTGTGATGTGACCTGCAATGAAGCGGAGTTACTGTTACCACATAGAAATCAATTATTTTGCAAAACATTTGTGGATAAGGGAATAAAACACAAAGGATGCATTATTAAGAAACCACAAAGCCCTCGCTTCAGAGAACTTTCCTGTGTCAGGAAACTTTAAGTTGCAGTTTTACTTCTGATTGAACGAAGCACTAACACTGGAGACTCCTTAAAAAGTGTTAAAAATTCCATATATACTCCAGGACAACATAAGTCGTAGAGGTCTCTATAAAATGTGATGGTGAACACCAGCTTAAACATTAGATGGTTCCAGGTTAAACACCACCCAAGTCAGGCATTATGGGATTCTCGAAATTGTTTCACTCCCCTGTCTAAACACACTGTAACTTTAAACAAAACGCTACCAATACTCCCCTGCGGAAGTGCATTTTTCTATAATAATGGTGACCATTGTATTTATTCCCATTTTGCACGACTGTGGTAGGACCTCCAGGTCAACATTCACATACTCATTCACACACTACGGGCAATTTGGGAACGCCAGTTAGCCTAATCTGCATGTCTTTGGACTGTGGGAGGAAACTGTAGTACCCGGAGGAAACCCAAGCACAGGGAGAACATGCAAATTTAAACATGCGCACAGACACGAGGTGACCACTAAGCCACCGTGCTGCCTACACACCTTACACTGTGTACAAATCCACCGGTGGGAAATAATCTGTGACCAATTATGTTCATTTCACTGCCTTGCTGTGTAGGCTGAATCTAACAACTAGTTGGCATTCAGCAAAAAAAAAAAAAACAACAACTCATGAATATAAACATACTGACTGTCATCCAGTACAGAAACATAGGCTATAATTGGTGCTTTTGAATTTAAGCAAAAAACCCGCAGCACATCTTATAAAAAAAGATGAAGTGGAGCAGAAGGAAAACAAAAAAGTCATCGGAAAGAAGTCTGAAAACTGTGATTCTCATTGCTGATTATAATTTGCTCTTGGAACGCCTTTGGCAATGTTTGCACTGCTGTGATTGTTTTCCTTTGCCGTTCTTGTCATCACCTCGCCATCCGTCCTGTGTTCATTTTCAGCGATAAAAGAAGACTGAATCTGAAGGCCACGAATGATGAATCCTCAATGGATTGTAACCGGAAATGGGTGACCAGGTTATTGATGCGATACAGAAAGAAATCCATGTACAAAATCAACTCTTACAGTCCCATATCAAGAACACTTCAGAATATAACTCTAACATCGCAGAATGATATCCTTAAATGTGAGAACTAGATCTAGATCTCTAATCGACACTAACTTTGTAGTCATCTGCGTTTCATACTTGTACACAGACTTTAACGTTAGCATGCAAGCCCCATAAATATCCTTAATCACCCAGCCTACAGGGCTCACCATGACTACATGGTTGGGTCTCTATTTATATAAAGTGTGTGGGCAGATGGGGGTTGGTTTCCATTTAGGTACATGGGTCTGGTTGTGTGTGTGTGTATGTGTGTGTGGGGACATGCTGTCATGTATGTCACCAAGTATTAAACTCAGAGTGAAAGTGCGTTACTCATGCCTGTCATCCTTTTTCCCTGCTGTCAAGGGAAAGTGACACTGATGCTCACTGTCTGACTTGAGGATCTGGCAGCCTAGACCTTTGGAAAGAGTGTAAGAGAGAGGGAAGAATAGTACAGTGAGAGGCAGAAGGACAGGAAGATAGTGTCCTAGGAAAGAGAGACAGAGGGTGTGTCTGAGTTATGTGTCCTTCAAAGGACGTGGTCTTCGCCGGCTTGTGGCCCAGACTGTCAAGTGTGTAGACTAAGAGTAAGCAGAAATGAGATGATCTAGTTTGCGGAGGGCTTCCTAACCACATCACCAGCTGTTTCTACCCTTATCGCTGTCAATGGAATATGAAGTATAGATTATCTATAAATTCACAATAATCATGGTAAAAAAACAAAAAAAGTTGTGGCATACGGGCAGATGTGGACCCCCGAGCTGCCAATGGTTAATGTTGTAATAATGTAACAACACTTACCACCTTTGTCGCTCAGAGAGCAGATTTTATGTAAATTTTCTTGTTTTTTATTATTTTTATTTAGATTTTTCTATATTATACATGGCAGCATGGTGGCTTAGTGGTTATCACTGTCGCCATGCACCTCCAGGGTTGTGGTTTCGATTCCTGCCTCAGGGTCTTTGTGCATGGAGTTTGCATGTTCCCCCCGTGCTTTGTGTGTTCCCTCCGGGTGCTCCAGTTTCCTCCCACAATCCAAAGACCTGCAGAGTAGTTTAATTGACGTGAATGAACATGTGTGTGTGTGTGTCCTGTGATGGATTGGCACCCCATCCAGGTTGTAACCCACCCCATCCAAGTCTGGGATAGGCTCAAGGCCTCCGTGACCCTGTTAAGGATAAGCGGTATAGAAGATGAATGAGTTAATATATTTAATGATCTGCCATCATCCCTTTCGGTCTTGGCTTGCAAAGAATCTTGGGATAGGCTGAGCTGTAAAGTATACACCACTTCAGCCTTCATTGCCAGGGCCAGAAGGCTGCATTTGTCAGACACATTTGAAGAAGCTTTCGAAATGGGACAGCCTTTAAATGGATCCTTCAAAGGATACAGCCCGGAATTGAGACACCGAGAAAGGGAGACATGCTGCTAGAGATAGCCAGGACAAAACAATTAGTGCCTCTGCTTCATGCATGCTTTGGTAAGAACATATACAGCACCATAACAGTGTGAACTATAATAAGAAAATAATCAACAGCAAGATCAAACCTTTGGCAAAGCACAATTAAATCTGAACTTCTGAATTTATCAGCATTCCCGAATTCATCATGGTAGACCACTGTACAGGTACTGTATATACACTGGCGTCTACAAATTACGGTATGGCTAGTAGTGGTGCAACATCACTTTCCTGAACATCCCATTCCACATTTAGTCTCATTTTCTCTGTTAAAAAAAACCCCTCTCTGCTCTTCTTGGAAGGATTTCGCTAGATTTTGGACCTCGGCTGTGGGGATCTGTGTTCACTCGATGTTAAGTAAGGAGGCAGGGGTGCACTCTGTGCTCCTGTTCATCTCAAAGTGTTCAGTGAGGTTGAGATCAGGGGTCATTTATGATTCGGGAACAGCAACATTGTCATACAGGAAGATTCTTAGAGGAGCCACATACAGTATAGGTGGGATGGTCAGGTGTCCACATTAGAGACAGTGGCACTGAAGGAAAGACAGGAGGCAGAGTTGGAGGCAGCAGAGATGAAGATGTTGAGGTTCTCTGTGAGAGATCGTAAGCATAGTGGCAGAAGAATGCTGAGGTTGGAACTGCCAGGCAGGAGGTCTAAAAGAAGACCAAAGAGGAGATTTATGGATGCAGTGAGAGAGAGGACATGAAGTTAGTTGGAGGCAGATTATTCACTGCGGCGACACCTGAAAGGGAACAGCTGAAAGACAAAGAAGAGTCAGGTGTCCACATATTTTTGGCCATCTAATCTGCATCTTCAAATTTTCACCCATATAAATAATCAGTGCACAAAACATTTAAGGGCATGTGTTTTTTTTTAACAAGATGACCTTATTACTTCAATATTGGAAACGGAAATATTGCTTGTTTGTCATTTAATTGTAACTTGGTCGCAATTAAAGTGATTTCGTCTCACGTCTGTACATTACCATTGAAACACAGTGTGTCTAAGCTGCAGCGGCATATTTAATCATGTTCTTTCACAACTGAGTGTTTTTTTTTTCTATTCCTTTGGCAAACAGAAATGAGGAAAATGTAAATGTGAGAACAAAGCAATCATTTCAGGCGAGATCTTTCTTTCGTGCTTTCTGTCTTTCGTTTTCTTTTTTGTTACCATGAGACTGTAATATTAAAATGCATAAATACACACACAGATATACATACAATAAATATATTACAACAACTTGCTCTGGCACATTGCCTTTGTATTACTGGCATCTTCCATTTGACATGCCAGTTTACTGTACGCCTCCATCAAGTTCATTATGTCCGTAACATAAATGCAGAGCGGGCGGGATGTTAAAATTCATTTGCTGATGTTATCATAAACATCATCCAGAGTCCAGAGTAGGGCTAAGTTCAGAGATGCAATTCTGTTAATTCTGCTTACATTGGTGCAGTATGACTTTGGTTGTTAAATTCAAATGATCTCCTATAAAACTGGGGGTCATTTTATGGTGCCTCTATACATGATGAATGTCATTTAGCCAAATAAAAAAAATGGATAGAAAAACAGTGGAAGGCATCCCATAAATTACCTCTTGAGTTATGTTCTTTTGTTGAAAATATATGAGTCAAACTGGGATTTTTTAATGTGCAGAAAAACAGGACATGGTTATCAGAGAAAAAAAATCCCTTTATTTCTCTATACAGTATAATCTCCTGCTACACTAATGCACTTATCCCAGTGTTTCACTAGCGCTTGGATACCATCAAGGTTGAAAGTTTTCTCAGTACAACGGAGTCACGATTGGACTGCGTGCTTCACATCTGAATCACTGGCCTCCCAGGAACTCCTATAATGGTCCAAACATGTGGAAATGGCTCTAAGTGAGGTTAAGATTTCCTGTAATGTGCAAGTGGTGTTGGTGAATAAGACGTCTGTTCCACAATTATACACAGATTTTTAAAGATCAGAAGTTCCATTTGCTGATCGTTCACGGAAATGACTGCAGTGGGCTCCGAGCCACGTCGGCCAGGATCGTTATTCGTGGACGTGCGGCCTTCTTTAAAACGTTCTCACCATGCAAATGTTTTACTGCATCTTTTTGTGCTTGAAGTCTTCTGTAAATATCAATCATTTGCGATAAATTTCATTACAAGTCCCCCGTTTGTCTTGAACGCCCATCTTTACAGATTTCCTTTACCAGGATTTCATTTCAGGGAGTGGTAAAGGTTATATTTCTTAAGCAAGATGATATCATTATTTATTCAGATATAATATTCATTACATTATTCATTTATGAGTGAAAGCAGTAGGGAAAATA
>JAOTRS010000031.1:11061814-11080855 GCA_028565755.1 Dinotopterus cunningtoni
GAAAAATGTGTCTAGATAATAATGAGATGAATGAATGATGAATGAAATGTCTCTGATGAGCAAGCCAAGGGTGACGGACTGAACAGCATTCCCTCTCGTGATCCACTACATGAATATTAAGTTAACTTATCTTAATGTGCTTTTTCAGGTTTCAGTGACTTTCGGTGCCGGATAATGGCTGACTCTGCGCTCTGACCCCAGCCTACTAACAGGAAGATGGGAAATGCGAAGAATAAAGAATTTTACTGTACAGTAATATATATTTGATCAATAAAGGCTAAACTTAAACTTACTGTACTCTTAAGTTCTAGTAATAGAGTTACTCTTTCCCTCTCATTTTTCTTCCAGAATATGACTGTGCTGTTTTCTTCGCTGTCTGCATCTGTGTCCACTTCTGATTTCAAACACCTGCTACATGATTAAGGGAAGGCAAATCATGCAAATCATATACTGTGGGTTATTGTGAAAGTTTATAGAAGGATTTTCCGGTGTCAAAGTTTTCTAAGATGGGAAAGATTTTAGGACAGTGGTTTTACATGGTTAATTGTGCACTTTTAAACATAACTTCAAGAAAAAATAGAGGCTAACGAGTACGACTGTGTACAGTTCTTAATAAAATAAATAATAACAGGAATGCACTACATTTTTGCAGATGTTCCACAGCAGAGTTAAATGTAAATTTTTTAGTAAGTAAAATGTGTATAGATTTTTTCTTTTGGCAAATTTCTAGAGTTTAATAATAAAACTCAAGACTTCAAACTCTGTATTTGGGTTTTTGGATATGTCATGTAGAACAAAAGTTATCATAACTTTTATAAAGTGTAAATTTTTACCACTACTGGAATATGGGAATAAAGTTGCAAACATCTAGAACTCAAAGTGGAAAAAAGGAACATATTATTATTATTATTATTATTATTATTTTGTCATAGAAACAACCAAAAGGAACCATAGAAACACGTGATTGTGGGTATTTGTGCTGTTTCTTTGCCTTTGTGACCTGGTTTATAATTTTTTCATTCAGTTGAACCCGGACCCTGGAGGTGTATGGCGACAGTGCTAACCACTACACCACTGTGTCGCCATCCTGAACTCTATATACAGTATGTTTATTAAAAAAGACAGCAAAATAAATAAATAAATAATATAAAAAAAAGGCTAAAATGCTCTGAGCTTCAAGGGCTACAGAGAAAATGCCTCAGGAAGTGGTGTGAGTAGGTGAAATAATCAACTTTGGGATTTTGCTTAACAGTAATACACATCTATAATCATTGATTATATTGCCATAACACCATGCCCTCAGTTGTATTGCACATTTCTTTTTGTGAATTAATATGTAAGCGGATTCCATCTATTCATGTACCATTTTGGAACCTCTGTAGTCCACCTAGAGACTGTGGAGGTCAAAGGTGACTGTTATATTTATTCACATTTTTGCAAACGTGGTAGGACCTTCAGTCAACATTCATACGCGCATGCACACACTACGGGCAATTTGAAAACGCCAATTAGCTCAATCTGCATGTCTTTGGACAGTTGAAGGAAACCGATGGACTCTGAGGAAACCCACCAAGCACGGGGAGAACATGCAAACTCCATGCACACAGACCCTGAGGTGGGGATTGAACCCGGACCCTGGAGGTGTAAGACCCTTCCCAGTATACGCTCTACATTCACCATGGCCAGTAAAAAAGATTTACTCAAGATGATTGAATGAATGAATGAATAAATGTTGCGCTGCAAAACATTCAGGAATAATATATAAAGACAAATGCATTTAATAAGAATTTAGCAAGTCCTTCCTTATTGTACACTTCATCACATGTGCATCGTTCCGAGTTCCTGTCCTCTGGGACACTTTTATTGCAAGAAGTCAAACACTGTTTTTAAGTCACGCATGCTGATAAAATGGCTAATCGGTACCATCGATCGAGAGCATATTAAACACGTGACATAAAAACAGAATGTCCTGAAACTGTCCTTTACGAATCAACAGACAGCTGTGTGTGGATCTATACGGCCGCTTCGTTGCAATCCCGCAAACATTCCCAACATCTTGTTCTGCTTAGAGGGGTGGACTATCGTTTTAGCAGCATCAGCTCCTAATTGACCATGTTAATGCATCATATGTCCAGTCTTAGCGCTTTTACCTCAAGCCAGATGCTTGAGTTATGGTTTTTAATTACTGCGTCAGCTGACGCTGTGTAAGAACAGCGTGCTGGATAATTTCTTTTTATTATTATTTCATTCAGTTTCAGTGTATGCACACACTGTTGGGATTTGTGTGACAGATTAAGTGGATATGTGATTTGTTTCTTGTATATGTTCAGCATAATGCTATATAGCAATTTCAAACCCTATATCAGCAATATCTAATACTTTAAAGAGATATGCTAATGTCAGGATTTCTCAGACACAAGGTGTATTGATAGTCATAATAAACAGGTCCCACCTAGGGATGTCTAGGAATGCACAAAAACAAAGTTATGTTGTTTCTATATGTTTCTTTTTTTTGTCATCAAGTATAAAATGAATGAAAATGTGAAAAAGAATAAACGTTATATGTATTATTTTTATACTTGTTTTTGTTTGTAATTTCCACCCGCCACTAAAGGAGTCCTACTTTTTTTATGAGGGTGAGTCAGTGCGGGTCACTTTATGTTTATATTAAAACTTCTGTTCAGCGCTTTCCGTTCAAGGCTACTGTCTCCCCAGTCACTGCTGTACAGGTGTTAATGTGTCAGGTCTGAATCAGTATTTTTTTCGAATTGTGGTGCGAGCAAAAATTTATGCCCCACTTGTGATTTTTATGAAAGAAGAGCAACGTGTGGTGATTCCTTTTTTTTGTGGTCTGAGGGTGCACCTGGTGCCAAAACTACTCACAGACGAGCATAAACAGAAGCATTTGGATAAATGCAAACAACAAATTTGTACGGTTACTCGGTTAAGGTTACGGTTAAGGAAAGTACAAGTTTCTTATAAAGAATCATTACTGGTGACGAGACATGGATTCATCACTACGATCCTGAGAGATCGACAGAGTATGGAAAAGAAACATCCTCGATCGCAAACTGAGTGAAAAGTAAAAAAGTCAACTATCAGCTGGAAAATCCATGCTTACAGTTTTCTGGGATTCTTAAGGGCCAGTATTGGAACATTATCAGGAAAAAGGTTCAACAATCAACAGCGTTCGTTACAGTAAGATGCTTATTAAGGAGCTGAAGCCTAAACTTCGGATTAATCGCAGGGGACTGCTATCCAAGAGTATGGTGATCTTGCATGATGATGCATGTCCACACACTTCTGCCTATACTGTTGCCACTCTGCAGAAAATGGGTTTTGAGGTGTTAAAGCATCCTCGCTATAGTCCTGATCTCGCTGTGACGGACTTTCAGCTGTTCTGTCCTCTGAAAGCAGCCCTACGAGGACGAAGATTCACTTCTGATGAAAAAGTGAAGACAGCAGTGCATTCGTGCCTCGCAGCTCAGCCTAAAACATTTTTAATGAGAGAATACTAAAGCTTCTTGACAGATGTGTGATATGTATTGAAAAGCAAGGAGATTATGATTAAAAGTATGTACAGTATAGGTGAATAAAAATAAATAAAAAAAATCTAGCTAATATTGTATTTGTTATAGTTAATATTGTATTTGTACCTTATGTTAGTAATAAAATGCTCTGGTTGTAGTGTTAGGGGAAATGATTAACATCAAAGTGATGTGATTCAGTTTAACTCAAAGCACAGCTTCTGTTACTATTCTGAAGTCATGCAGTTTAAATTCACTCAAAAGAAATTATATTAAATATTAAATATTCACTGCCTGGCCAATTTGTTTTTTTGCCATTTCAGTAGGGTCAAATCAATGGCCGGCGTGATGTGATGCAAAGGAAACCTTAAAATTACTGGAATTGGGGAAAAACTGTCCCATGCATTATTCAAACTTGGAAGGGTAGTGCTGAACCGCCAACTTCACAGAAGAAATTTAGTCGGAAAAAAATAATAAATGACAGTAATCAGAGATACCGTAAATTCTTGGTGAAGTTTTTATTGTAAAGAAAAAATGCCAGTAGAAATGGTGGCACAGTTATGTTTCATAATAAGAGTAAAAGCATTTCATTAACATATAATGTGATAAGAATTCACAGGATTGAAACTAAAAAGCTTTGTGTCCATGAGAAAATTATATGTTAGCGAAGCTAATTGGATAAAAATGCCTACAGTACATTTGCAAGGGAGCAAAAAGATTGGACTTTGGAGCAATAGAAAAAGGTCATGTGGTCTGAGGAGTCCAGATTGACCCTATTCCAGAGTGATGGGTGCATAAGGGTAAGGAGGAGAGAAGGATGAAGTATGAAGCGATGCACCCTTCATGCATAGCGACCAGTGTACAAGTCTCTGGAGGCAGTGTTATGATCTGGGGCTGCTTCAGTTGCTCAGGTCCAGGCTCAGCAACGTTATATGGCAATAAAATGAAGTCAGCTGACCACCTGAATGTACTGAATGACCAGGGCATCACATCTATGGAGTTTTTCTCCTTTTTTTGTTTCTCTCTGGGAGCATGAGCAATCATTTTTACACATGAATTGGCCCCCATAATGAAAGCGGAAGGCGATTAAACAAACAAGTGACTTCTTTTATCCAGCCGGTGTAAAATAGAATTTGTTCTTGTGATCACTGATGTACGACGGAGTATTAGGACCGATATGAGATGAAAAAAAAAAAAAGAGTTGGAAGGGGAGGGGCAGGGAATTTTCGAGTTTAAAACTTAAACGTTTCAAGTTGTAAGTAGAAATTTTTGAGAAAAAAACTTGAAACTTTCGATTTTTTTCTTGAAAATTTCGAGTTTTAAACTCAGAAATTCCCTGCCCTCTCCCCTTCCAACTTTTTTTTTTTTTATCTTATATTGGCTCTAATACTCCAACGTACTGTACTGATTTAATAGCAGATATATTCAGTTTTGTCATATATAATGAGACAAAGAAAAGATTTAACAGGAAAGCACAAACATAGAGTTCCATATGTGACCAAGAGCTGAGAGATGAGTGTGTGAGTGTGTATGTAATAGATTGGCCCCCCATCCAGAGTGTACCGTGCCTCGTTCCTTAAGTCTCCTGGGTATAGGCTCTAGGCCCCCTGTGACCCTGTATGCAAGATAAAGCGGTATAGACGATGAGTGAGTGAATGAGTGATAATAATTTTAATATATATCTGTGAGTTTGCTTTGCAGCCAAAAAAACCAATTGTCAGAGATGCTGTAATGGAAAATTAATCAACAGCTTCAAGAATTCAACAAAACCTGTTTAAAGAAATCCTATCAGCTATTAGCAGAAGTGCAACAAGCTGCACAAAACTTTTCCTAAGCCATTTTAATTCCACTACAGTACTAAAAACCTGCATGGAACGTCTGCTTTGTGGATGGATTATTTTCTGGTGCACTTTTCATTTTTCGGGTATTTCTGTAGCATAAGCCTGTATTGGCATCAGGGGAATCAAAATATTTGATTGAACGCCAGCTGTCTCAGCTATCGCCTTCGTATATGAATAACTCCTAGGCGTAATCCTTGGATTATTTATCTCCTACAGTACATAGAGCGAGTGCTGTGCATTCTGTTATTTAGAGGCGACATTGCATACACAAAGTAACTGATAGAAATAATGGACATGCAGGAAGAAGAGGCTTTTCGCAGAGTCTCAGCTGGAGGTAGACTGTGGGGGAAAGATTGATATGCTGGATATTTTTGAAAAAGCTATCAAGATGTGCAGACACTTTAGGCACAATGTTCTCCGCCTTATGACTGCATGGCTGAATTTCATTCTCTTCCGAGTTGCTTTTTTTTAGTTTACATTTGGACAGTTCTGGCAAATTAGCTGCATTTCAGTACAGATGTGATTATTTCAGTGTGTTGATTTAACACTGTCATATACAGTATAACCAATATATAACCAATACCAGATAGAAAAACAAATCGATAGCATTTTTTGTCATGGATATGTAATACGTGTGCGACTGAGCTTTCAGATAGCTTACTGAAGAGTTAGACTGTTGTCTAACAGACATCTCATCTTTAGCTCACATCCTGGTGCTGAAAGCAGGTAATCTGTAAGTCAGGCTCTTCTGAAGCTGTTTGTCTGTTCTTTGGGCACACATCATTTCTGATCCCATCAGCTCACCCACTGCTGGAGGCTCTCCGAAACCGAGGGAGAGAGTTGAATGAAGTGTGTGAAGTATGTGTGTGTGTGTGTGTGTGTGAGTGAGATAGAGAGAGAGAGTAAGAGAGAGTAAGCAGTAAAAAAGTAAGCAACTTCTGGCATCCCTAAGGAGAATGAAGAGATTGTAATACAGAGAGTGAGAAAGTAACATGGTGATACATACGTATATAAAATATGGTTCATTTCGCATTCTATTTAAACAGTAAAATCCACAAATTACCCATCGACAGTTTGTTGTTGTTGTTGTTGTTGTTCAGGTGCCTGTTTAAGTGTCTAGGAAAGATTCGGTTTAAAGGACGCCCTCTGTTTGTAGTCGAGTTCCAGCTCATGTCTCAAGGTCAACTTTGAAAATTCAAAGCGAAATTAAGGAAAACAGGCCGTGCAACAGAAAGCAGACGAACAATAACTAATCTCTTTTCAAGTGCTGACCTTTCTGAGCACTCAGTATGAGAAAAACCCCACGCCACCCACTCTCATTCCCGCAGATTAATCCTCTTTCTGTCGACATTGCTCTGGACACGGGGGAAGAAAAGAGAATGCACACCAAGGCAAAATTTTTTTAAATAAAATACATATACAAACCTCTGCCTTCTTTGTCTTATACTGTAGAATGAAGATGCGTTCATTACTGCAGCAGATTAGTTTTTGTAGAGACTCTTCATTTAAATAAAGTTATAAATAAATAATAAATGATTAATGATTATCTCCGCCACGCTGTTACTTACTGTACCAGTCAGAAGTTTGGACACACACTTCTAATTCAATGCTTTTTGCTTTTTTGATTTACTTTGTATATTCCAGGACAATACTGGAGATTTCAAAACTATGAAATAACATGTGGAATTATGTAATTAGGTAACAACAACAATAACAACAACAACAACAACAGCAACAACAACAACAACAGTCTGTTGCTATTATAAGACATGAAGGTCAGATGTTCTGGAATAGTTCTTACAAGAACAGTATTGTCACGTGCATTTGCAAAACCCATGAAACACCATGATGAAACTGGTGAAACTGGTGATGAAGACCATCCCAGAAAAGGAAGACCAAAATTTACCTTTTACCCAAAGTCTATTTAGAGTTACCAGCCTCAGAAATCACCAACTTACAAACAGCACAGGCATTTTAAAGCACCTCAGGTTTCCAGAGCATAAACAGCAGACACATCTCGATATCAACTGTTTGATGGAGATTATTGCATATTTCGGATGCCTTCAGCATTATCTTTACTTAATGTATATGAGTGACCTTTCTTGATAAAAATCATGCAATCGAATAAAATCTATGGGTTGTAGTAGTTGGAATAGTTGTTACTCAGCAGTAACGGTTGTTGTCCAGGAAAAACAAAGTCTCCCAAAGACACTTTGTTGCCTAGATATGAGTCCGTTCACCTTAACTGCCTTATTTCTAAGTCTGTTTTGTTAAAAGTAGTGTCTTCCATCCGTATAAACATACAGTATATAAGACATAATTGCTGCCCAGTAGCTCTTGAGTGCCCATTTCTCTGGGCTACTGTCTCCCAGGCTCAAACGGTTAAGGCTGTAGGTTACTGGGTTTCTGATCAGAAGGTGTGAGGTTCGAGCCCCAGCACCACCAGGTTGCCACTGTTGATCCCTTGAGCGTGGCCCTTAACCCTATCTGCTTCAGAGGCCCTGTATCCTGCGCTCTGACCCCAGGTTCCTAACTTTGGGATTAATAACATACTCTAATTTAATTGAATGAAGTTCTCCCTAAATTTGTCTTGCCCATCTGACATTTAGCCAACTTTTCACTAAAATAGGACAGCTACAGTACCAGTCACTGGGTGTGAAGGATATGAAATGCTTGCTCTGAACTACTGCTTATGCTACAGTGCATCACAGGGAAGTATAGTCTTCTGGATTTATGAGCTCAAAACCACCCACAATTGACTTGTGTTGCTGTGATTGACAGAGTACATCATTCTTCTCAACCTGGCCAGTTTTTCTTTCTTTGACTCAGATAGCTGTGGCATTGGCAGGATTCAAACTTGCAATCTTTGGACAGGAGGCTGAAAGCTTTTCTGTTGCGCTACTTGGAATCCCAACCTTGTGTTGCTATCTACATCAGTGGTTCTCAATCCTGGTCCTGGACAACAATCTTGCCCTGTACATTTCAGTGTTTTTTCAGCTCCCAGCACATCTGATTTAACTAATCAACTAATTATCAGCCTTTTTTCAAATTATGTGAGTATAATAGAGCAGGAAAACACAAACACTAATATGTGCTGGACAGGGGGTCATCCGGGAGTTGGTTGAGATCTACTAGGCTATGTGGAGTTTCCCCAGGTTCTCCCAGCAGTGTCAGCTGGTGCGATGTTACATAGCAGGACTAAATTCAATTCTATCAATAGTTTGACAATGAAACTATTATGGTATCACATCACAAAGGTCTGAACAATATGGCCTAATGAGACCAAAGTGGGGCAAAAACCATTCCTCACATTTCTAGAGTTTCCTCCCATCTCCCAATATATTCTACACATGTTGTATTTCCACCTCGGTGCCTCCAGGCTTTGGATTTACAACCACCCTCACCAGGAAGCTGTTAATAAAAATAAAGGAATGATGAGATGTAATTTGATGTATGGTTTTTGCACAATAAACAGGGTATAGTCATACCATATATTTTACACACACATACATACATATTCAAAGTGCAGGAAAAAAAAAATTCATGCCTCCAGGACAAAAAGCAATAAATAAATAAAATTCCACAACCTGCCACCTACAAGAGAACGGCTTTCCTTTTGAATATGGTTCGTCTCTAGGGTTCGGTATAACGTTGTCAGTTTTTCATTGCCAGTGTTACTCATGATGAATCTAAATTTAGAGCTCGGTTTTGTGACAGCATCAACAGTTAAACTGATACTGCTAAACTGCTACTTCTACACACACACACACAAATGAAATGAATTTGAATAGCAGCTTATGTGTGTAGCAGAATAGCAAGTAAATAACACATTCAGAAGGACACGAGTGCAGTCCAAAATAATCACCTTGTGCTTTCAAGGGCCCATATTTTCCTCCCCTAAAGGTTGTCTGTTAAGGCTTCAGCTGAAACCCCACAGATTATGACTAATTTGCATACTTTTAATTTCCTTTATTACACTCATCCTCCAAAAACGTCATTTAAGCATCTATGTAAATGAGCTACTGTACTCCTGAGCCACGCCCACTAGAGAACAGCAGAGGTGAGCAACAAGCCATGGGAGGGGATCCTCTTATATGATGTCACAATAGGGGGCAAATCTAATTGCAAAAATTTTGCAATACAAGTGCCCTTTAAAAAGTGCACAAATAGTTAGACTCAAGAGCCCAATGTCAATATATAATAATTCATATCTATTTTTATTTTTTTTGGTTTTGCATCATTTCATTACTGTTGAGAAGACTTCAACTTGTTTGCCTTCAGTGAACTTACCTATGTTTTTTTACACAGAACTGAGTGAACCACAGTGGGCGCAATACACAGCCTAAAGTAAGAAAATGTTAATATTAAAATAATAAAACAACTCTTAAACTCTGCCTGTAAGTATTATAAAGAGCAGTTTGGCAAGGCTGATAAACTGTAAAGATGAATATACATATTATACATATCCAACATCTCACACTAGAGAGCATGCGGAGGAGGAGGATGACCAAAATAATCCTCTGTGAGGTCTGTAGGAGGCTTCATATTCCTCTAATGAAATGGCCAGGAGGAGACTTGGCCCTGAAAAAAATGCCTTCAAGCAACTACTGTATAGATTTAAACCGAACTTCCTTTTTCTTGTTACAGTACATCTTTGATCGACTGCAGGAAGCCTGGAGTATCTCCGGTCACATTTCTTAAGATGTGCCAAATGGAAAATGGAAAATTGTATTTCTAAAATCTTTAAAGAAACTGTAGAACCTAGAGTAAGTCATTCTCGATAACAGTAAGTTCTTTTGTAAAGGAAATGATGTTAAAGGCTTTCTTAGGGTTTTCGGTATAGTTTCGTGTTAATGGTTCCCTAAAGGAAACTCTGATAGCATTTGTTGCCAAATTATTATACTTGTTACTGTAGCTAACACACCGTGTACATACAGTACTGTAAAAGCTCTAATAAGCCACTATGTTTTTGCTGCTTGGAAACCAAATACACTGGACTAAAAAAAAAGTGGTAGCTAATGTAATATGGTACGAGTTATAGTACAGTATGTGCTTTAATACAGAGTACGGAGCAACGATTTTACACATTTATTGTACAATTTTTTAAGAAAGTGTCAGCAAGACTATGGACAACTATTCAAGTTATGAGATGCGGCGATTGTTCGCTCTCAATGTATAAAATTTTCTTTATAAAAAAACAATATATATACTGTATATAAACAACTAATAAATAAATAAAGGAATCATATTTTTTTTTGGATTGGGGGGGGGGGGGGCCACCCTGTGCCACCCCAATAGACATGTTCCTGTGTTTCACTCCTCCTCGAACAAGCAGTTTTAGTGTTTATGTGAATGAGCTACTGCTGAGCCACACCTCTCCAGAGAACAGCAGATCTGATCTACAAACAAGGTCATGATATGCTCTTATGTGATGTCATATTAGGGGGAAAATCTAACTGGCGAGTTTAAGCTCTGGCCAAAACAAACTTGAGAAATAGACAGAAAGAAGGGATTTCTTTTTTTTACATTTTTTGTTTGCACACACACACACACACACACACACACACACACACACACACACTGTAGACTGATCTAAACATCTAAAAATTATAAAAAAGTCCCCTTTAAAGTTTTGTTCTAGTATAGTAGGGAGACCCCAAAGAGGGTCTCCCTACAATATAGGGTTCTGCATTTTATGTTATTATTTTTTTAACAGAGCACTTGTTGTGTAGATTCTCTGCAAGTTGTGACTATCATGAAATCCGTCACATATGCTTACACATTTCTCATTTATGTTTTTATTTTATTCCGCTTCATTTCTCCCACCATTCTGTTTACACTGACATGAACAGGGTTTATTTAATAAATCTCATTTCCACTTGGAATAGAAATATACAATAATAGAATATATACAGCATTAATCTGTACATGTACTTTTGAAATCCTGCATGCCAATCTTCATTCTGAGACCCAGTATATATGATGTACTGTATATGAAACGGTAATATAATTAAGTAAAATGAACTAAACCTTTATTTTGTGTTTTCTAATGAGTGAAATCCAATTAAAGGCTCAAGAATGAAACACTGTGTTGTGTGGGAAGGTATTATGTGCTTTAACCTCAATGCACTGGATGACTCAGTTCACCTGGAAGCGCCACAGCGTGGGAGGAATCGAACAGAGCTGCTCATTAAGCGCTCATAAATGCTACAACCACTGTGGCCTTTGCACTCTCATTAAGTCGCAAAAAGCAATGCAAACTCTTCAATAAAACCCCTGTGTCTTTCTTTGTAATATATGAATGGTACGGTGTGAATGGTTAAAGACGATCATGAATCATACACTTTATCGCAATTATTTTCACTAACAGAAACACAAGGGTTTCTCAAGCGCTCTTAGAGTGCATCACAATACTGTATATACGATCATGGCTAAGGTGCTTTCAAAAGAAGAAAACTTGACTTGCAGCCATAAAAAAAAAAAAAAAAAAAAACAATTATTCACACACGAGCTTGTAATCGCTTATTAATCCAGTAGGCGTTACGACTTCCTCGGTTAACTCGCATCGTGAACACACTGAAAAATATTTCGCACTAAAGAAAGCCAACAGTGTTGCTCTCTGTCATCCTCCTTGTTCGCTGAGTCTCCATCACAGCCAGGCAAGCCTCCTCCGTCGACAATAATGATGTATCTCACTCTTTCAGAGTGCGAGTGAGTTCCCTGTGGACAAGCAGCAAGATTAGCGTACCGCGCCGGCAGAATGAATGGTGGCCTCGACATGGGAAGCAACTCCCTGGGGCTTCAATTACCAGAGCTGCTCTCTATATTGGGAGAGAACTGGCGGCTAGTTTCTCTCTCCCTCTCTCTCTCTCTCTCTCTCTCTTGCTTGCTGCCACACTGCTTTTGCCGCTCCCTTCTTTTTACTCATTACCTCTGACCATCAGCCTAACTTTTTTTTTTAAACCCAACTGCATACACTGCCCTCGAGCTCTGTGGCAAAGCATTGTGGAGAAGTTGTCCTAAGTGTAGACATAATACAAGAAGTGGACAAGACTTCTACAGTGTATACTTGATTAGAATAATTTGATGTTTTTTTTTTTAATGATTAGAATAATTCAATACAATTTGATTACAGCAGCAGCTCTTATGTTTAGGTAGAAATCTATAGGGCAAGACAAAGTCAAACCAAATTTTCTATAAATAAAGGTGTAAAAAAAAAAATAATAATTTTCGCCATCGCCACTTACAGAAGCCTTTATTTGTCACATATACAATACTGCACTGTGAAATTCCTTCTTCACCTCCCCTCAAGCAGATAGGGTTAAGGGCCTTGCTCAAGGGTCCAACAGCGGCAACCCGATGGAGCTGGGGCTCGAACCGCAGACCTCCTTATCAATAACTGAATGCCTTAACCCAATGCACCACTGCCCTAGTATGTTAAAGAGAAATTTATGTGAGATATACTGTATATATCACAGTATGGTTGGGAGAGTAAAATATTTGAGTAGTACAAATTTCTTAAAGAGGCGGCACAGTGTTGTAGTGGTAAGCACCATCACCTTGCACCTCCAGGGTCCGGGTTTGATTTCTGGCCAGGCTCGATTCCCGTCTCTGTGTGCATGGAGTTTGCATGTTCTCCCTGTGCTTTCATTATTTTCACATAATTATCAGAAAGCTGTGCAGTCTTAATTGAGATTCTGTGTGGTATTTCATCAGAGTCTTACTTATATATACTTTTTTTCCATTCTGAAGAACACTTAGACACCAGTGTCTGGAATGTGACGTGGGTTTCCTCCGGGTACTCCGGTTTCCTTCCACAGTCTAAAGACATGCAGATTAGGCTAATTGCCGTTTCCCAGAATTGCCTGTAGTGTGTGAGTGTGTGTATGTGTGTGCCCTGCGATGGATTGGCACCCTGTCCAGGGTGTACCCCGCCTCGTGCCCTGGGTCTCCTGGGGTGGGCTCCGGGCTCCAGGCCCCCGCGACGATAAGTGAGTGAGAGAAATGTATTAATGAAGGCAGTACGTCTGTGAATGATGGTTCTGGCTGAGGTGTCTCGGAGCCCACTGCGTATCGCAACAGGAAAAAAGAATATATAAGTAAGACCCTGATGAAATACCACACAGACCTCGGAACACGAATGGAACACCTGGTCCTTGAAAATCAATGGATAACTTGACGTAGAGAATGTAGGAACTGTACATACAGTCTTATGCAAAAGTTTAGGCACCCCCTGATAACAGATTTTGGTGATTTTTTAATTAAAAAGATGAAAAAAACATTATTATGGCACTGTGCAAAAGTTTGGGCACCCTAAGAGTTCCAGTGTCTAGAAATCTAACCCTAGATTCTTTTTTACAAGGTTTCAGAGCTTAATCAGCTAGTTAGATCTGCCCAAACTTTTGCACAGTGCCACAATAATGCTTTTATCATTAAAAAAATATATATTTGTTCAATTTGTGACATAAAAAGTAACTATGCATCAAAGTTTGCTAAAAATATTGTGCATTTTTTCCATTTCCAAGAAAGACTGTGTTAACATTTTTACAATTAAAAAATCACCAAAATCTGTTATCTATCAAGGGGCGCCTAAACTTTTGCATAAGACTGTATAATCATTCAGCAACACCAGTGGCACATTACAGGAACTCGGTTGGGAGTTATCTATAAGCTTTTATTTTATTTATAAGCTTTTATTTTTTAAGGTCACGGGCGGTTGTATAAGCATTTCACTGCATATCATACTGTGTATGACTGTGTATGTAACAAATACAATTTTTATTTGAAAATTTGAATTTGAGTTATTGCCACATCAGGACCATACAGTCCCGATCTAGCTTCAATCCATTTCCAAATGTTTGAGGCAGTAAAGGAGTTCCTGGGAGGCCAGGGTTTCAAATGTGAAGCATTTGACAGTCCAATCATGGCTCCGGTATACTGGGAAATCTTTCTACCTTGATGGTATCCAAGGATTTGTGAAACTTGGATAAGTGGATTACTGTAGCAGGGAGAAATATATAAAGAAATAAAGGTAGTCTTCACTCTCATAACTACTCTCATGTGTTCTGTTATTCTGTACTATCAAAAGTCCTGGTTTGACTTGAACACCCCTGAAGCAAGGATGACTGAGGAGATCCGGAGCCTGAGAAAAGCCACAGCAGATACAACCAAAGACATGCTTTTGGTTTTGAAGTGTGCAGATTGCTACAAAGAATGCCTGAGGTATGCAGAGGCGTCTCAGACACACGGACACAATTGCCTTGCACCCATTGAAAACTCTGACAATCATACAAAGTATATGCGAGGAGTATTTTTAAAAAGCTATTATATAGAGTAAATGGCAGAAAAAGTACAACATATTTCAGTAACCGAGAAAGCGACAGCCAGGCCCTGGGGCAATTCACGACTCCGCCAACGTCAGTCTCTCTCAATGCCACCCAGGCTGTATTATTGAATTGTACGTCTCTGTGGGAATTTAATTACATGGCCGTCCTGCATGATTTAAACTAGAATATGATCATCTCTCTGTTGGTGTTCTACCCTGACACAGAGACAAGTCAAGAAAGCCGAGGCTCAATATACTCACCTAATGTGCCGTCAGGGGAATTGTCATACACAGAATTCCCGCGTCACGTTCTAGACACTGGTGTCTAAGTGTAGCCTTTGGAATGGAAAAACAAAACAAAACGATATACAGTATAAGTAAGACTCTGATGAAATCACACAGAATCTCAATTAAGACTGCACAGCTTTCTGATAATTATTTGAAAATAATGAAAAAGTAATGAAAAGAATCTTCCAATCAAAATTGCAATTGGCAACTCAAACTTCAGAGAGTTTTTCAAAATGAAATTGTCATGCTAATATACTTTGATTGCCACTTTATAGCAGGCAAATAAACTGGATTGCATGGGCAGATGTGGCTAGCGATGCGTAAACTTGATATTTCATATCAGATTAGTCTGACTGAGTCACTGGGTGGCGATCTTCACGCATGTTGCTGTACGCTATTTAAAAGATTCATTGATTTAGCGGTTAAAACGTGTAACTCATAAGAGCATGCGTCCCTTTATATAATCAGCAGAAATCCTGAACGCTAAGAGAAGGATTTAAACCTTTTGATAACACTTATAATTACACCGCAATGATTCCACCCCCTTATGTGCACTTGAAATTGAGTGATTGTTACAGAAAGAAAAAAAGCTAGTGGTGCTGAAAAGCAGAGGCGAGTGATATTGGCGATGCTTTAGACCTCAACTCAGTGAACCCATTCAGTCCTTACAGGTCTATGAGGGGCATTTGGAGATGATTTTAGAAGAAGTCCAGAGCATTGCTGCGATGTTTCTTCTTCAGACTTCACCTCTTTTCTTCATGTTTAAGTCCAACAAGGTTTTTTTTTTCCTGCATGTAGATTCTTACTGTATGTAATACAATTAGTCATTTCTTACTGATCATCAGTTTTACAACAGTTTTACACAGAAAGACTATCTTTCTGGTGAACTAGGGTGTTGATGGTGCAGGGTGCTTGGGCCCGCTCATCGTTGGGCACAAAATCATACCATGATGTCACTCAATATGATCTCACTCAATGTAATGTCACTCAATATGATGTCTCTCAATATAATGTCACACAGAAAGTTATTAACCACTTTTTTTCGGCAGAGGTTTAAGGCATCGTCATGGCTGACCTGGTTAAGATATCAAAAATCCCTCTGCAATTTTGCATCCTCAATGTATTGAGATCACATAGGCCCGGTTTGGTGGAGATCATATAAAGTGGAGTACATCAAAATCTATTGAATGTGGTTAGAAAACAACCTAAAATAACTAACTTCCTGCTAAGTAGAGCCCATGACATGAAATGCAAAAGTTGTTCAGCTTAATGAGCTTTGAATGTGTACCGGGTTTTGTGTGCATACTTACAAGTGTGTATGAGCTATGATGTAAAATCTTGTGTGAGGCCCGTGCAACGCCTGGGGCCCAAACTCTCAGGCAGCCTAATAAAGCCTGATAAATTTTCATGACTTTTTGAGCATGTTAAGACCCCCAAAAGCCCCAGATGCTGGAGGAAAAAAAAAATCCTTAGAAGAACAACAGAGCCCTTACACACTATGATGGCATGGGGCTGATGTCATAGTGCTTGGGCTGTAAATAATAAAGAGAGCATGATAAGATGTCAGTTGTATAGTTTGCCTGATTTGATTATTATAGTAGCTGTACAGAGTTTCTCACATTCCCCCCATGTACTATACAGTATGCATCATCTATTGATCTTAAATTTCCTCCCAACCCCCCAAAAACATACCTGAAAATCAGACATGGAAGGTAACTAAGGATATTTATTTAATTAACGTACAATATACAGTATGTACTATACTTACATTTTTTTATTAGAGGGTACTTTTTACTTTTACTCCCCTACATCTTACAACAAATATCTGTACTTTCTACTATATTTCCACATATTGGTGTGTTACATGACCACAGAAATGTATAGCATTTAAAGCAGTGATATCTGATTATAATATGGAATTGTGTGATTTGTTTTCCCTCCCCAAAACGCTCAAACGTGTAGCAATTTAGAAGTGGACTTTTAAATAAATTTGAAGTAGAAATGTAAATAGAGGACTTCTACTTTTACTTGATTAATATTTTATCTATTTCTACTTTTACTCAAGGACAGGGATGGTGTACTTTGTCCACTACTGCCCGTAATTGGTTTGTCAACGCTAAATAGCCCCTAGGTTTGAATGAGGCTACAAATATGTGTGATCAGTGCCCTGCGATCGATATCCGTGCCATGCAGTGTGTATTCCTGGCATAAGATCCACATCCGTATCCACCAGCGACCCTGACCAGGATAGTGTGGTAACTGAATCTGAATGAGTGAAAGAGCCATCTGGCTACGGCTTGCCTCTGGAGGACGGAGAGCACCATGTCGGGCTTGACTCTCTGTTCCAGGCACATTTCCCAACAATCACCAAGAGACACGAACAAACATCGGCGAAGCTACCCAGCCCTACTTGTGATTCACTGAAGCTGCGTCTTGGATCTATCAAGGTTTCTGTGCGATACAGCTGTCAGTTAGAGCGCTCCCAAGACTCCTGCAGGTATCGACTTGACATTTGGTCCGGTGGACCGGACGAGGATTAAGTCTCCAGGTTCCATGGGTGATTGTGCGGAAAGACATCAAGGACAAACAGTGCACCTTATTGAACGTGTGGCATTTGGACAATTTTGGCATTTGCAAATCTATTGTTTATATTGCATTATTATAACACAGATGATAGGATGAAAAGAAATGAAACGGAAATGAAAAAAATTTTATTAACATCTTGAATCCTTTTTTCTTACTGAAATGTGTGCTCACTGGTATGAGATCAGATGAAGTTCCCGCTATAGACGTGCAGTCTAACTAGAAGAAAGCCTGAGAAATACTGAAACCTAATCCACTTTGTTTTTAATTCTTCTTGCTTAAAATCAAAATGCAAAAACAATGTCTAATCTTCTTCCTGGCTCGATTTCCTTCTGAGTTGCAGAATGAATATTTTTTTTTGCTTTCATGCCCAGGATAGTGATGAACACATGAGTGTACACAACCAATAAAGGAATTATAAAACAACAACAACAAACAAGCAGTAAAATTATTATAAATGGTTCATATAAAAGCTGCACTCATGTAAAACCATTTAAGCCTCTGAAGTGCCATAAAGCAACAGTTCTTTTGCTAAAGTGTTCTCTAAACTCTAACCAAAAAAGTTCTATGTCATATCTTTTGTCATAACTTCGGCAAACACTTTAATAAAAGTTGCGATGGCAGTACGGTCTGGAATATGAGGATATATTGAAAAGGAACCTCATTTCTTGGGCGCAGGAGAAAGAATCTGAACCTTGTAACCTTTGAAATGAAAGGCATTTTACTGCGCTGACACTGTCACCGTTCACAATTTTTAAGATATATAAATATTGATACTGTATGCTGGCATAAAGTTAGAGACTAATAAAGCATTCAGGATATTTGGAGCAGAATTTTATATTGCTGGGCCGTCCAGGCCCATCCGACACATTAACTCACAATATCAAAGCTTTTACTCTTACGTTGTATATATATGTGTCATGTTGAAGCTTATCAATTTAGAGGCTTTAGATGGGAAAATATAAGCTGGTTCATTCTGTCATAGCATATACTGTAGCATGGATGGTTTTTTAGAACTTGCACTTGTGTGTATAAATGCAATCGAGCAGATAGTAAAAATGTAACCAAATGCGATTAAATTATTCGGAAAGAACGGATAACGTCTTCTAAATGGATGCAAATACAGATATGAATATTTTTTTTATATATTTTTTTAGAAAGCTTGCCAGAAAGGTTCACAGGGCATCCGGTTGAGACTAGAGTTGTGCATCATTACGGGGATCATGTGGGATGCAAGAAAAAAGCTGTGCGAGTAGGAGGATTTCACTTTCTTCCAGGCATGAGCAAGTGGTCAGATATGAACCTTGCAGGAAAACAAGTAAGAATCTGTTCATTAACATGTTCATTTATTCATCATTAATGACTACATGGTCAGGGGCTTGGTGGTCTCAGTTTGGCTCATTTGGGCAAATAGAAAACCAGCCATAATTAGAAAATTTCTCAGGGAGGCAGGAACAAAAATAAGAATGGCACAAAT
>JAOTRS010000031.1:11101217-11115882 GCA_028565755.1 Dinotopterus cunningtoni
ACGCCAATTAGCCTAACCTACATGTCTTTGGACTGTGGGAGGAAACCGGAGTACCCGGAGGAAACCCACCAAGCACGTAGAACATGCAAACTCCATGCACACAGAGACGGGGATCGAGCCTGGCCGGAAATCGAACCCAGACCCTGGAGGTGCAAGGCGACAGTGCTTACCCCTACACCACCACTGCCTTCATAGTACACAGTGCCTTGCAAAAGTATTGATACCCCATTGAACTTTTCCACATTTTGTCACGTTACAACCACAAATGTAAATGTGTTTTATTGGGATTTTTATGTAATAGGCCAACACAATGTGGCACAAAATTTTTTTAAAAAATAAAAATCTGTGTGGCGTGCATTTGTATCCAGCCTCCTTTACTCTGATACCCCAGTGGAACCAACTGCCTTCAGAAGTCACCTAATTAGTTAGAGAACATTTTGTTAGTGAACAAACTGCTTTATGAAGCCCAAGGAACTCACCAGACAGGTCCAGGATAAAGTTGTGGAAAAGTTTAAAGCAGGGTTAAGTTAAAAAAAAATATCCCAAGCTTTGAACATCTCACGTACTGTTCGATTCATCACCTCATGTGGACAGGTGTTTACTGTACATGGTTAACCTGGGGAAGAGATGGCACTACGATGTTTTAAGGGAAGTAGGTGAGCTGGCAGAGTGTAATGCTTGGGTCATGTCAGGCATGTGGATGCTACTTTGACATGTACAAACTACCTGATTAAACATGGTTCCTGCCCAAGTGCACAAACATACACGTCTTTGGGCAGGATAATGCGCCCTGACATGCTGCATAAAATTGTTCAGGGATGGTTTGAGGAACGTGAAAAAAAGTTCAGGGTGTTGACTCGACCTCAAAGTCCCCCAGATCTCAGTTTGATCAAGCATCTGTGGGATGTGCTTGGCTTAAGGATGGTGCCAGATACCAGAGGACATGTCCAGAGGTCTTGTGGAGTCCATTCCTTTGCCAAGTCAGAGGTGTTTTTTTTGGGCACAAGGAAGACTTGTACGTTATATGACAGGTTATAATGTTATGGCAATCTTAGATATTATCAAAGCCTCATAATAGCAATTATCTTTTTATAGTTGCATTTCTGGAATTTTTCCCAAAGCAAACTGAAAGTGACAAGATCTCTGGTTTGTTTGTTCCAAGCAGACTGCGGCATTGGCCAACTAATCCCAGAAATTACAAAGCAAAGCTGTGTCTGCAGAAATATGAAACGTAAAGAACTTTCTTGTTAACCATCCTGATAAAAGCATTAAAGTTCCTTATGCAAATAATAGCAATTACTGTCAATAAGAAAAAAAACAGCTGCACTTCACCTTGATTGGCAGGTACTAATTGCTTTAAGGCCGCGTATAAACCCACGTCATGTCCTCACGTCACCTCTATTTTTTTTCCCTCTGAAGCTACACACGGCTTCCCATCCGGCGAATTCCCAGAGGGAGCGCCACGAAGCGAGCAGTGACAAACAACAGCTGGAGTGTAAATATATCTTATTAAATACAGCCGTGTCTCATTCTGCTTCTCTGTGGCTGATTCTGAAGGCGCTGCCTGTGAAGGGTGTGAGTGTGACTACTGAGACTGAACCGAGAGCATTGAGGCTGCCGGTCACGTCCTGAACGGTCATCTCCTCCTTCATCTGCAGATTGCCATTGTAGCTGTGGCCCACGGGTGCCCTCTAATCCCGCTCTAGCCCTGCTGCTGAGTCTGTGGCTCCTTCCTAAGACAGCTTAATCAGGCCTGTCTGAGCAATATCGGCTGGATAAATGATAATAATTCAACTTTATTTCTGGTTTACTTTGGTCTCTGTAACTCTACTAAAGCATGTGCTTATAACGCTGAGTGAGCTGGCAGAGGAGAGCAGTTTTATTGCCAACAAAGTCTAAATTGAATAATGAATATAAAAATATACTAAATTCAGTTTTGTTTTAAACGGGAAGTCTTAGAATCCTCTGGGGCTATAGAAAAATAAAGACATACTGTATTTAGTTATTAAACTACTTATAATTAGAAATACAGTACCAGTCAAAAGTTTGGACACCAGTTTGGATTTATTTTCTACATTTTAGAACAAGCTGGATTTCTTCAAAACTACGAAATAACATATTTGGCATATGGCATTAGGTAATTTATTATCAACAACACCAACAGTCTGTTGTTATTTTAAGACACGAAGGTCAGCTGTTCTGGAACGATACTTGCAAGAACAGTATTGTTAGGTGTGTTGGCAAAACCCATCATGTACCATGATGAAACTGGTTCTTATGGAGACCTTCCCAGGAAAACAAGACCAAACCAGACTGACCTCTGCTGCAGAGAAGAAGTTCATTTAGAGTTACCAGCCTCAGAAATCACCAATTAACAACCAGCCCCTCAGATTAGAGCCGTTATGAAGATACAGAGCATAAGTAGCAGACATGTCTCAATATCAACTGTTCAATGAAGATTTTTGCATATTTTCCTTTCCCTTCAGTATTGCTTTATAATTTAGAAAGAAATCAAAATCAAAATAGACCATTGAATTAGAAGCTGTGTTCAAACTTTTGACTGGTAGTGTAGTATACAGTATGATACAGTACCATCAATAATCAATCTTTCTTTTGGCTGCTCCCTTTAAGGGGTCACCACAGCCGATTATCCGATCCACACACACACAACTTGGCACAGGTTTTACACCGGGTGCCCTTCCTGACGCAACCCTCTCATTTTATCTCATTTGATCTCCTCAAATCAACATCCTACTGTTGTGCACCTGAGTCACCACTTCCCTTTACTGTTATAAATTAATTCCATATAATTAGGTTACACGTTGTCTCATTCAGATCAAATGTATTTAACATCCGCAAACATTGAACAATCATGCGCTCCTCAAAAATGGATGCAATTTGTCCATGTGGTGCAATACCAATGTTAATAATGAAGGCACCTGTGACATCGTCCCCACCTAAATAAACAAAATATTGTTGTTTTTCAAACTGCACACTTACTGTATATACTTCTGTACACCATCAAAAAGTAATAACAATAAGAGTTTTCTTATTACGCTCTTAAAAAAAAATTAATTTCTACTTTAAGTACATTTCTAATGTTGTCAATTTGAGACACACATCATGACAGGAGGTCTGCTTAAAGCTGTGATAAATGAGGACATCATCCTTCATAAGGAGGGCTTTGCATCAATACTAACAGTTTGGTTTTTGTAATGTCTGGATACTGTTATAATTTGTATAGTTTTAGGACTGAAATTGCTAAGAATTGTTATGTTCCCAAGTCTCCATCGGTGAACAGTTGGTAATCTCAGCAAAGTAGACTTTCTGTTAACTGAAACACATTTACTGTAATAAAATGCACATTCGACCTTAAAGCACAAAGTTATAGATGAGGTTTTATGGTTATGCTATCACCCACATGAGGATGGGTTTCCCTTTAAGGCCGGTTCCTCTCTCTTCTTCATGTCTCAGTGAGTTTTTCCTCACCACCATCGCCTCTGGCTTGTTTATTAAGGACGAACTAATAAAGCTATAAGTGTATACATTTTTCAATTTATATCCAGAATTGAATATTTAGGCTGCTTTGTGACAGTGTCTATTGTTAAAAAGGCTATTAAAATAATTGAATTGATTAATTAGCACGGTCGCCTTGCACCTCCAGGGTCCGGGTTTGATTCCCGCCTTGGGTTAGTGTGCGTGGAGTTTGCTTGTTCTCCCTGTGCGTGGGTTTGGCTGTTTGGGCACCCGGTGTAAAACCCCCCGCGGCCCTGCATACAGGATAAGCAGTATGATGAATGAACGAATAACGTCAATGGTAGAAAGTTTGGAAGCCAAACAAAGCTTGTCAGTGGGTTTAACCTCACTTTTCAGTTTAATTTGGAAACCAGATGGACAGGCATGTCCGTCTGGCTAGAATTCCCATAGCTTTGCTATTAATCCTCGAGATAAACACAAGATACACAATCACGTATCTAAAGCATTCTGCTTGTGTAGAAATTGCGTGCATGAAGTAGATCTGCACCCTTAAGGATTCATGCTGAAAGACAAAACAGTGAATATTTCATGAAGCAGGGTAACAATACTCTCAATTTAGCCTTAAGTAAGACATCCAATCCTCATTAAGGATGAAACGGAACGCCATCATGTGCATCTGTTTAGTGCTTCAAATATCAGTATCTGTCATCACATTTGAATCTGAAACCTAAACCAGAAAGGGTCATTTTTTTCTCTTTTATTTAATCTTTCTTTTTTTTTTGACATAAAAAATGCTAGCACAGTTCTTCAAACTTTCTTAAGTTCATAATTGGTCTCAACGATGACGCTGTACTGTATATGCACAGTAACCTTAATGGTGTTCCACTGCTTCATTTCCACATTTAACTATGTTTAGACCACATTAATTAGTTAACACTTTTATTCTTAATTGCAAATAATGTATTAGTATTCATCTTTGGTGCAGTTTTAGTGCATGCATTGTTTTGGATTGGCAGTCCTTTATCACCAGTTAGGAAGTGATAGTGGAACACATAGAGTATACTGTACCACTCTAGACCAGTGAGTACTAATTACAACACTCTCCTTTTTAAAAAGTCTGAATTAAAAAAAAACCTTAAACCCTTTGATTTAAGACCATTTTTGTTTGCATTTTCTAGATTCGAAATGTTTCGAACTAACAGTGCTTAACCGCTAATTAGGAAGCGGTAGTGGAGCCGAGAAGTTATGTTTTCAGATCCAGTGCATCGTTTTTATTTGCTCTGAGCTTGTTAAAGCTGCAGAAATGTTTCTCACTGGAAGCACGAGCTGTGGACTAATTATTAGTCTTGATTTGATCTTGATGTAAGAAATCGCACGTTTTACAGACAGCCAGCTGCAACATCTGTGTTGTGAGCATATGATTCAGAAAGAAACCAAGTCGACCAACTTGGCACATTAGCGGGTGTCAATATAAACATTATTTTCAGGCTGGAATTTTATTAGAATTCTTTTACAAGCTAAGACTCTCAGTGCTTTTAAGACTGTGTAGTGATTTGTATTACATATAGCTAGTTAATTATGTGAATAGGTTTGGAATTTATATACAAGTATGTGTCAAGGTGGATATCCTCACCTCGTCTCAGTTGAGATCCTTTAGGATGGCTCCTTTGGCAGTGGCTAAAAGATAAGAGAAAACAAAAGTTTAATTAGGAGCATTAGGAATCATTTAAACTACAAACTTAAACTTTCCCTCCCACAGGCAATAATCACTCACTCACTCACTCATCGTATATACCGCTTTATCCTTTATACAGGGTCAGGGGTGGAGCCTGGAGCCTATCTTAGGAGACTTAGGGTACACCCTGGACAGGGTGCCAATCCATCGCAGGATACACACTCATTCACACACTACAGGTAAACCCACCAAGCACAGGGAGAACATGCAAACTGCATGCACACAGACTGGGAATCGAACCCGGACCCTGGGGGTGTAAGGCGACAGTTCTAACCACTAAGCCACTGTACCGCACCCTCAGGCAATACATTAAACTATAATAACACTGAAAGACTCTAAGAAGCTTTGTGTGGGGGGTTTACATGAATAAATAAATACATAAATAAATAAATAAATAAATATTGAATGCTACACCTTTTAAGAGAATCCTCTCAATCCTCAGTCATAAGCTCATGCTTTCTATGTAAATGAAGTAAATTTAATATTGCACCTTTTTTTTTGGTCAAAACTGACTTCTAATCTAATCTAATCTAATCTAATCTCTGAAAAATTTGTTACAGTTCTGCAATTCATGGAAACAATATTATCAAAATTTCTGTTTCCTATTGGTATTATTTGTCTTATAATATTAAATAAGGTAACTTATTTAAGTCAAAGAAGTGGAAGCTTAAAACTTTTCAGGATATGATCTACCTATTCTTCAGCCAAATGCAGTTTTGGTTCAGCGGATACCATTAAGGAAACTTTACTTTTATGGTTCTTCTGTGTTCTACTGCTGATTTGGGTGGACTGGGACCTCATCTAAAATGAGGTATATCTGGGCAGCAGTAGCATAGGCAGATGAGAAATATCAGCATGCCATTTTAGTGGATCCCTAGTCACTTTCATGCTTTGGCGTTTTTTTTTTTTTTCGTTTTTTTTTACCTACTGTAGCAACAAAACAGATTTGTGCAGTGATCTGGGAAGACCTGTCAGATATTGCTGTAGCTAAATTCATGCAAACAACCACACTGAATATTAGTGTTTTGATCCGCATTAGCTTTTAGGTTTATATGCCTATAGCCAACTTTAACATTTCAACTTTAAAAACTCTCCCATTTGTGAATGATTCCACTTTGGGAATGTTCAAACCTAATCAGATGACTGTCTTAATGTTCCCAATGCTCCATTACTGCACTTGTGTTCCTGCGGGTGTACTTCGTGCTAATGAGATTCTTGCTAAAGAAAAAAAAAAAGTTCACGTCATTTGTACTGCATGTAACAACCTCAGCAGCGACCTCATTTCCCCTCTCGTCCGTTCCAACCACTCAGCACCATCAGTATACTAATCACTGGCCTGATCGTCTGTCATCATCTGCACCTGTTTCTCACTGGTTCATGCCTTCAAGTTCAAGTTCTATTTTTAATGATTGAATGATTCATAGATCGCTGTGTGGCTTAAATAAAAAACATTCCTCTGAAACAGCTCAGGTACAGGGACTGGACTGAAAATAAGAGTCAAAAAAAAAAAAGGTCCTTCAGGAAGCCTGGAGAACTATTCCTCAAGACGACATTAAAAATACAAGAATGTCTGGCTCTTGGAAGCAAAATATAAAGAAATGAGTGGGGGATCAAGACTTTTGAACAGTACTACATGTAAGAAGGGCCTCTCTGATCTAAGGTGGGTAGTCATAAATCATAGATCACACATCATTGGGAAAAATGTTAGGGAAGGAGTTTCACAGCCCATATAATCCATTACATCAACCGGGTCAACGTGCTTATTTGGCAAAAATGAAAGTGCTACAGTCGCCATGTGGTTGTGCTGCATCAATACTTGCTGTGCGCTGCTCCGAGGGGGCAAAATGACCCGCCTGTGATAGGGCAAAATGCACCCTGGGAAATTTGTTTATTATTGTTGATCGCTGAAGAACGTTGATGATTCCCAAAGACACAGGGATATGATTAAATTATTATAAATAATAAAAAATGTATAATGTACCTTGCATATAAGGGCTCATTAATAATATTCAGAATGGTTCCAGAAAATTGATCAATTTATTCCATGTTGAACGATCCATGGGGCAAAACCCTCAAAGATTTAAAACCATGATGTCCAAAACAGTATGACGTGTGCTCTTTTTTATACTGTATGTAGTATAGTACGTTTTCCTCAAATATGAATTTATGTTTCACAATATTGATGAATAAAAATGGCCATTATAGCACATTTTCAAGATTTCATGTACAGTATTCTGTAAATGTAACCATTGTGCATATTTCCATGTGCCACCCTTCCACGTCAACCTTTTCCTCTGCCTTAGACTGCCTTGGCCTTAAGCTGCTAAAGTTTTTGTTCTTTTGATTTAAGCATCAAGTTTAAGGCAGCTCCCAACATCCCACTTATTCATCCAAAACATTAAAGATCCCAAGGGTGTCTCATAGGCGACTTTACTATCTTTGGCAAGTCAAGGCTATTTGGGCTCACTGTACTTGCTGGCATGCCAACGACCCCCCTGAGCCCCAGACTGGCATTAGATCCATGCTGATGGGCTCCCTACATTGTTATTAACAGCCGCCTTGGCCGGGCATGTGAGCTCGGTGGATGGTGAGTGTTCCAGCTGTCTGTCTGCTCGAGGAGCATCGTGATATCGGCAAAACCCCTGCACACAGCCTGCCTGATCTATAGCTTCTCTCCTGAAACATGTCATCTAAATGCTAAGTACCATCGCTGCATTGTTAAATCAAAACTGGGGGGAAAAAAGTAAGTGCTGGAGTAAGCAAAAAATAAGATCTTGTGAATATGCGCCAAATTTCTGATTTGATTTGTGTTTCCTTTTCTCTTTGTTTCCTTCCCAGAGTGTCGTCTTTTTTTTTTCTCAAAAAAGGCTTGCTGCAGGATTAAAAAAAAAAAAAAAAAATGTCTTAAGTAGAATAAACAAAGCAGACAAAGAAAAAGAACTCGGGTGCTTCAAATGCTGGCTTCTCTTGCTGCTCATTTGCTTTGTAAAGACTTTTATGGAGTGTCTGGGCCTCACACATGCTTGGCTATTGATCGAGCTACATGAACGCTGAAGGAAAAAGCTGAGGCAGCACTTAGGGGACTTGCAATGAACTCTTCTTGCTAATTAAAAGGCTAACAAGGTGAGCGGGTAAAAGAGAGGGAGGATAGAGGAGACAGACTGAGCGGGAGGAATCCACACAGAGTAAAGTGATAACGATGAGGAAGTCTGTACGTGATGGAGGTCTTAAGCTCTGTTCAGACTGGATTGGCTTTACATGAGAAGGTGGGATAATGTACTTAGCTGTAATTACGAGTGTACTGTACATCTACACAGATTTTAGTCAATTTTATGGACTACACATGATCGGTAGACATGCCTCGGGTTATATACACTATTTGGGGCATATATTGTGGACATCTGACAGTATGTGGTTCTCTTCACATAAACATAACTGGAAGCACACAAGCTATCCTTGTATGCTATAGCATTAGGATTTCCTGACTCTGGAAATAAGGGGCCCAAGCATGTTTCAGCATGACAACGACCCTGAGCTCCATGAAGACATGGTTTGAAAAGGTCGGAGTGGAAGAACTTAAGTGTCCTGCACAGATCCCTGACCGCATCCCTGCCAAGAAGACCTTTAGGTGGAAAATACACTTTTTGCTCAACTTCGGTAAAGCACTGAATGAAAACAAACCATCGGATCCACACTTGTAGCTTATTATACCATTGGATCCATCCATCCATCTAGGAACCTCCATAGTCCAACTAGGGACCATGGAGGCCAGTTGGGATTACCATTACAGTATATTTATTCCCATTTTACAACCATGGTAGGACTTCCAGTCAACGTTCACACACGCATTTACACTCTACGGGCTAATCTGACTGTGGAAGGAAACCATAGTACGTTGGGGAAACCCAACAAGCATGGGAAGAACATGCAAACTCCAAGCACACAGACCCAGAGGTGGGAATCGAACTCAACCACTAAGCCAACATGCCACCATAACAACACTGGATAGGGGGCTAAATCTGGAATGGGATATTCAGCAGTAAGTGATCCGAGGCGAGAAGAGGTTTGCGTTACAACAAGCTGCTTAGAACAAGTTACATTACTTGCAACATGGCAGAGAAGAGGACAGAGAATCGATGCTTCCAGTGGTTAAGTTGCTGATTTCCAAGTACAAGCCCTACAGACTTTGCATGTTATGGTCATGTGTCCTAATAAGAAACAAGCCCAACCTGACTTACATCATCATAAAAGGTCAAAACAATCAGTTTGTATTAAATGAAACTCGCATAATCACCACAGACATCAGGCAACATTACTTAACAGACATACTGTATATCCAGAAATCATATCCTGTCTGAATAGTTTCTGAAAAAAAAACACAAATGAAACAGTGTACTTTGCAATACAACAAAGAAAGAAGTAAATATGCATAAAATCCTTTGAAACCACCACTCTGCTCGGTCTCTCTCGCCTGCAGGAGTGTGTGCGCTAATATGGCAGGGCAGATGCCCCAGGGCACGCGGCTGAGGATGGAGAATGAAGAATAGGTACACTGCCTCGCTAGCGGATCGGCCCAGATTGTTAATGTGTACTCTGCTAATTGAGCATATTAGATTTCATTAGTGCAAATGAAGCGACGGCTCCAGGTGTTTCAGCTCTTTGACAGGGGCGGCGGCGGCGGTGGTTACGAGCTTGAACGAAAGTGTTGCAGTTGTGTTTCCCGTTTACTCTCTACAGACAGCAAACACGGTTGCATCACGTCATGTCCATGGTGATCTAAGACATAACAATGGCATCGTCGAATCGATGTCGATAGCTCTTCCTGCCAGCTCAGCAACATCCATACTCTAATTGGCTTGAATCATCAGCAGTAGCATGGAATCTAATTAGCGTTTTTTCATAACAAACAGAGCAGGAAAACATTTTTCCCAACCCGCATGAGGCAAACTAGGTAGAACACGCTGTCTGCATCTATTACATACACTTGACGCTACCATGGAGGAAACATGGTGTCTGTCAGACTCTACCAGCATCAACAAGACATGTGGCGATAACAGGGTATCCACAATATTATACGCTACACCACAGTGCTACAGTAGTAGAGTCCTTGATTCTGAATTTTCAGAGACTGTTGATTAATATTCTATAACCGCAGCTCTGAGAGTAGTGCTACTGTTTCTGCAAAACAAATCGGTTAATGTTCATTCTAAGCTGATTTCTTTAGCTCATTTACACTAGTGGACTAGTATGGTGTATAGTCCAAATAAATGAGATTTTATATGTGTGGAATTGTTGTTATGGTGAAGTTTTTGTATAAAAAAAAAATTTGATTTCACATTGTGGATTGAATCTCAAATGTTAGTGCTTTGTAACTGTCAGAAGTAAAGCTGTAACTAAATTTAACTAAAAAGTCTTCAGGACAGAATAATTTTAAGTTTCCCTAGTAACTATAGACAAGGCATGTTTTTTTTTGTTGTTTTTTTAATCTTAATAATTTGTTGTTGGTCTTTCAGCTGCTCCCGTCAAGGGGTCACCAGGGCAGGCCATCCGATGTGCGAGATGCCCTTCCTGATACTAACCTCCCATTTTATCAGGGTTCGGGACCGCGAATCAAACCCAGGCCACCCGCATGACAGACGAGACACTTACCACCGAGACACTAATGCCCTTTAGTCTTAATAATGTGGTGGAAATCCAAAAGACAAGTAATTTATTCACTGGATAGGAACAAAGTAAGAAAGGTTTATTGAAGCTAAGGACCCGTCTTCTACAGCAAACGGTTGCAGGTGAATTCTTTCTCCCAGCCATTCCATTTTATACACAAACTTGCCAACTCTGCCAACATAATCTATGCTCCCCCGTACATCGTGTTCTCACATACGAGGAGCTGATTCTCTTTATCTGACCAAGAACAGATGTCTTCACCTTATCATTTGGTAGCGACTACAATCAGTTTGTTCTCTATTCTATCTTAGGCCTTGTCCTTTTACAATCAAACAGGCACGTTTTAAAGCTTTTACAGTCTACGTGGCACAATTAAAATGTGATTTTCCTTTGATTACAATAATAATAATAATAATAATAATAATAATAATAAAACAATAGAAAAATACGGGCTAGTGGAATGTCCTATTTTTTTTTTTAAGTATGAATATGTACAGTATTGCACAAAACTCTCAAACCACCCCTCATGTCTTTATATTTTGCTTCTAAAGAGCCAGATTCTCTTGTAATTTTAATGTTGTATTGAGAAATAGTTCTCCAGGCTTCCTGAAGGCCTTTTTGGACTCTTGTTTTCAGTCGAGTCTCTGTACCTGAGCAGTCTCACAGTTTTTTTTTTTTTTAAAGCCACACAGTGACCTATAAATCATTCAATCTTAAAAAAAAAAAAAAAACATCTAACTTGAGGCATGCACCAGTGAGAAACAGGTACAGATGATGACAGATGATCAGGTGATTAGTAGACTGGTGATGCTGAATGCTGAGTGGTTGGAACAGACGAGAGGGGAAACGAGGTCGCTGCTGTGGTTGGGACGTAAACAAGCAATTTATTAATTGTATCTTTAGGGCACTTTGCAGCCTGTATTATATATGTATAGGTTGAATTTTATGACTCAAATGACTCAATAGTAAAGGACATAATGGTCATTGCCTTTACACATAAATAAGAAAAATAAAAAATATGTTTTTTTTTTTACTTAATGACAATTTTTGCACTGTATGATCTTGCAATCGGCATAACAGAGTGAAAATAGAAATAATCAGGTGAACGCAATCACTAAACAAACCGATGATAAGCAGGACTAAAATCAGAACGCAAAACCAAAAGAGGTCCATTCACAACTGAAGAGCATCGACAACTGTGCCACTCACATGGCATTTGCATACTGAAGCCTGATTGGATCTTCTAATTTATGACAAAATAACACTTGGGTGGGGAATTTCATTATTACCCCCCCTCTTTAAACAAGGCCACAACAATGGGCACAAATTAGAATTTAAGGTGCAACATTGTGGGGCTGGATTAAGATGCCTCATCACTATAGAAAAATAATTCCCTGGCATTACACGCACCTGTTTTACATTCTCATAGGTCACTTACTGTACAGAAGTTACCAAATGCACATTGTTGAAGAGAATGTCTAACTCTGAATCCTGATATTGACTGAAGCCATGTTAAGCTGGATATCTGTCCACTTGTGCCAAAGCTGAGAAAAGCACATCACCATGACAACATGTTATATTAAAAAGAAAACACACACACACACACACACACACACACACACACACACACACACACACACATTAGGTAACATTGCACTTTGAGTGTTGTGTTAGACAAGCTGCACAAAAATAAAAACCCACACACATTTACACACTTGCGCCAGTGTCCATCTCCAAGGTTACTGTAGGAGCCAAGTGTGAGTAGAGCTCTCTGTCCTCATGACTCGCCCGAGTTAACCATTTAAAGATTGATTTATCGCCTTTGATGGCTGCAAGCTGAGCTCCAGAGCACAGCAGAGCTCTGATGTAGAACAGATCTGAACAGTTAATGAAGTGCTTATTTATCGAGTCGAGCTCTGTAGTGAATGTCAAATACACACAAATGCACAGGGATGCAGATCTGCGGTGAAAACGCACCGGGGAAAGTCAGATGTGTTTCTCGAGGTGGGCGCAAATACCTTTTACTGTAATAGAACTGAATTCTTGCATAGTACAAATACGATACAATATACTATGCAAACAGCATTGGGGTAAGAAAAGTGATAGGTTTACAAATTTATGGAGGTCTATTTTTTATTAAATATAAAAAAAAAAAAAACTTTACACACAAAAAAAACACAGATTAATACAATTTATTATTATTATTTTAAATGTTATTGTTGTTTATTGCTATAAATAGCACTGCGTTCACATTATCAGCCTGAAGGGCCTTAAATCAGATTTTTTTTTACCCTAATGTGAGACAGATTAGATTTTTTATTTTTTTTTAGAGCTGTCTGTATGCACACATCTGATGTTTTTTTTTAAATCAGATCTGAGTCACTTTCGTATGTGGTCGTATGTGGTGTCTACAGTAGCTTTTTTCCTTTTGGACCGCAACAAAAATAGCCACCTAAACGTGTGTGTGGAAGCACGTGTTCATTATGTGTTTTATTTGAAATACTGCAAGCAAAGACATACCACTTTGAGCATGCGTGCCGTTTCCGAGGACAGACGCGTCCACATTGGAGTCAGATAAGTGAATAAGTGGAGATAAGTGGAGTCACTTGTACTGAAATTATGAATGTGAACTGTTATGCCTTGCTGACCAAAAAATCTGAATTAATATGGCTTTTGATGTGAACGTACACTAAAACAATCTGACATGGCGATACTTTTACAGTGTCGTCATTTTGACTAGTGTTATAACACCACTCCTACAAAGGAGTTTTTTTTAAATATGGTGATAGGTGGTTCGTCTGCCATGCGGAAGGCCCGGGTTCGATTCCCAGCCAGTGCCCAAATCCCACTGGACAAAGTGACGGTCCCAAACCCAGTGCTTTAAACATTCAGTACTTTTAGAAATGTATTACTTTTTTAGCTCTCTAATTCTTTCTGTAGCCAGTCTCTGACCTGAGATTGATTGATTCAAACGATGGCTGCTACAGGATCTGTAAACTTTCACAGACGTGTGAAGCCAGTTAACACGTCATATATCTATTTGAAAAGCCCAGAGTCAATGGCCAGTGGAAAAAAACGATATCTTCCACTTATGGTACATACAGTAAGCTTACGGATGGATACGACTGGCTAGTTTCGCTGTGATTCATGGGGAGACCGAGGAGTTTGCCATCCCTCCTATCCGCCAATTTTGCTCTCATGACTCCTGTGCATGGGCGACTGTGGAATTGTCAGATTGGGAATTCCCAATCTCTTGACAATCCGGCAAAAGCTGCTCTGTTACATCATCTGGGACCTGATGAGAAGGGGAATGAACTCGGATCACAGTAAAGATTTTTAGCCAGGCTGAAAGGTCCTACATAACGAGAGATAGGGCAGAGCCTCGAAGAGCGGTGCTACAGGGGACGCTGTGATCAGGGTCTGATGGACTGGACCCACATCAAACATCTCTAGAAGCTTCTTTAAAGATGTGCAGGGGCTCACACAAATAAAGAGAAAATGGTAGTTCAAAGCAAGGAGATGATGGTTGCGGGCTATAGGCAGCCTAAGTGGATACAAGAACAGTGCCCTGATATAGCCCGAGTGCCTTTTTGACATAGAAGAAATAGAAAAAAAGAGAGAGACTGAAAGACAGGGAGAAAGAGAGAGAACATCCTTGTGCGAATGAGATGTTTATTCCAAAACAGGTACACTTCTACATCAAAAGCTTCTTTGTTGTCTTGTTAAAACCTTTTAGAAAATCACCAACTTTTCACTAAAATATTAGACTCGAACCTAGAACTCAGAACT
>JAOTRS010000031.1:11132321-11142563 GCA_028565755.1 Dinotopterus cunningtoni
CCCAAAAATGTCGAACTTAATATTATTATAATTATAGTAATTATTATCTTTTGGTAAATAAAACAACTGAAAACAACCAAAAAAACACATAATTGTGTGTATGTGTTATTTCTTTGCCTATGTGACCCATTTTTACATTTTGTTGTTCAGTCATGTTTGTACAATTTCAGTTCATCAAATTGCCTGGGTTGTGCTGACAAAAAGGATATGTCACTTTGTACTGCCTGTTCCTGAGCACTATACTGTATATGTTTATTAAAAAAAAAAAAAAAAAAAAACCTGTTGCAGCAAAAGTAAATATTGTTACGTGGGATGTTTACCTTATGATTTTTGTCCACCTCTAGCGCTTAGAGGGAACGTCGGAGTGGAAAACACTACGCTGCTAAAGTGCTCTTGGCTTTTTAGTAGATGGTAGAGAATCAGACACACAGCAGCAACGCTCTGAATGCATAATTAGTGTGATTAATGCATAATTTCCGCCATGATTAATTTATGACTAATGTCACAGCTGCTTTTTAATACTAGCAAATTACAAATTCAGATGCTGACATACTCAGGAACACCGTATAGTGTACAGTGAAGGATGGAGGATGTACCATGCGCAAGCACAAATAGACAAAAACATGGTGTTTTAATTAACGGCCATAAACGTTCATGCACATGTAGGGTTGCACTCACACACACACACACACACACACACACACACACAATGACACAGGCACAACAGTGCTGGAAGGGGTGCAGACTGACATAAACCGAGGGGAAAAATCTAGGACATGATCAGCATTTCTCTCTCTCTCTCTCTCTCTCTCTCTCTCTGTGTGTGTGTGTGTGTGTGTGTGTGTGTGTGCGTGTCTCTGGGTGCATGACCTCAGCACATATTTCTGTACACCATACACTGAAAACAGCAATGCTGTCTAAATATGTATCACAAGATCACAGGATGGAGTAAACGTATTGCTGTGCCATGATTTATTTCTTTCATTGATACAGAAATGTACACACATACATCTTTGGGCATACAGCGCAAAATATATGGTGCGGTCGAAAAAGTCAGTGACCCTTAGTGAAAACGCTTTCATTTAACAATTTTCTTTTTAATTTAATGCAAAATCCCTATCCCAGGAGACTAAGGCCGTGAGCTGGGTACACCTAGGACGGGGTGCCAATCCATCTCAGGGTACACAAACATAAACACACACTCACACATTACGGGCGATTTGGGAACGCCAATTAGCCTGACCTGCATGTTTTTGTACTGTGGTAGGAAACCGGAGAACCCGAAGGAAACCCACCAAGCACAGGGAAAACATGGAAATTCCATGCATACAGACCTGAGACGGGATTCGAACCCAGAACCTGCATAACGTGCAAAGTGCAAACTTCATGCAAAGTGCACATGCACTTTATGTTGTCTCTTTTGTATAGGACTTAGATAGTTTTTTGTTCATTTAAAAATGTTTTGTCTGAGCTAGTCAGCTAATTAGGTTTTTTTAGTTAGCTAGTTAGTTTTGTTTATTTATGTTGTATGTTGCACCTTGGTCCTGGAGGAACGTTGTTTCGTTTCACTGTGTACTAAACTGTATATGGTTAAAAAGACAATAAAAGACTACTTGACTTGACTTTGGACAATGTTAACCACTAAGCAACCGCCCCGTTATACAAATTGATAAAGCTTTACATTTATAAATCTACACATCTGATAATTTTTAAACATATTAAAAAATTTGATCCTTGTAAAGCTGCTTTGTGACAAATGTTTAAGCTATTGTTTAAGCTATATATAAGCAAAACTGAATTGGATTTTTTTTTTATTTATGTACTGTATCTGTAGACATTCCATAGTATTTCATTTCTTATCATACTGTGTATGGTTATGCACGTGAGAAATAAAATTTGAATTTGAATTTATGTCCTGCTCACATACTCTAACATATTTTTGTCGCTGAATTTTATGTTCAAGTGACACAACATCCTCATCATGACAGCGAAATGTCACAAGCTCTTACCGTGACGGTTTTTATTCGTCCTCCTCCCTTGGTGCAGGTCCAGCCAGAGTGATTGAACAGCAGGCCACAGATTTCTCCCTCTGAACACGGGGTCATCTCACACCACTGCCTGCTCTTCACTATCCGTGCTGCACACACACACACACAAACGCAAAAAGGTCAATCTCGTAGGCCTTGTCCACGTCCTCGCCTTCGACAGGATGACACAGGATGTGTGCGAAGTATGGAAATCCAGTACAACGAAGGCTGTTGCAGCTCTACTGTATCGATGTTGGAACCAGTGGTGGCTCCGGAGGTAAAGGAATCCGGCACTCTAAAACAAGTAATAAATAAATTCAAAATATCTGCGATATATTTTTGGTGATTCTTAGAATTATCCAAATGTAACGTAAGCTCCTAAAAAACAAAAACTGAGATTTTTTACAGTAAGATAGATTCCCATAGAATTTGGGATGACTTGAAGTTCCAGAATGCAATGCAGCTCTAGGACAGTTGCACCGAGTTACAGCAGCTTGGCTAGTTAAGGATCTACCAGGTGACTATCTCAGTGCCACTGACGGTGGTATTAGCATCAAAGTTGAAGCTTTGGTTCCTAATCTGTTTAAGCTGAGGGTATAGATAAGAACATGAAAAAGCAGAGAAAACTAAAGGACTAAAATACGACTGCAACGCTCTTTTTAGGCAGAGACAGTGTGTGTGTGAGCTCAATCCCATCGGAGCTGCTATCAACAGGTAGGAGATCAGCATTGTGGGTAATAGCACACGGCAATGACCAACACTCAATGGTCATGGGTGTTTGGATCGAGCATCAAGCCCTTAAATAATAAATAAAAAGCAGGGCTAATTATGACTCATTAGAGTTCCATAAATATTGGCACCCTTATGAGATAAGATGAACAAAGAGAGTATGGGAAAAAATGGTTAGTTATTTTAACCTCAGACTAAAAATATGAGAGAAATAAAACCTTTATTTGTAAGAAAAAACTATGTGCTGAAATGACATGTCTCATATTTTCAACATAACAGTACCCAGTAGTCTCCTATAAAGCAAGATGAGAATTAGGAGTGAGGAATCTAAGATACCCTTTAACCCTTAAAACTCAAGCGGCCGAGATCGTTCCCGGCAACGCAGCAGCATTGGTCAATGATTAAAAAAAAATAATAACAAAAAGAAACTGCTTTTATGGACTTCCTGCCAGTGTCTATTAACGGGGAGGCTTAAGTTTTGAGAATTGCTTTAGAATCAAATTGTGCATTTGGGTTTTCGGATACGTCCGGTAGAACCAAAAGTTATCAATTTTTTTTTTAAATATAAATTTTATATGGGAATGACATTGAAATACACATATTATACTTTTTTTTATCTATGGAAATCATATGCATCGGTGTCATTTCATGACCCATTTTTTTTTTTTTTGTTTAGTCATCTTTGTGCATTTGGCTAAAAAGGCATATGGCTCTTTATTTGCACAGTCCTGACCCCATATACAGTATATTTTATAAATCATTTTTTTTTATAGCGTTTTAAGGACTAACATTTATCCACATCATCAGAGGTTCTAGACCCCCTTTTGTGGACTCACAGTTGATCTTACATGTTTTTAATAAGGATTATGTCAAAACCTTGTCAAATCCTTGATCCTGAGTTTACTGAACATTTTTTTTGCATGGATTTGGACATACAGTATTTTGGATCTCACTTCTGCTGAAAGATTCAACTATGAGTTAGCGGGAAAGTGGTTGGTCGTGGAAGACGGCTATTCATTTAAAATGTCCATAATCTCATCTATTGTAACAAGATTCCCATGGCCTTTAAAAGAAAAGCAGCTCCGCATCGTTACAAATTAAAGCAATTTCCCTCTGGGATTAATAAAGTTCTTTGAATCTTGAATCTTAAAATCCTCTACCCTACGTAATAGTGCGGATTAGGATTTTTCGTAAAACCGCTCTTCATTTTATGCCAAAACCTAACTGCTGAAAATGCTTTATATTAGTGTCATGATTAGAAATTGCAGAAAAAGTAAAAGCTCTCCTTTGCTTCTCTTCTAGCTCAATAGTATTGTAGATTTGCAGAATCATTCTTCTGTAGATATCTTCGATCCTTAGAGAAATTCTGTCCTATACAAAAATTCGCCTCATTGTATTGGAGAACAAAGTACCCTTTTGTCTTTTTTCAAGAAGATTCATTACTTCTTCATGACATGAATCAGAACTATTGCTTTAAACAATGGATAGATGCATTTTCAGGCAAATTATAATTTTTTATTAACAGTATTTAATATAGAATTATAAAAGCCAAGGGTGGCATAGTGGTTAGCACTGCGGCCTCGCAACTCCAGGCCAAATTGCCCGTAGTGTGTGTACGTGTGTGTCTGTGATGCATGGCACCCGGTCCAGGATGTAGCACGCCTAGTGCCCAAAGTATCCTGGGATAGGCTTTAGGTCCCTGTGACTTTGTACAGAATAAGAGGTATTGAAGATGAATGAATGGATGAATGAATGAATATGAAAGCCAACAAACATTTGAGTCATTTCAGTTCATGTTCTCTAATCTCACTTGTTTTTTCATCCCATCTATATTTCACTGGGTTACCATTTAGTTTTCATTCAAAAAGTAAAACATAGCCTCTGGTACTGAATCTCCGTTATCCTTCCTGATTCCAAATTCCATAGTTCATTTTTTACATAAGTAAACTTCCAAAAAGCATGCATTTAGGCCCCTTTTCACAGCGTTTTGTTCTTCCTCATACTCAGTTGTAGAAAATATGCAATCCAGGCATCTAAACAGCAAGAAAGAGTAATGTGAAGCGCTGCAAGACGCCATTTAGAATCTTTTACCAGTCCACTCCAACGCGTAGCTCTCGACCTTGACTTATCTGTTGCGGTCACAATATGCATTCACGATCAACGGTGATGAACATTTACATTGTAAAGCTTTACCAAGTCATCACAAAAGGCAAATGCTTTTCAAAAAGAGCTTTACAAGCCATCTAGTGATCCCAAACACCGTACACCCTTTTATCCATGGTTGTCATGAATATGAGCATTCTCGGTTTTGTTTAGTAAGCAGGGAAGCTGAAATGAAGCAGCGTGTTTTTTAACCGACGCAGAACAAAGATGTAGGAGCAGGCCAAGCTTAGCAGACCCACAGGAAACAAAAGCTATCCGATGCAGGCAGCCTCAAATAAACAACCTTTTCTCAGAGGAATAGGAAAGAAAAAAAAAAGCACAAATACAACTGCTCTGTAATGAAAGAAAACAAAGCAAAACAAGCCAGCATTTTTTAATATCATTTATACTGCCACACTCAGTTCCGATTGGTCATAAGGTGATAACACCCTATGTAAAAGCACTATATATGGTGATAATAGTGCAAATTGACTATTTTCCAACAACAGCATGCTAATAGGTTGTTATCCATCCATCCATCCATCCATCCATCCATCCATCGTCAGACTAGAGACCGTGGAGGCCAGTGGTGACTATGGTATTTATTCTCATTTTTATGACAATGGTAGGACCTCCAGTCAACATTCACAGACACACACACACACACACACACACACAGCAATTTGTAAAGGCCAATTAGCCTAATCTGCATGTCTTTGAACTGTGGGAGGAAACTAGAGCACCCAGAGAAAACCCATCAAGCACAGGGAGAACATGCAAACACCATGCACATAGACCCCGAGGCAGGAATCAAACCCGAACTCGGACCCTGGAGGTGCGAGGCAACAGTGCCAACCACTAAGCCACTGTGCTGCCAATAGGTTGTTGTGTTTCACCCAATACGTACTGAATTTATAGACATGGCAGTGTTGCCAGCTTGAAAGCCTGTAAAAAAGTTTCTTTGTGGTAAAGATGTGTTTGTAGCTGTGGATACTGCAAGTAGGTGTTTTAGCTGAAACTAAAATAACATAATGCTGCATAATTAATTCAGAGTTATAAGAATTCATAATCTAGTGGAGAGAATTAAACACTGGTGTTTTTCCTACAGAGACCAGGGTACTGAGAATTGCCAAGGCCACACACCTGCACTGATAAGCTTATAACTACTCAGCCACCTAATCCTCAAATTCATCTGCTCATAATCAAGTCCCTAGGCTGAAACAGGTGAAGGAGAAAACAGAAAAAAACAGACCATGCAGACAAAGGAAATATGGGACCACAATCAATTTTGGCAGTGTAATTTGGCCTAGGCTGCTTTCACTGCTTTCATGACCAAGTGGGAGGTGGGGAAAATCCAATTTGTGTAATTCCAACTCAGAAAGTATCTCAATTTCTCCACGATGCAAATCCTTAGTAGCTCAGTGGTTAAGATGTTGGACTACTAAGTGGAAGATGTGCATTCAAATCCTGCCATTGCCAAGTGCCAGTGCTGCTCCCTTAACCCTCAATTGCTCAGATGTACTGTATAGGTGAGATAAAGTAGAACTCTTTATTATGGCATCTGTTAACTGCCATTGATGTTATTTAAAGCACTGTAGGGTTAGAATATAGAATAGCAGCTTTTGCAAGTTTTATGCAAAGTTTCACGACTTTCTTTTTTTGCGAATGATATACTTTAACATCATCAAATATGGGAAAATAGGCAGCTAGGTACTTTAGGCATGATTTTTGATCAAATTGAGGGCACTTTAATCATGTTAATGCTGAATTACCACAGCCAACATTCTATGTTGGCTTTTAAAATGAATGAATGAATCGTTAATCAAACAACTCTTTTGGATGTCTTTCAAAGCCGTATCAGAGCTTGATATCTATACTGAAACCAATCAGGCATTGGCTTACTGCGAGCATCCATTTTTGCTAACCTTGAACAGCTGAAGTTGTGCGAAATATATACATGTTGGAAAATTTAATTTTAGAGTAGGAAATTCCGACTTTCATGATGACAACAATAATAAGAAAACCAGGCAACATGCAACAACTAGCATGAAACCAGAGTTAATGGTGTGTAACTTTTATGCTGCTTCTGCATCCTTACATCATTGCTCACGTGTAATGTGTAATGCTCATCTGGAAAACCCAAATGGCCTTATGACCTTTTAGCCAATATTGTTGTATAGGGAAAGCATTTTCCTCTATTATTATAAATGAAAATGATTTGTTTACTACTCAGTCCCCATTTGTTTGATGGGCACGATGCAACCAACTAGGAGTGTTTCAGTTCACTTCAAAAAGCTTTTGAGCCTTTATTTGGGGTCTCGCCCATCTTAGGGTGATTTGCTTTGGAGAAATACAGTACAACAAAATATTTCTATGGTTGCCTTTTTAAAAATAAATGTTTCTAAACTTTCAAAATAAACTTGAAAATGAATGCACAAAAGATCCTTACAAGGGGCGGTTATAAAATTATTATTGCTTAAAAATAATGTAAAAATTATGTCATGTTGGTCATGAGCTTAGTCATTCTCTACATATCCGAGTGAAGGCAACACACTTTTCCAAACGATAGATGACCTGGTGGAGACCGTCTTTAAAGAAGCCTTCTTTTTGGCTCAGGGGGAAAAGTAGGTGGGGATGAGGGCGAATTTCGTACCCCCAAAGTCGCCTGCAAGTTTCACTGTTTTGTAAGCTGAATGGGATGGCATGTTGTCATAAAGAGGGCGAACTCCCTGAGTGAGCATTCCATGAAGACAACTGAAATATTTATGAATGTACTAATTTCCGAGATATAGTTTGGACAAATATTTTCCTTTTTTTTTTTTCATAAAATAATACTAATTTTATGATCGCCCCTCGTGTAGTTTATAGAACATGTCTAAGCATGGTTCTCTAAGCATTGTTTAAATACCATGGCTTTTATAAAATATGAAATCATTAAGAAGTGTCATTCAACATAAATTTTAATAATTAATTTTAGTTTAAAAATTGGGCATGTAGCGGCCATTCATGGAAAAACATGGTATAATTTATGGTTAGCCTTGGAGGAATTTACAGAGTAAAAGCCTGCTCTCAACTGGATATCATTTTTTAGTCTAATTTGTGTCTGGGGGAAGCATCTTGGCGTCTTGCTGCTGCTTCATTTATTCTGAAAATGGAGAGAAAGATGGAAGGAGAGAGAGAGAGCAGGCCAGAGACCTCCAGCCTTAATCTCCTCCACCCCAAACTCCATCAGCCCAAACGTCATTTCTGCTGAGCTCCAGCTGAATCCAAAGCACAGCAACACTGGGAAATCCATAGCCAAATGAAGACAGATGGTAGAGTCTCTGCCATTTTCAGAGAGTTAGCATGAGCTTCCCTGGACACCTGCCTACACTAGATACACTCTTAATGCTTCTGCCCTCATTTCAAACAAGATATTCATGACCAGAGAGACAATTATCTTGAGAAAAATATTTTACATTAAAACACATTTTAGCTTTAAAACTATAATCTCAGCAGTCTACAGTACACTGCCCTGTATTTAGGTCCCGTTTTTGGAGAATAATGTAAATATTCGACCAAGCTTCACTAATCGGCTCATTGTACAGAATATGCCTTTAATATGTTTATGACCAAAATACATCTCCATTGAGGCCACCCAGGGAGTGCAGATCGCTGGTTTAGAGCCAATGTGGACAGTAGAGGATATTTCTGGATGCTTTAGGCCTAATTTACCTTTAAAACATGCAAATCCTTTTGGCTGGAGTATAGACAAATTCTCAGTAAGAGACCACACAGCATGTTGTTGGACTCAGCAGCAACCACCACTAGAGCTTGTCATGACAACATTCTGTTTATCCTACATTTGTAGTGACAGACACATTTATATTTTTTACATATGGAATTTTTTATTTGCTGTTGGAATGATATATTATCTAAGAGACATGCCAAATGAAAGACTAGGTTTTAGCTTTGATGTCTAGCATAATAAAAATATGTACATGAATGAGGAAAAATCAAGCAGCCTCTTCTGATGGTACACTCTTTTGAAATAGTTTTTAAATTATTTCAGCTAACATAAAAATTAAGTCTGAAATATCATATACCAGGTTAGCACCGTAGACTGTATGAGATGGACTGGACAAACCCTACTTGACGTCACCCATAGGTTTTCTGAAGAGTTTGACTGTGGGAGCTCCGGTTGTCGCCCATCTTTGGCAAGAGCCGACTCCTCCTAAACCGTGGTTAATCCATAAATAAGCAAACAAACAGTGTCTGGTGGTTGGAACATACATACTTACCTTAGTTACCACAAGTTAACTAACTGTTTAAGCTTAACAGTTAAGCATGTTTAATTCACGTTGCAGTTTAAATTTACTTGTGGTAAATTAAAACTGCAACGATTCCAGTTAGCTAAGTGAATAAAGTGATGCAAAGCAGACAGCTAATGGTTTGACACCTGCAATGCAGCTGTCACTCAAATTGGCCACACTCCTAATCATGCATAATTTTATGGCTTAATGTAATTTTAACTGATGAATTACATAAAAATTCATCCCTGAACAGTTGTCATCTAGCTATATGGACCAAATAATTTTTGTACACGTAAACATGTTTATTTCTGTTGTAAAGTTGGGCTTTTTAACATGGTGGTCTATGGAGATTGACTCACTTTGGGAGCCATTCTAGTGATCATTCAAGGAACCGGATATTTTAGCACTTTCAAATTGGACTAATTTTCCAGAACCGGACTTTGTCCTTTGGCTAGACTAGGTTTAGCAGGGAAGATTGTAAACATTTATGAATATGTATATGAAAAATATATGGTAAACTACAGTGTGAAACATCAAATATTGTCATTGTAGGCACCATAGAACTTTATACAGTGCCAGGGTAGGTACTGTAGAACTTCACTGGGTAGTGGAGTAGTACTATGGTACACAGTTAATCCCCAGTGTTGATTTACAGTAACTGTCCAAGCGGATATTGGGTACCACAGTGACTGTGCATACTGTACCATATTACATACAAAGAGTTTCAACATACACTCTGGTACTTAATTAAGGTTGCACACATACAATTGCACCTTATTGTAGGAATATTATAATTATGGTACAAAAACATGTACATCATATTTTGACAGAATCATGGTATGGTGTTTCATAGTACATGTTATAACCATGTACCATACTCCAAACTATGTACCATTGTAGAACTATTTCAGCAAATACAGACCATGGTACTGTCAAATATACCGTAACAGTATATTCCATGGTACATCTACCATCAGACTACCATGGTAAAATTTCTTATGGGATATCATTTTAGCTAGCTATGTTTACTGGCATAGATTGTAAACCATTAT
>JAOTRS010000031.1:11142663-11158467 GCA_028565755.1 Dinotopterus cunningtoni
GTGATTGGTTGATTAGATAATTGCATTAATGAGAAATTGAACAGGTGTTCCTAATAATCCTTTAGGTGAGTGTATATCATGTTAAAAAACATGAATCTCACAGAATTTCTGTCAGTTACCTCATGTTAGCTAACTGGTTATTTTAACAAGACAAGACATCATTATTATTCTTACTCCCAGAAATTCCTTCAGGTTAATGTATGTTAGCTAGCTAGCTTGGTTTAGCAGCAAAGATTTCAACCATTTTTGAAATTCTCCTAGAAACCCTGGTGGGTTAGCTCATTCTAGCTAGGTGACAATGTTTATCTGTGAAGATTGTGAACCTTTTACATTAACTCATTTCAGAATCCTGTAAGGTCATTTTATGTGAGCTAGCTGGCTAACTCCAGCAAAAAATATTATGAATGTGTTTTTTAGGAAATTACGTACAAATAAACCCTGTCAGGTTAGCTTTTGCTAACTATCTTGATTTAGAGCAGTGATTATGAGCATTCATATGGAAATCATGTAAGATAATAATGTGATTTTTTTATTCTGTTATAAATCATGTCAGATTAGCTTGTGTTAGATATTGTCTTTGCTTACTAGCAAGAAAATTATAATCATCCATTAACAGTTAAAATTCTCTCAAGTCAGATTAGCTTTCATTGTCTTGCTAACATGTACAGATGGTTTATGTCATTTCTAAGGGACAGAATTAACACATTCAATATAAGGCTATGAAGCTTTAAATAAAACCCAGTAATGGCGCTCAACATTAAAGTTTAGGGGTTAAAGTTCCCCTAGTAAAAGAAAGTTCTAGATTCATTTAACTGAAATTTAGCATTCTACTGTATCTAAACTGTGTGCATATTTACACATGCAGCAAAAGATTTAATTAGTTTATTTTGCATTAGTTTTGGGCACATAAGATGTTTAAACAGACAGACTATCAACCTGAGCAACATGCAGAATGTCTCATGGGAGGCCACAAGCCTCTGCCATTGTTAGCTGCTTGTAGGTGGCAGAAATGTCCCTGTTTAAGGAATTTTCCCAGTTCGGTGCTTATTGTATATAGGGCAGACAAACAAAAAGTCCCAACCTGCTGTTAGAGATGCAAGAACAGCAGTACGAAAGCTCCAGAGAGGAGATCGGGCCACCCACTGATACACCACCAGAGCAATAAGTGTTTCTGTGGAACATAGATAAGATCTCAGGAGGTTGCACCGGGCTGTGACTCATCACAGTGCTGACACACGGCTCCTCAGTGTTTCCTTGCTTCCCAGTGGCTGCTTAAATGCAGCACACGAGCCATCTTTCTCTCTGTCTCTGATCTGAAAGCCCCCTACAGCTGAAAATCCTGAGATCCAGCCTGCCATCTGTCCCTTGGCACCACCTGCTAAACCCCTACCTAAAAACTCTGACGTGCACAGGAAATAATGGAAGAATGTGATTAATGGATGGATGGATGGATGAGCAAACACAAGCAGATGAGTAGCCAGACAAATTGACTGAATGAGTTTTTTGCCTATTGGAACACAGCAGAGCAATTGTGTGTGTGTGCGCGCGCGCGCACGTGTGTGTGTGTGTGTGTGTGTGTGTGTGTGTGTGTGTGTGTGTGTGTGTGTATAAAAAGGAGACTGCATGAGCAACAGGCCTTAATGGCCTTCCACTAATGAAGCATGAACACAGCAGCGAAAGCCAATAAAAACCAATTTCCCCCAGCTGTAATTATACCAGTCTCTTAGTTAATTACGCTGGTCTTGGCGCTACAAAAAGTCGCTAACGTCCTTAGCAAGGAGTTAAAAGGAGCTGCATTATTGAAACGGTACACTTGTCTAACTGAGCATAGGATCACACAGTCAGAGAGGAAGAGAGACCGAGAGAGGCCAAGAGAGGCTGTGTGTCTTAGATTCTCTCACTGTGAACTAACCACTCAAACTACAAGTTGAAATTCAGTAAAACATTATGTATTATTAATATAAAGATAACGTAATAATACCAAAATAAAAAGTGTGGAGCAATGGAGATTTTAGCTCTTAGTGGTAGCAGCAGTTTTATTAAGTGGACGAGGTGGACATGATTTTTGATGTCGAGGCACCAAGTGAGAACACTGGTATGCCATTAAAATCTAAATACTAGATTTTATGAAATTATATGAGCAAATTTAAACTGAATCCTTAGCCTGTACCAGAACCTACACTACCTTTCCGAAGGGTCCTAAGGGTCTTATTGCACTGCATCAAGAAAAGAAAACATTTAAAATCACTAAAATTAGACATCAGACTAAACATCCAACGCATTATTAAAACCTGGAAAGATGATGCTCAACCATCAACTTCATAGAAGTAAAAGTTTTTAAAAAAAATAATGACTGACCATTGTTTGAGATCACCTAAACTCCTGGTGAGGTTGCATTGATAAAATGCAAAATGGAAAATACAGCTCTGTTAAATATTGAAAGTAGAAGCACTTCCACATGCACAATGTAATGAGGATATACAGGATTGGGACTAAACAGCTGTATGAAAACCACTTGTTGGTGAGAATCATTTAAAAAAGGCTTTTGTTTGTTAGGGAGCATAAATATTGCACTTCTTTCGTTCAATGATATAGCTTGTGTTGTCTAATGAGTATGATGATCTGGGCTTGTTTCAGTTGATCAGGTCTAACGTTATGTGGCAATAAAATTTAGTCAGCTGACGACCTGAATGTACGGAATGACCGAGTTACTCCATCTGTGTTTTTTTTTTTTTTTTTTTTTACCCGTGATGGCACGGCTATATTCCAGAACTCAAATCGTTAAAGAGTGGCTCTGAGAGCGAGAGAATGAGGAATTATTTTCACAGATGAACTGGACACCACATTGAGCCATAATTAAAGACCAAACCACTACCCCCGAAAAAAAATACAATAAACCCTCAACTGTGTTTGACTTACAGTACATAGCAACCCAGTGTACAGTAAGTGTCTATCCAATGATTGAAACGTCAAAGCACTTTTTGGATAAGAGTGACTGACAAATGCCTAAATGTAAATGTAAATAAAAAGGCGGTTGTATAAAATGTTGAAGTGTCACTTTTTTTGGCTGATCAGTGTAGAATTTAAATTATTTTAAAATATTCATAATGAATATTACCAAATGCTCTTTTGTTTATGCTTTGCTTGTTTTTCATCATATTTGATTAATTTTAAGAGTAAATTTAATTAACAATCTTGAATGGCCAAGATGTGTATCAGCAATTACTGGACAGCTGGTAGATAAAAAAAAACTAAATAGATTAAACACTGCCATTAGTGCTTGATGTACTGCTAATATGGATCACTGCATGCTTCTTTTTTGAAAAATGGCAAAGCAGAATGACATGCTGGCTAAAAAAAATGTGTAAGATTTTTCCAGTGGAGCCAAATAAGAATAATTTTAATAGGCCCAAACTTGTTTTTTCGGATATATTAATCTGCAAATGCTTTTTTTTTTTTTTTTTTTTAACTTTTATGAAGAATGAATGATGTTGCAGAGGGAAGAGACTGCATGATAGCTTACTGTACTCAAAAACACATTTAACCTTAGGTACATATATGCATATAAATATTATACTAATATAGTTTCTTTTCTTGGCTGAGTGATAGGTTTCTTGCCTGCAATGAGGAAGGCCCGGGTTCAATTCCCAGCCACTGAATGCAGTGCCGGTCTCAAGCCCAGATAAAATGCGAGGGTTGCGGCAGTAAGGGCATCCGGCGTAAAATCTGTGCCGAGTTGTTGTGCAGATTTGGAGGGCCCGCTATGGCGATCCCGCGATGGGAACAAATAAAAAAACAAACAATGGTCTCTTCCTTTTTGGACAAAATAAAATAAAAATATCGGCCTACACATATTTGTTTTCAGCAATATTGCCAAGAATATTTGCTATTCTGCTTGTTTTAAAGAGAAGCTCCAAAAAAGTTCATGAAAAATCACGAGATTTCTCTCTGCATTTTTATTGCCTGATATGATACGAGCCCCTGATCCTGACTAGTGTGCTGCTAGTGTCTGTCCTCTCATCCTCTAGACCTACCTGATTCATCCTGATGCTCTTTGTCTGCTTGGAGCTTCTGCACTTGTGACTCACTTTATCCTGCATTTAATACGAATTTTTCTCTTAAGAGTCTTACCTGGATACTGAACATGTACCTAAGTACCTATAATGTTCATAGTGAACATCTTTTCAGCACACTTACTGCAGTACTGTTTGACTTTATAGTATACAGTATAGTATAGAATATATAGACCACACTAGAATATAGTATAGTATACCCTTCTATTATATTATGAACTCAGTCAGTCTGTGTCAAGCCACACACGACCGTCAGAGAACAGCAGACATGAGCCACAACCTGGGGGGAGGAGCTGTTCTTATATGAGGTCACATTAGGGGGAAAATATAATGGGCTTGTTGAAGCTCTGGAAAAAGAGGGGGAAAAAAGCAAAGAATGTTTTTGTTCTCATGTTTTTTGTACATACAATAAAGATGAATTTTAATGCCTAAAAATGACTAAATGGTAAATTTTCCCCAACAGGTCCCTTTAAAGGATCTAATAATGATGTTTTACTCTATATGATGTAAGACAAGAAATATTTTGACCATATCCTTATACACCACAGATACAAAATAGGAACTTTTCATGTTTTTAAAATAAGCAGTTGTTTCCACAAAGGTTTTTTTCATAAACTGCTCGTTTCAAGGATAGGTCATTAAGTTGTTTTTTTTTTTTTTTCAATTTCCTTTTAGGTCAGATTTCGAATCAAGGCTCTACCCTACAGGAAATCCAAGTAGCACTAATATCATACACAGATTGATTTGAGAAAATGAGAAAAAGAGAGTATTATAGAAAAAGACCTGAGCATTCAAAAAGGCCAGAAGAAAGGCCAGGCCTCTGCAGAGAACCCATCATTTTTCATCGCTGGAATCTTTTATTCAAAGCTGACACCCAATTATGTTTGGGTGTGCTGACATCAAAAATATTATTATAGTCTTCTGGCTAAATGACTAAACATACTTTCACAACACTCCATTTCCTAACCTATTTCCTTCTGTATACAAGTTTATTTACTGAGTGTTAACTAATGCGTTCAATAAAATGAAAAGGTCTAGGGAGTAATAAATAGTACAACATGATAGTGACTCAGTATGTTGGGATTAATGGTTATAGAGTCCTTTTGAGCACAGCTACAAATCACAAGCAAAGGAATATGTTCAGAGCTCTAGAAGCAGCTCGGTCATGAGATACGAACCCCAAATTCTGTGCTATTTGTAAGACATCAGCATGAAGGCCTCGGTTCCTGTCTGGAGATCTGGATCTCCTACAATTTCAGCCGAGACTGGAGTGGAGCGGAATCTGATTTTCGAGTAACGACAACATCCGAACCCTGCCTCTTGCTCAGTACAGTCACATAATCATTACTCAGATTTCCCCCTCTGACCGGTGAGGCCATTAGCAAACACATTTGTAGTGCAGCGATGTTGGCAATATGAGCTTCATCCAAAACCAGTAAGTCATTTGCACTGAATTATGAACAAAGCTCCAGCTCTGAAACAGAACTCCTATTGCCTACAAATTGATGCTACAATTCAAGCTACTGAAGAGAAATCTACAAATCCCAGTTGTCCTTGACATCTTTCAGTGATTTGGTCTGAACAGCACAAAATCCAAAATGTCTTCATTTTTACTTTTTACGGGCAGCGGTATTGTTGTTTGTGTCTCACCTAGGTAAAAAAGTGAATTATCAGATAGGATCATTTAACACTATTTTTTATAATACTTAATGCTTCCTGTCTCAAGCCATGCTTTGTTTTTTGTTTTTTGTTTTTGTAAATATGCATACAAGTTTATATTTTATCAGATAAAAAGAAACACATTTGCTAAATACAATTTCATGCCCTTTTATGTAGTGTTTTATGGTATTTTTTAAAATTCGAATCTTTCAATGATCTTTTTTGCCATTCAGATGAAACTCGGCCAATGTAGATTTCACATGTAAAGACAGAACTGAAGTGTAAAAGTGTATTATTCTAAAATGCTAATTTTTTAAGATATTCCAACATGAATTTGACATGGTTATGGGCACTACAGATTCTTTTGGGAAAAATCCTTAATTTTGCATTTGGAATGCGTTAATTTAAGCAACATTTTTTACAGGTCATATGTTTCTAGACGCTTTCACCAAGTTTAGTATCAATATTAAAATAATATGAATAATTTACATTTTATATTATTATTTTTTGAAGTGAGACAGTAGATTGCTACACACTAGATTGGGGCACATATAAAATAATCTCTCAAAGTTTCGAACTTCATTTTCCACAAGTAGACTCTTTGGCACACACATTTTCTTTATTATATGTATAACATAAAAAAAAATAAATAAACATTGGCTGTTTGTGAGTCAGGATGAACAAATCAATTTTCCTTTAAATCTCTAGAATTAAAGCAACAAAGACAAAAGTGTTTGAAATAAATAAGGTGAAGGATGCATGCCTTTGGATTGCACTGCAGCCTAAATTCAAAAGGTACATGATTTCCAGTGTTTAAGATACACTGCGTTTGCTGAGGAAAAAAGAAAAGAAGTCTGGAAAAGTTTACAATTTATTGCCTTATTTTCAGAAAGAAGCACCTATCCTCTAGTAATTAAAAACAACATATGAAGGCAGTTATTTACTAAAAGGTTCACATGCAAGCTAAGTTATTAAGAGGGTCACAGGAGGATTGCATGAATAAAATGCATAATGAATAAAACATGACTGAGCATGTTGTTCAATTCCAATGCAAAATGAGCCTCTGAGTGTTTAACAATTAAACATTTATAGTTATAAAGAGATTGTAGAAATAGTTAAAAGGTTAAAAGTTAAAATAAGCTGACCAGCTTTACTGAATCAGTGATATTATTATTTCAGGTTGAAGCCCACGTACATGTACATGTCTGCCTGTCTTTCTCTGCGTAACTTGAAAACAAATTAAATAAAACGACTCCAACGCATTAAAATTGACTTATACCACTTCTGTGCTGTTATTTCAGTGGGAAAAATATGAACTAATCCCAGTAAAAATATTCAGCTTTAATTTTCTATTCTATTTATTCTATTTTTCTTATATCTATTAGTGCAGGTGTTTGTTTACATTGAGCAAGTGGCTTGTTAGTAGCATATTTTAAAGTACAGTATATTATTTCGTAACATCGCATTTTGGTTTAAATTCAGATAAAAAACCAGGAATCACAAAGATCTCCCCCGATACCTTTCTAACAGCTACAAAGTGCTGACTCTGGAGAGTCCTTCCATAAACATTACTGTATATAAACATCACTTTATAGACAACTTTACCATATCAACAATTATATTTCTTCTTATAGCCTTAGATCAGATGTAGACCAATATACAAGTCTTTGTGAATGAGCTGTTAGTATTAAAGAAATATTACATCAGTAAATGCTTTGTCGTTTAGCCGAAACGATTGCCGGAGCTGCTCATACGCAGAGTTTGACATTTGACATATTTTTCGGCTGACATCAGTACACCGTCCAAGTACACACCTGTAAAACACACCTGTATACGGACAGTAAGAGAAGACAATAGTGATAAGCTTGCCATGAAGCCAAATCCAATGCATCATATACATTTCTGTTCACTATGTGCTGTATCACACACAGGCACATGCAGAGCTTTTGTCTTTTAAACATGAGTGCACTTGCACAATAATAGTCCTTTAAAAGTGAAAAATCAGTTGATTTATACACCACCTGGGCAGAAAAAATGTCACCAGTTCAGAAGGGTCTAATTATTGGGCTGCACAAAGCAAAGAAAACAACTAAGGAGATTTGAAATTACTGGAATTGGGTTAAGAATTGTTCACACATTATCAAAACCTGGAAAGATAGTACTGAAGCATCAACTTTGTGGAGGAAACATGGTCGGGATCACTTAAACACTTGGTGACGTTGCATGGTAAAAAATATATTAAAAAAATAAATAAAATAATAAAACAAATACATAGCTATGTTTACTTACAGGATTGGGACTAAACAGCTGTGTCTCCATAAGAAATGCACATGTTAGTGAGACCAATCAGAAAAAAATGCTTTGATTTGCCAGAAAGCATTAAGATTAGACTTTGGAGCAGTGGAACAAAGTTAAGTGGTCTGATTAGTTCAGATTTCGATGCCCTAAAAATGCCTATGAACAGAAATCAACATGTTATAAAAAAATTTTGAAAATGACACAAAGCATTAACATTTCAGAGATGAAAAGGGAAGAAACTGCTCTGCTGAATAGAGGTTGATATGTAAAGTGACACCAGGGGCCAAGTTGCACTTGTTGGACCCTTAAGTAAGGCCCTTAAGTCTCAACTGCTCAGATGTATAAGATAAAAATGTAAGTTGCTCTGGATAAGGGCACCTGCAAAATGCAGTAAATGTAATATCACACAGAAAAGCCACAATAGGAGAGCCTCGCGCAGGGGGAAAAAGGATGATGCATTAAAACCTGTTAAACAATCCTCATTTATTGCAACTGTTAACACACACATTTTCCCTACAATACAAACAGGGAATGTTTTCGTTTGACCTGTTTTAGATTTACTGTAGTGCTACGTTTCAGTCGATGGGGTTCGAGGGATGCCCATTAAGCATTCAAACAAAACTCTGGCTTTGGAGCTGCATCAATCAACACCTTCTGACCAATCAGATTTGAGAATTCGGTGCCGTGTTATAAGAACAAAATAACATGAGACTTCCATTTGGAGCATTCATGGAATCGCTTCCTAGAATGCTAAATACAAATGCAGAGGCAAAAATCTTAATTTTCCGGAAAAAATGCTTCTTTCACACAAGCAGTATAAGCATTAATTATAAAGCATTAGGGCAATAGTACAATGGTATCATAGAATGAGTCCTCTATTCAGTTAGAAAAAGTGTAATTCCATGCTCTAACGATCCTGATAATTCTCAGAATCAGTGTTTCGCACGCAGTGATTTATATAATTGAATGAATCACGACAGTCAAATTATGTTAAAATTGCCCATTTTATATTTGTACCTTCGAAAAAGGCTTTCATCCAACATTACTTACAAACAAGACAGCTTTTTGCAATATGAGGCTCAATGGCATAAAGTTGGCGTCTTGCCCATGTGATCTGAACTCAATCTATCTGGCACTAGTATAGAAGCTTAACCACGCCAATGCAAGGAGTTTATTAATCTTTAATGTATTACATGGCAAGGCAAGAATTTACTGTTTCAGCACTGGTTGGCTATTTTTTACAGGTTACAATACAAAAGGGGTTCAAATCAACCCAGGACCTGTTATTCTGATTGTCTAGAACGACAGAACACAGTTCTGAAATTTAAAACTCTCTTCATTTCTCTATATAATCCCCTGCTACACTAATGCACTTATCCCAATGTTTTACTAGTGCTTGGATACCTCAAGGTCCAAATTTTTCAAAGATCAGACTGCCTGTCTCATGTCTGAAACGCTGGCCTCCCAGGAACTCCTTTAATATTCCAAACATGTATAAATGCCTTGGATTTTTTTTTTTTTAGGTTGGTATGGGTGATGCGGAAATGAATCCCAAACGAGTTCCAGTAATGTGCAAGTGGTGTTGGTAAATGGTGCGTACAGTTCTCACAGACAAATCGTCTCTTCTGTAAGTTGTTCATAACCTATCTGTCGATATCCAAGAATCAGGCATTGCTCTTGCCACCTCAGCTGGGATCGTCATTCACGGATATACAGCCATTTTTAAAACGTTTGCAGTATATAAACATTCCACTGCGGATAAGAGTCTCATCACCGTATTATGCTTGAAATCTTCTGCAAATTATTTTATGCCTTCATTCACAAGAACAGTTTGACTTGAACGCCCCTTGTACTTCTGTCATTATTATTATTTTTCAGTGCCTGCCAACATATTTGCACGTCATCTGTTCCCGATGTTTCTTGTTAGGTTACATGCTTTTCTTTTTTTTTTTTAGGTTGGTAAACAATCCTACAAGTATGAGCTTTACATGCTAATGCTTGCGCGAAGGTATTTACACCAGGGATTTCTTTATCCAGACACAGATTAAGCCCAATCCTTTTTAAAAGAACGATTTGATTTTTTTATTCTAAGTATTATAAAATATGAAAGGATTTAAAAATAAAATAAAAAAAAGAGGGGGGAATAACACAGAGTTTGGAAAGGCATTAGTGCCTTTTTCATAAGAACAGACTCGGTACTAAGATGTTTAGTTTTTGTTCAATTAACAGAAGGCTGCTGTTTTTTTAATTATGTGATTAGCACCATAAAATGCAAGCTAGTAGTACTAAAATACTAAGAAAAGCATAAAGGATGAAAAAAAGTGTTCTCAAAAGTTATTTGAACAGTAAATGTCTCCACTGGAAACCTCTCCGATAGACAAACACTTTTCTACACAGAAATATTAAGAGGTCTCATTAAGGGTTAAGAGGGATGAAAGTGACTTTCTCAGTGTGGACGTGACTTTCAAAGTCTGAGAAACACAAAACGTCTACAGGAGAATTAAATAATGATTTTGGAAACAAGGAACAAGTGGAGCTAATTATAAAAAGGGCGGCAAGAACGAGAACAGGAAGTGGTATAATGTGGAAAGCCAAGATGTTCCAAAATGGGAGTGCAAAATGTGGAACCCAAAAAGGGTCAAAACTATGTGGGTGGCAAGAATCCAAAAATCCAAGTAAGTCAAATAAAAATGAGAATCCTATAATGAATGCATGTAAATACGACAGGCAACATGAAAAGTCTGAGGATCACACATGTATATAATGTTGATAACGGCGCATTCTCACAATGCGGTTCGGTAAAGTGGCAGATAATATATCTTTAGGGGGTTTACAATTTTCCAGGAATTGAACAGACTTTGGTATGAGAAAAAATGATATAAATAAATAATCAATGAACAGGAAAAGTGTGATATGAAAATTTTTTCACAGGAAGTACGCATACAAAGTAATACTGTTGTGTTTGTAACGTTAATATTTTCTGTAATAGATGCTTATCCGAGTTTTCATAATAGATGTACGTATGTTTAATGTACTCTGGAGAGTAGTACTATTGAAACACAATAAGTGCAAGAAGCACGCGTACTGCATGAGTACTGCAATTAAACTCATTAACAGATCACTGATAAGTTTACTTAAACCAACGATCGATTATGAAATGGGTACTAACTCCCACCACTATGGAATTAAAACTCCCCTTATTTTATTTCTCAGTATGCCAGAGCCATAACTAGACTGCCTGCTTCATGTCTAAAACGCTGGCCTCCCAGGAACTCCTTAAGCGTCTCTTCCACAAGCTGATGGCAAGTTATCCTTCAATGATCAGGCGTTCTACTCGCTTAATGTTAATGGGAACGATTACAGTGGGGTCTGAGCCACCTCAGCCAGGATTGTGGGCAGCATGAGGTTGTCCCACAAAAACACATTTTTAGTGATCAAACTAGGCAGTTTTTATACTAATGTGTCATTTAATGATCTTCTGGGAGGCCAGCATTTCAGCCGTAAAGCAGCCAGTCTGATCATGGGTCTGGTCACACTGAGAAAACGTTCTACTTTTGATGGTGCTCAAGCACTAGTGAAACGCTGGGATAAGTAGCAGAGGATTCCATAGAGAAATAAAGGCAGTTTTTACTCTTATTCTGGAATCAAAAGTCCCGATTTGACTTGAGCATCCCTTGTATATTTGCTACGAAGCAATAGCAGCCAAAAATCCTAATATTATCTAGTAGCTTGTAGACTTTTTTTAAAGGTTTCAACAAAACATTACTAGGTCCTCAGAGTGTTCATTTTACTGCAGTTGAGCTCCATTGTTTTATTCAACTCTTGGCACACCAGCATTTTGTAGTCACTGTTCGCAAATGCTTGGTTTATTCACATTTGGACACTTAACATGGATTAATACAGAGGTCCTCAAGGAGTAACTTGGGAACCATTAAACTTAAGAAAAAGATACTCTGCTCCCAGGCTGCATTTATGCTCTCCTGTTTGCCTGGACTAGTTTTTTAAATTATGCATAACCAAATTGTGTATTGGTAATATTAACTATTAAGCCTTACCATCCACGCATGCTGGTCGTGCCCGTGTGGTGCCTGCGATCTGGCCTCTCCGACAGGCACAGCGGGCCGTCTGTCTGGCGATGGTGCGCTTGGGTTGACTGCTGTCTCTGTTTAACATCACAATCTCACACGTGCCCACCGCCAACTGACCTGTGTGACCGACACACAAATAAACCAGTTAGAAATGACTACAGGCTGTAAATGAATGAGTGCTGCTTTTATTTGCTTTGCAAAATAACACTTTTATTCATTCCTCGGTAATAATGAAATTCCTCCTTGGCTGTCCCTAGACCAGACCGTTACCTCCTCAGGTATAAAAACTCAACACCATCACAAACACTGAAACGCTGCAGAGACTAACACTGCAATATTTAATCAACAAAACATTGTGCTGTTAACATTCAGAGACACCTCATGACTCATGGTACATAACACAAAGGTTACAAATGCAATAAAAATACCTACACAACAATATATCATGAGCGCAAGCAGTATGTCATATCCTGTATATCCTGATGCAAAATTCTTTCTTAGTGGTTTATTGATAAGCTATGACACATATCATAAAAGCATTAAACATAAACTGTTGTGTGATTGTACACAGTGTCTTAAAGCTTTCATCATACCCAGGGTTGTATATTCTTTTTTTATAAGATTCTCCTATAGGGATATGTAACATAAGCTGAGTCAACACTTTTAAAATATTTAATTATGTCTGTTAAGTCTCTGATCTCTGATAGTTGGTGGTGCATTGGGATGTGCATTAGCCTGCATGACAGCTCTAGAGTATATACAGTAGAGATTACATTTGCATGCGTCCTCATGGGTTTCCACAGGGTCCTATGGCCCTATGATCCATCACTAGGGTCCCACCACCTGAAAACATGCTTAGATGTGCTCCATTACCCATAGGTGTAAACAGATTCATCCACAGTGGTCTGTGATTGCCTGGCATCCTATCCAGAGTGTATTCCTGCCTTGTATCTAATGTTCCTGAGATGTGCTTGACCCTTTCTTAAATTGTTGAATGTAAAAAAAATATCAGTGGACAATCGATTCTTAGGACCAGAGTTGGTTTAACACTTTTGTGCTAATGATCGGATGTAGGATTCGAAAGCACAGCAAAAGGCACCAATTATTCAATATTAACGTTTTTGTCATTTTTAGACACTCAGATGGGTCTTCGATGTGTATCCGAACAAAAAAGTGCAATTGTTTGTATTGGTCTGAGGTATATAAAAAGCATCATCTGAGAATATTTCAGCTAGAGCATAAACAGCCACACTTTGGAGGACCTCTAAAACCTAAGTTAAGTCGTTAAAGAAACAGTAGAATTTGGGACCTATAGGGTACTTAATGACCAACTGCTCAAGTTCATGCTTGAATAGGATTTGGCTTCTGAGTCATTTTGGATTAAAGCATCTTCTACAGTAGTTTGAATTTGTAACATCACGTCCACGAGAAGCCCTTATCAACTTGCCTTTAAAATGGAACATTTGGTTGCATTGCTAATATTTCAGTATGTTTTGGAGAAGAGCTTTTAACTCGCAGTTCTGTCCATTGTACAATGCAGAAACTAATTGCCAGAAAGCACCAAACAGTTCTTTGCAAATAAACCCACATTCATATGAATGGAGGGATACAGATTTTTTAAAAGTATTATTTCTTTAACAAATGGCCGTTTTTCCTCTTGAGGTAACTCGTGCCCTTCATCCTGCTCTCGCTGTTCTGTTGAGACACAGCAGACTGCTCTTGCTGACAGACCGGAATGCCTGTCAGGGTATTTCTGACATTTCTTGTTTCCTAGCAGAACTAAAAATCAGGTATTCAAGTGACCCAGACACTTCACAGAGTAAGGCAGAGAAGGTGGGTGGGAAGGCATAACATTTTAGGATGTAAAATCATTATCAAAGATTTAAGTATCACTTTAAAAGTGTCCTGCTTTTCGTAATTTCCCTCAGTAATTCAAAGCTTTAAAGGGGACCTATTATAAACATTTAATTGTTCTTTCATTTTAGACATTTAGGCAGGTCTCCAGTGTGTGCATGGAATGAAAAAGGAACAAGCTAATTAATTTAGTTCTCTAATGTGACCTCATATAAGTTAATACTTTCATTAAAGTATTAGGGGAGGCGGGGGGGAACCATGGCCTGGCAGTAGCTCCTTTACATAGACACTGAAATGGTGTGTTCGGAAAAGGAGTGAAATAAAGAGAGTTGAGGTAGCGAATTATTTAACAGGGTTTTATTTTTTTTTCTGGAGCATTAACATTCTGGAGCATTACCACACACACTTAGAGGATGAGCCCTATGTTAATTTATTAAAGAAATATGTAACCTTTAAAGCCTGGTTAGTAATTTAAACGTGCTATTGTAGTAGATTTAGTAGATCCTTTTTTGAAAAAAAAATATGGTGATCAATGTGATGACATCATATAGTAGATATCACATAAATGTAGAAAATAATGTTTACGATGTCACGCTTTATATTTTTGTCATGTGATTTTTTTTTCTTTCAACCTTACCTAGCATCTGGTGTTTTGATTATTATTCATTTTAATTTGTCTCAGGGGTATAAAAAAGTTATGTATTAGACAACTCACAATTGCGAATCCTATATTCTGTCCATCGACTCTGTGTGTTTTTTTTTCTGTATATCTTGTTTTTATCACATGAACAAATTACCCTTTTTTACTTCATTCTTGAATACTCGGTAGTTCTTCTGCAAGAAAGCATGTTGCATTAAGTGAGCAATATGCAATACAGTTGCTTTCTAGGAAAGGTTAGACGTGTTTCAAATGCAACCTCTGACAAGCCGGAATAAGAGGCTTATACTTGCAAGTATAGAACCTCTGACAAGTAACAAGTAAGGCCTAGACTCGCACGTTGATAGAAACCTCTGAACTACAGTAAATACAGTAGGCTATATAAAAGCCTTGGACGAAGGAACACACTTTCCTGTCTAATGAAAAGATTTGCATGATCCTGCTTTAAATGATCTAGTCAGTTAGTTATGTTAGCAGTTTAATTTTTTTTTTTTTATAAATTGAGGACAGATAACTAATGAAAGGGCTTGGAAAGGTTAGAGGAGAAAACATGCGGGCAATACTAATACAACGTACCTACCCCCTATTGCTTCCACAGGATCTAAAAGGGTACGTTGTTTAACTGATCATCAGCAGGTGTAGAACCAGACGTTTAGGCAGTTTGCTAGTCTGGGGCATTCATGTGTGCGTTAACACAAAGCCAAGAAGGAAAGTTATAAGCCGTGGTCTTAGAGAAGCAACTATTGCTGCTCATCAATCTGGAAAGGGTTATAAAACCATTTCCAACAAGTTAAAGTTCAACATTCTACAGTGATAAAAGATTATTAACAAGTGAAAAGCATTCAAGACAGTTGCCATTCAACCCAAGGTCAGACCGCGCAATGCTCAGAGAAATCCAAACAAATTCCACAGTTACATCTACAGGTCTCACTGAGAATGTTACAGTAAATGTTAAAGTCCATAACAGCACAACTGGAAAAAGATTGACCGAGTAATGTATGTTTGGAAGGAGAAAGCCTCTTCTGTCTAAAAAGAACATGGAAGCATGATTGAGATTCGAAAAGGCAAATGTGAGTAGTATGCTAGTAGTTCCTAGTGTGCCCCGCTTCTGGTTGGAGATCTCGTCACATGGATGCCCCGTGTGTCTCTTTGGGATGCGTCCGGTGTCTGGGGA
>JAOTRS010000031.1:11164970-11175633 GCA_028565755.1 Dinotopterus cunningtoni
AATTTTATTCTCCCGCAACCCGCACATACATGAGGACCTTACCGCCCGCACCCGCATTCACCCATCAAATCTTGTCCTGCGCCGCACTCCGTGCGCTGGGTCCCGCGGTACTCCCGCGGGAGTGCAGGTCTCTAGATCAGACTCTCAGGTTCACCAAGTTTGATTTACTGGTTTTGCCTTGGGGCATTTTCAAACCATGTATGACTGCTTCTTACTCTGCCTCAGTTTGATTTCCCTACCTCTCCACTCCGCTGCCACTCAGCTTTCACATTATCAGTATTGTTCTGTACCAGGGTACCCTTGCTTATCTACAGTATATGTTCCAATACAGTAGATGGCGGTATGCATCTATTTGGTTTGTGATCTGCCAATAAACACAACTTGATGATTACAATAAGTTGCTTACACATCAACTACCACATCATCAGCGACTAATGTAAGTACAATAAGTCCCCTACATGCGAGCATTCGTGTTACAAACTTTCTAAGATACAAACATGCATCCGTGCTTATGAACAAGCTATCGGAACAGAACTTGTTCGTATGTAGGGGATTGTAGTTTATGTTGTTGTTCCGGTGTAAAAGCATGCAAATCATAAGCTCATACAATGTGGTTGACCTGAGCACTAACGGTGAGGCATGGTAGTTTAGTGATTTGCAATGTCACCTTGCACTTCCAGGGTTAAAGGTTCACATCTCACCTCCAGTCTGTGTGTGTTTGGAGTCTGCATGTTCTCCCCATGCTTGGTAGGTTTCAAAGTCATGCACTAGACGCTGACTTGCATTTCCAAATTGCCCATAGTGTACAACTGGGTGTGCTATTTCCCATTCATGTGCTGCTCAAAGTCCCCATGGCACAGGCTCCAGCCCATCCATGGCCCAATAGAAGATAAGCACTACAGATACTTGATGGATGGATGTCAAGAATGACCATCTCACCTTACATCATTTCTTTATTAAGCCAGAGCGGGCCTTTCATGGTCTTGTTTGAACGGGACAGTCAAACACTTCTAAGATTCTCTACCCCTGATGTACTTGGGTACACATGAACCATATTTAAGACCACATTTTCAAGTGTATCTGGGCACACAGTGTTTACACTAAACAAACCGGACATACTGTAGGGGTCAATTAGGATTAGGGCCTTTAGAACCAAGCTGACATGAATTAGGAACAAATCCCTAAAACCTCCTAAAAACAATATAAAATGTACCTATTCTCTAAACCTTTCCTTTTTTTGTTTCCTTTGCAACATGTTTTTTAAATATGTCTACAGTATCCTTGTGCATCCTGTATAAATGGAACACATTATACTGTAGTTATTATTATTATTATTATTATTATTATTTACCTGATTCAGAGACGTATCTGAAAGAATGGAAGTAGAACTGTAAAAATAAGTAACACTTTGATATTTTTAAACTATGACAGATTTCTGCATTGTGGACCTCTCTAAACTGCAGATCCTGGTTACAGCTCTGTCTCCCTGGGATAAATATACTGTATACTGGAATGCGGCTTGAGTGCAATATTACGCCAGCTGTGTATGTCAATTGACTTAGTAGAGCGAATAAAACTGGCTTTTATACTTTTTGTTGTTCCCGCGCTCAAAATGCCACTAGAGCCAATAAAACACACTCCTTTTACTCCTGCACCCCCTGTAATGCTTAAAACATTCCACTATGCTGATCATGCTGCAGGGCTGATTATATAAATAAGTGTCATCAGAAAAATTCTTGTAATACATTTTTTCAACTGAAAAAAGCAATTAAAGGCTTTTGAACAATTAGTGACGTTCACTACTGCAAACTTCAAGCCAATTACAGTCCATTTCTTTCCTCAGATAAAAGTACTACCTCCAGGGCCCAGGTTCGCTTCCCGCCTCGGGTCCGTGTGCATGGAGTTTGCATGTTCTCCCCATGCTTGGTGGGTTTCCTCCGGGTACTCCGGTTTCCTCCAACAGTCCAAAGACATGCAGATTAGGTTAACTGGTGTTCCCAAAATGCCCGTGGTGTGTGTGCCCTGCGATTGATTTGCACCCCGTCCAGGGTGTACCCTGCCTCATGCCCTTAGTCTCCTGGGATAGGCTAGAGTATACAGGATAAAGCATTACAGACAATGTGAGAGTGAGTGAGTAAGTGAGTGCTGAACACTGTGATTGTCATGTAGCTTGGATGTGATTTGATCAATAAATGCAAACAGAAAATAATAACAAACATTGTGGTTCACCAAGGGATCAATAGCACATTACAGGGTTTATCAAGTATATACCAATAAACAGGTCACAGGGTCATGGGAGACATGAAAGAACAGCTCATCCAGTCTAATCCTACAGAAAAGCCAATACAGCACAAATCATCAAAAAAGTCAATGCTGACCACTATGGAAAGGCACCAGAACACCCATTGCATTACAGACTGCCGCAAGAGCCACAAGAAGCAAAGAGTCCAAGGTTGCCGTCCCGACCTATCAAGCATCCGATCAAGCACCCATGGAATGCCCTGGACAAACAAGAATCCAAACAAGCTCCCATACAGCACCCAAAGGATTCGCTGTCAACTTTATAGTGCCAGTGGGCACACCCCAAAAGTCTTTTGGAGTCATTAAGCTTGGCATATCACAGAGAAAACAAAAATCACTCACACAGAGAAACTGAACCTTAATGTCCTAAATAATAGAGCTATGAATTATTGACAGACTGTTCGATTCTGATTCCATTCAAGAGAACTAATGCTTGGTGGGTTTCCTCCAGGTACTCCAGTTTCCTCCCACAGTCCAAAGACATGCAGATTTGGTTAATCAGTGTTCCTAAATTGCCCATAGTGTATGAATGAGCGTGTGAGTATGTGCATGTGTGTGTGTGCCCTGCGATGGATTGGCACCCTGTCCAGGGTGTACCCCGCCTCGTGCCCTGAGTCTCCTGGGATAGGCTCCAGGCTCCCCCCAACCCTGAATACAGCATAAAGCGGTAAAGACGATGAATGAGTGAGTGAATTAATGTGGCGGCACGGTGGCTTAGGGGTTAGCACTGTCGCCTTGCATCTCCAGGGTCCAGAGTTGCATGTTCTCCCCAATGCTTGGTGGGTTTCCTCTAGGTACTCCAGTTTCCTCCCACAGTCCAAAGACATGAAGATTAGGTTAATTAGTGTTCCCAAATTGCCCGTAGTGTGTGAATTAGCGTGTGAGTATGTGTATGTGTGTGTGCCCTGTGTGTGGATAGGCTCCAGGCCCCCCGCGACCCTGTATACAGGATAAAGAGGTATAGACGATGAGTGAGTGAAAGAGTGAGTAAAATATTGTGTTATATACGTTGTTGATTGTGTAAATGTCATGTCTAGTAAAATTTATTAATCTTTTTCTCTGACAACATTCTGCTTCACACTCCGGTCCAGTAGGTTGCATTAACACACTAACTGCGCAGATTTTTAAAAGAAGAAGAAGAAACTTTAATCTTGCAGAACAAGTGTGAATCGGATCCTAATTGAAAACTGACTCTTCGATTCAATGAATCACGGATGTTATGACCCTTCGATACAATGAATTTGTTGGATGTTACAGTATAAAGCACTGGCACTGGAGATTCCTTCCAAAAACGTTAAATGGAGTTTTCTTATGGCTCTTTGTCATCTATGTTGATGATTAGTCATTCCTCCTTGTTTAAAAAAACAGCATTTTTAAAACAAAATCTGGTTATCATCAGTCTTAGATTATGTGTGTCTATGAATCACCCGTTCCTATAACATGAGTAATGTACTAGACCGAGTGTGTTCATATAAATCACGATTTGCCTTGTAGCTACAGTAGCACTACCGTGAGATCTGCTGCTTCGGGAAAATTAATCAACACCTTTTGACCAATCAGATTTGCGCAAATCTGATTGGTCAGAAGGTGTTGATTAATTTTCCCGAAGCAGCAGCTCTCAAGTTATAATTGAGTTTTATTAGGTTACACAGCATCCAGTGATTTAAATTTAATGCGGCGTGAAATGGATATTAGACACATTATAGCTAAAATGATGTCTAGTAATATCTGTGAATGTTTTTAGTCATTGAGGTCATTTAGAATTTCTAGTCGTTGTAAGTTTTGGCAATTGGAATTCTGTTTCAGGAAGATGCTTCACCGCTCATCCGAGAGTCTGAGGACTGATTTACAGCTCCAATTACCAGAAACCTTTCGATGAGTGCAAAATGCCTTCAAGATGGTTGCTTTCACTGTCTATTACAAGACGTTAAATAATTTTATTCAAGCCATATATTTAAAATGTTGCATGCCAAGTGCTATTTATCACTTATGACAATGAATGCATTTATTTCTTACTTTCTCAATTTTTATTTTTATTTTTTTACAAACAGGCCTGATGTGGCCTTAACTGCCCTCGCTCCACTATCAGAATGCTTTAGTGCTAGTTCTGCAGAGACATTCCGGCGAACACTGAAGATGTTTAATTGTTTTCCTGATAGAGGTTCAGCCTGATGCTACACCTACGCTACACAACAACGCTAGCAGCCTTGAGCAGCTTATTTTATTACTTTATAAATTAGACTGTTCTGCAGGGTTATGTGCTATAGCTCGGAGGTATGTGATCGATATTGCTCTTTTATTACACTATTACACCTTTCTGTCAATTTTAAGGCTGTTGTTCTGTTGTCTAGGCATTTGAAGGCTACCAAAGTTTTTTTTTTTTACTGCAGTTGCGGTTGTTTCTACTTGCACTTCAAACAGGAATCCAGACTCAGGCAATGATAGAATGAAATCATGGAATCAAATGCAGATCTATTTAAAGACGATGTTTCATGAGTTGCTTTTTAAACATTCAGTTAAAGTGAGTGAGTAATACACATTACTGTGTATGGAACCCATGTCTATCACATACAAGGTAAGGGTTAGGGGCGGGCCCGGAGCCTATCTTAGGAGACTTAGAACATAAGCGGGGTACACCCTGGATGGGGTGCCTATTAATCACAGGGCACACACAAACACATGCTCATTTACACACTACGGGCAATTTGGAAACAGCAATTAACTTAATCTGCATGTCTTTGGATTGTGGGAGGAAACCGGAGTACCCGGAGGAAACCCACCAAGCACGGGGAGAACAGGCAACCTGCCGGGATGGGAAGCAAACCCGGATCCTGGTGGTGTGAGGCCAGAGCGCTAACTTAATACACTACCCATAAGTCACTATGGTATGTACTATAGTGTACTAGGGTAAACTACAGTATGACTGAAGTACTTCAGACATTACCATGGTCGACACTACAGTTACTATGGCCCTTCAGCTACTAGTACTATGGTGTGTACCACAATACTTTGCTGAATACTATTGTACTTATTGGGTACAGCAGTGACTAACAAACTTCAGGCACCATCTAAAATGGTATGTTTGTACATACTGTACCATATATATGTTATATTAGAATGTCTACTACTGGTATCGTATAGTAGAGGCAGTTCCATATTATTGTATGTAATATTACGAGTTTCAGCATACTGTACCATACTATGGTATTTAATTAAGGTTACATATAGTACATACAATGGTACAGTACTGTACTACATAAATATTACCATTAGGGTACATAAACAGGTATAACATTTTTAATAGTATCATACAGTATAATGCATATAAATAATAATAATAATAATAATAATGCAAGATTAACTCCCCACTCTCATTGATTACTCAGGTTTGTTGACGGTGAAGTGATTGGCCGCTTTACATCTCAGGAAGCCCTCATGTCTGTGTTTCCTTCTGGCTCTCCCTTTTAGTTATGCTGTTATAGTTCGTCCTGCCGGAGTCCCTGCTTGCACTCTGCACTAAATATACATTCACATTATACATTGTGTGACTGTGACCATACCTAACTGCCATCTCTCCATCTCTTCTGCTCTCTCCTCTTCTCCTCTCCTCTCTCTCGCTCTTTACCTCTACCTGTCTCTCTGTCGAGCTATACATGTCCCTCCTGAGCTGCCAGTGATCCAGGCCCCCTCTGCCCCCTGGAGCTGTCTGACTCGTCCTGGTGTCCTGCTTCTGGTTAGAGATCTCGTCGCATGGATGCCCCGTGTGGTCTGTCTGGGATGCGTGTGGTGACTGGGGACAGTTCCACTTTTCCATGAGGACGGTCCTGTCCTCGGCTGATTCAGACAGCTGTTCTCTGAGGAGTTTCCTACAGTCTACCTGAGCCTCCAATAACGAACTGGACTCCATTTTAACTTAAACACATCTCCTGTTATACTACTGAACTTCCAGTCTCACACAGTATGAATGCAGATCAATCCCTGCTATCTGTTTCACCCAAATGAGGATGGGTTCCTGTTGAGTTTGGTTCCTCTCAAGGTTTCTTCCCATTACCATCTCAGGGAGTTTTTCCTTGCTACTGTCGCCCACGGCTTGCTCATCAGGGACAATCTTATCATTTTGATTCATACACGTTCACATCTCATACAAACTTAAATAATTCTTTTGATTGTGTAAAGCTGCTTTGCGATACTGTTAATTGTTAAAAGCGCTATACAAATAAAATTGAATTGAATTGAATTAAACCGGTTTCCTCTGGGTACTCCGGTTTCCTCCCACAGTCCAAAAACATGCACATTAGTGCAATTGGTGTTTCCAAATTGCCCGTAGTTTGTAAATGAGCATGTCAGTGTGTATGTGTGTGCCCTGCAATGGATTGGCACCACGCCACATGGGGTGTACCACGCCTCGTGCTCAACGTCTCCTGAAATAGGGTCCAGGCCTCCAAGCGACCCTGAAAACTCTGGATGAGAACTTTCAGTTTCCTGGATGAGTTCCTTTTCAACTTCTATGTGGATTTCACGCTGGCCGTTAGGTCCATTTTTGCTGTGCGTTTTCCCCTAATTAATCAGCCCTAAAAGGTCTGACGCCATGGGTGTATAGACCCAGGATGACATCAGTAGTTGAAGTAAAAACCATGAAGAGAAACAAAGATCAGCGACAGATCAGCATACTGTGAACAGTGCACCCAGCGAGCGCCAGTCTCATCCCTGAATTAAACATAATGGCATTTTCCAGCCAGACGCTTTTGTGAGGAGGCTATTAACATTGTTTTAACCTCATCAGTGATGGGGGGCATTTCATTGAGAGGAAGAAGAGAATCCCCAGCAGACATCATTATGGTAAAGACAATAGAGGGTAAGGGACCAGATCAAGGTCACCTCTCAACCTCATTCTCTCTCTCTCTCTCTTCCTGTTTTACTCTTTTCCCCAAACTATGGCTCTTTGTGACCGAACGACTCTCTGCACAATGGTCCATGGGATACCCTCAGCTCGGAGATTATATATAAGAGCATTAAAGAGCTTTTAACTCCATTGAGAGCTGCTTGTTTGCCTTTTTCATTTCACACCGCACACTCAAACACACATACAGCGCTTAAAAAAAAAGAGTAAAGCATTCAAACATCCTAATGTGATAACAAGAAGACAGCACAGATATGGACATACACATCTGTGTAGTGACATGCACCTTAAGGGAAACATGCAAAGCTGTTTGCCTGGAGAGAGAGCCGTGGCATCAGATATCAGATACCTTTCCCATGCTTTCAACATCAAACAGATGAATGGGCCAAGTGAGATAAGCCTCCAAGGCCGTAGAGAAGGGAAAGAGATACAAAGAGAGAGAGAGATAGAGACAGAGAAAGAGAGATAGAGATAGAGAAGCCTATACAAAGACAGAGACAGAAAATGAGAGATACACATAGCGTTTATTTTTTAAATTCGCCAAAAGCAGTGACAGCACGTGCCATGTTTATCGATTTGACAGGAAGCCTTTCTGTCTCAGTATGGAGACTGAGGTAGCATCTGGGCATGTCTCACAGCAGAGCACCAAACATGTGCACCCCCCACTGTTTCTGGCTGTTTTACAACTGGTTTTGAAAAAAGTTTAGAAATAGAAAAAAACTGAAAAAGTGTGAAAAAAAACATTGAACTGGAATGTAGACAAAAATCCAAGACATTAGTACAAAATATGTAGCACGAAATGAAATTTTTTTTTTTTTTTAATTCAACATTCTGTCTACAGACCCTGTTGCTTTAAACCTTCATAGTCCAGGTTCGATTTGTGCATGTTCTCCCCGTGCTTGGTGGGTTTCCTCCAAGTACGCCGGTTTCCTCCCACACTCCAAAGACATCCAGATTAGATTTATTGGTTTTCTCAAACTGCCTGTAGAATATGTGAATGAGCAGTTACAACGGCAAAATAACAAAGGGAAAAGAGGTCGATTATGCTCCCTAAAGGCCAACACAGAGAGATTGAGGAGAAGCCTCTTCCCGCAGGCTATACAAACTCTCAATCACAACACCACATAGGACTTAACACTCTGATCTGCTTTCTCACAAACACAACGATGCTGATCACACATTACAGACGGCACGTTGGCACATCCTGACATTACGAAACTGTGAATTTTGAACTGTGACTTTGCACATTCATTCTATTTATTATTTGTACATAATGTAAATAAAATATTGTTTTTTCAGCTAAAGTTTCTTTCTAGATTATTTTATATTTAAGTAGCAAAATGTCGAAAAAGTGAAGCGCCGTGAATACTTTCTGGATGCACTGTAAGTCTCTATTCTATAACTATACTAAAGTAATAAACACTGCTCTTCTACAAAAGGTCCCCTGTTATTGTGTTTTGTTCATGGTGGTGTTAGATGCTGTTTAACATTTCATTCTATAATATCTTATAAGCTGTGATCTGGTGAGTGTGAAGGCCATAGCACATTGCTATTGATTTGTAGAGACGCTTCTGTCCATAGCAGTTACCAAGCTTTAGCAGAATTCCCACCTTACTCCTTCACAAGATCTGGGCTATTCCAGGCACTGGAGTTTTATTTATTTTTTCACATTCTTTGCGCAGAAAGTTCACCCTGGTGCATTAGCGAAATCAACAATATACAATTTTTTGGCCTCGTCTGGTATGGTGCCATTTTCTTTTCCAAATCTTTGCAGAAATGGTTTGTACAGTACATCCCTTGCTTGCTATAACATCTCTTTGCAGCAAACTGAACTAACTTTTCTAATTCTATACATCTACTATCTGTACCACTTATCCTGTAGTCCATCCCAGTGAAATAAGGGCACGAAGTACGATGAAACCCATAAAGTATGGGGAAAACCCACAAACTCCACACACACAGACCAGAGGCGGGATTCAATCCCCCAACCCTGGAGGCGCGAGGCAACAGTGCTAACCACTAAGCCATTGTCAAGACTCCAAAAAGCACATACAGAATTTTTTCTTGCCTATAGTACAAGCAGCATAAAACATGATCCTACATCCCCACTTTAAGGGAACAACTGGATACAAACCATGAAAGCAAAATGAATGTCCTTGTCACTCATCTGTAAAAGGAAACGTTGCGAAAAAATGGAGGAAGGAAGTCAAACTAAGCAGTTTTAATTAAAACTTGGGGTTAAGTCATGAAGCGGTGCTTAATATATTACATGTGGAGACTTTAGTGCTGCTGGAAAAATCAGTCGGTGTGGCTCCCTAAAGAAAACTGCTGAGAGATGCCAAGAGTCTGCAAAAATGTCAAGATTAATTTAAAGCATGTAAAATATAAGACAGTTATATAAGAAAGTTTGATAAGTTTAACGCTCTGCATAATTTCAAATTATGTCTACGCTCGTGCTTTGCCAGGCTCTCCATTTGCCCTGAAGTTTTGGCTGGTGTATTAGTAGCACCCCACGTGGCCCCTTTGCTGGGTTTGGTGAGATTTTCAGAGACAGAAGCGCTTGCAGGTTGAACATATGCTGAGAATTTTAAAGGAGTTTAACCCCTAGGCTAAGAGAGAGAGAGAGAGAGAGAGAGAGAAGAACTGTAGAAAATAATGGGTGTGGGTTAAACTGACCACACTACATTTCTTTCTGCCAGTCTCATAGTGGCTCCAGCTCTACTTCAGTTTAGTTCGACTAGTTCTTTTCCATTTGTGCTACCTCAGCTATATCAGCTAATCATCAGGCTACCATGGAGCTGAATCAGGTGTCCTACTGAAGCCTAAGACATCTTAGCAATGCATTTGAGAAGTTATGCTCAGTCATACAAGGCTAAGCTCTTGTCTGATAAAGTACAGTATATCAGAAATATTTGAAACAAGGATATAAAATTTTACATTTTTAACCTTTAAGTACACAGAATCTAAAGAAAAAAAAAACACCTTTAGCACCTACTGAAGTTTTATTATACAGTACCAGTCAAAAGTTTGGACCCACCTTCTGATTCAATGTTTTTTTGTTCGTTATTTATTTTCTAAATTTTGGAACAATACTGGAGATTTTAAAACTGAAATAACAAAACTGAAATAATGAAATTAAGCAGCAACAACAACAACAACAGTCAGTTGTTATTTTAAGATGTGAGGTTCTGGAATACATGTAGCTCTTGCAAGAACAGTATTTTAGTCAAGTCCATTTGCAAAACGCATCAACACATTTTCTAAAGTACTCGTACTCGTTAAAAGTCCCCCGATACCGGGGACGATACCACGGTCTGAGAAATGTCTATGTTTGAGCGGCGTGTAAGGGGTTAATCGCAGGCGCAGGGTGCCCGCCCCCAGGTCGCGGCTGCAGCTCAGAGCGGGGAGAAGGCGAGGCGAGACATGTCAGCCATGTGGAACTATTTCAAAGTGAATGAAGAC
>JAOTRS010000031.1:11249650-11259670 GCA_028565755.1 Dinotopterus cunningtoni
TCTGATGTTTGATTTGGTGTGACTGTTTACTGAAACGCTTCTCCTGTATCTGCATGATTGTATGGATACCACCGCCATATTATTGGCTAAAGAAATACTGTACCTGGGATGAATTAGTTCCTAAAAGCACTTATTCCTAGTAAGTGTATATGCTACAAAATAAATGAGATGTTTTGCTTCTGGAGTGTTGTTGATATACTGTACAACAGCCTACTAGACAGTAGTTTGTGATAAATGAAATAATCTCACATGTCTATGTCTGTTAATCAAATCACCTTATTCTGTGAAAGTGCAATTTCCTGGCTATGTTGATAACCAAAGTAGACCAGACTCTCTAGTGTGTGCTAGAGAGTCTGGCTTCTGAGTCATAGTACTCTTAGCTTAATGAGACGAAAAAAGGCTGTTCCGGAGAAAGGTAATGTCGAATACTGAACCCTCATTACTATACAGAGAAAGTAAAAGCACTTATTAAACCTCCTTATAAAAATACCATGGACTCGGTCGAGCTACAAAATGACATTTATTCTGAAGTGTCAAGAGGTTATCCTTTAGTTAATAATAGACATCCAAGCACTGCAGATGAAATAAAATCCCATGCACATGTGACGCCGTATCGTTTCATTCCTTTCCTCTGTCGCTGTTAATTGCCCTCAAAACGTACAACTGGACACCAAATGTTTACGCATTAGAAAATGATTTTCGATGTCCCAAAAGACGTTTTCATGTTGTTGTACATAATTTTAATAAGAACGCTTTGATATGCAAACATACCTAAAAAAACAACAACAACTTCTGCCTCAGCACACCGATGCAATTAGAGTTAGCCTCTGTGCCAGCGGTCAGTTCTACTAAATCAGCAGTGTCCAATAATACACATTAACATGTTGGAGAAAATGCTCCGTTCGATGCAGGTGCACAGCAGAGACACTCAATCCAACATCAGGTCATTAACCTATGCTAATCGCTTAATGAGTGCTAACTCCTGCTGTCATTTTGCAAAGCAAAACTGATTGGCATCTGATAGAAGCGGCAACACAACCACTTCGACTCTCCCTCTCTCTGTCTCTCTGGTTAATATACAATCTATTTCTACATTTATTGAACACTAAAAAACATACCCAGTTCTGTCTGATTTGCTTATTTGCTGGAGTCCCAGAGCATTAGAACCGGCTTTGGAACTCTCTCCAGACTGATGTCACAGACATGTCAATTACTTTTGTTCCTTATCTGTTTCTTTGCATCGCAGCACGATGTGAGATCTTTAACATGCTTTACTTTGTCAGACAGTAATCTGGCAGTAATCAGGCTTGGGTGCGGCAAGTGTAAATAACTCAGCTTGCCAAAAAATCTGGCTAATCACAGTTCATTTATGATTTCATAAAAACACGGCTTTTTTTCCTCTTGATAAATGAAATCAAAAAACAGCTGCATTTTGTATTTACTCGGGTTATCTTTGTGTAATATTAACATTTGTTTGATGATCTGAATAATAAAAGTGTGACCTACAGTATATACAAAAAGTTAAATATTATTTTTTTTGAGTTTTTGATTTTTTTTTTGTTTTTTTGATGGAGCAGAAGGTAGCAGCGTCGCCTCACAGTTCTAGGTTCCCCAGTCCAGCTGCCCTTACACTGAATGTGTGAATGTGTGTATGTGTGTGTGTGTAGGGAGGGGAGGGGGGATGGGGGATGCCCTGCAATGATCTGGCATCCCACCCAGTAGTCTTGGATGTATTCCTACCTCACACACTGTGTTCCCACATAGTGACAGGCTCGGGATCCAACATGGATCCACTGACCTAAAAATTAATGGATGAATGAACACACAAATATGGGACTGAATAAATAAACGAATGATAAATGGTTTCAGATGAATTTAATTACAGAAAAAGGGGAAAACATCTTTATAAATTCTGTCATAAGTGCAGTGTTGTTTTCCTAATGGATGTAATTCAATATAATATATATTACAATGAATTACATCCAATAGGGAAACAACACTGCACTGAACTTTATGACTGAAAAGAAACTTTAGAGAAATGAGACTTTTTCTGTTTGAAGTTTTTTTTTAACCACAGAGGTGCCGCTGCCCTGCTTAAAAGTTAGTCAAGCTTAAAAATATAACCAACTACTACCTACTACCATTTTTGGTACATCCTCTCCCTGAAGCACAAGCCAACAAATAAATTCTTAGCAAAAACTATCTGCCTACTGAAGAATCCGATTTAGGCACAGCATCTGCCTTGTCCATGCAACCGTTCATTAGGATGGGAAAAGTGTTGAGTGACCCTAGAGCTCCCGTCCTGCTCAGAAGTGGGTTAGACAATACTCTCCAGGACCGACGTTCACATAAACAGAGACTTTTTGTTTTTAAAGGAATGTATTTCAGGATACACACTGCTGAAAAAAAGGTGAGGAAATTATAGGGGACAACTTGAAATGCTGATTTTCCAAAAAGGTTCCAAAAGAGGAAAAAGAATGATGGAGAAAGTAAAAAGCAGCACATGCATGCACACACACACACACACACACACACACACACACATGCACGAAGGAGAAAAATACCTTAGGACACGCAGGACACGTCTATAAATAAATGTGGCGGCTGCACCAGTAGGCCACTAGTACAACACACACACACACACACACACACACACACACACACAAAGAAAGGGGAAAAAAATGTCAGCGCTGCCTACAAAGGACTTGTTCTGTCTCCTTAAATCGACCTGAAAAAAAAACTACTGTGGAAAGAGGATCAGATCTACAAGAACAGTCTGGAGACTTTTAAAAAATGTTCAGTCCATGAATCAATAGAACTCAAATGGAACGAACCATTGAAAGTCTTTCCAGCATTTAAAACGCAACAAGGTTCACTTGAAGTTAATTAAAGATTATTCCTGTATCGTAGTTAATGAATCTAATTTCCAAGCCACTTTTTAGGGATAAAATTACGGACTGTAGCCCATCTGTTTGCTGTGTTTAACGTGTCGTCTCCACCCCACCCCCCACCCGAACCCCTGTCCATCAACGAGAAGGGACCGCCGCTGAGCTGATATTATTTAAATGGTGGATCATTCTCCGCACAGCAGTGACACTGACACACTAATGGCACACTTAATGTGTGTTGCTGAGATTTTTTTTTTTAAATCCTAGGGAAGCAGTCCATCAGTCAAAACTTGTCAGCCACCTGCAGTGCTTAGGCCATAAACTGACACTGATAATGTCCAGAGAACATTTAATGTGAAATGAGTTAAGTGTAGACGTACAACTAACAAGATAGTGTGTCTATTAAAGTGGTTACAGTTTGTGTCATGCTGAGTTTTATTTCTTCTAACACTCTTAACGTTAACTGTTTTTACTTATTAAAGGTGGTCGAGACCACACAAGTTTTTGGGCGGCATGGTGGCATAATGTTCAAGTCTCAACCCTGGAGGTGCGAGACCACATGACCATTACGCCACCATGCCACACAAAAAGTACACTGTTCCTGGTGGCGTAATGGTCGTGTGGTCTCGACCACCTCCAGGGTCGAGTGTTCGAGTCTCGTCTCGGGTCTACAGTATGTGTGGAGTTTGCATGTTGTGCTTGCTGGGTTTCCACCCACGGTCCAAAAACATACAGGGTAGTCCAAATGTTGTTCCCAAATTGCCTGTAGTGTGTGCGTGTGTGTGTGTGCGCATGTGCTCTTCGATGGAATGGCACCCCATCCAAGGTGTGCCCCACAACCCTGTACAGGATATGCGGTACGAGAATAACTGAATAAAACGGTCCTTTTTGATCGATTATAGATACATTGCATCTTTGGGAGTGTTTGTAAAAAATGAACACAGTTATCACTCATGTTAAAGTGGCTGTAAATGTTTTCTTCCATTGCCAGCTGTTACCAAGAAACTCATCTGCCAACTCATCGGTCCTAAAAAAAACGTTTTTGTTTCGAGAAAAGTTACTCCTAACAACTAAGCGCTATCAATGGACTGAAAAAAAAAAAAAGACAAAACTTACAAAATTCCTTCTCGAGTAAAGCATGCAATGTACAAATCCTTGCAGACCTATAATAGTGAACCTTAATGGTTCTACAATTATGTAATACGCAGTTGTCTATTCTACAGTATAGTTCCAAGTCTACTATTCTATTATGCAAAATAATTTCTTTTTTGTCATTTGTAGACTTTTTTTTGTTTGTTTTAGTATCGCCCAGGGTTTAAATAAGCCAACTAGACTTTCCACCTAATGTGACCTCATATAAGGAGATACCCCAAACCAGCTTGTTGTTCAGCTCTGCTGCTTTGTCAGAAGAAGAGTAAAACAGAGCGAGTGTAAGTGCTTTCGTTAACATTTAGACTTTGAAGAAGCTCTAGGACCTTTTTTATCTTGTTCAAGAAATGGTAAAATACAGGACCTTTAAGTGAGGAGGACAAGTGCAGTTATACTGAATATCAGCAAGTCTGTGATTCGACCACAATTCAGTGTTATATGTAAATCAGAAATCAATATAGAGCACAGCATGGTGAAGTACGTAGCAGTTAGCACTGTGGCCTCATATCTCCAGGGTCGAGGGTTTAATTCTCGCCTCGGGGTCCGTGAGCATGGAGTTTGCATGTTCTCTCTGAGCTTGTTGGGTTTCCTCCAGGTACTGGTGGTTCCTCCCACACTTCAAAGACATGCAGATTATAAAAGATATACTCGGTATAGAAGATGAATGAATGAATGAATGAATAACTGACTGAGCCTAAATAGGGAAATAGACACCCACTTGGCTAGAAACTTGGTACATCGCCATTAAGGGTGTATCAGGTGAAAAGGGCTTACCGTCTTCAGTTTCATCCTCATTTGATGAGCTTTTATATTTTATTTGCTGATGATGGTGCCAACTCTGCTGTAGTAACTGTATCAGTGGGACTGTTTCTAGTGCTGAAATTTTATTAGGCAACCGCAGAGTGATAAAAAGAGTGGAAAATACCCTAGTGTCGTTATTTAAATATCAGCATTCTTGAGAAAACACCACTAATCCGATCAAATTAATGTACCGGAATGAACAATATACTGTAGATGAAATGAGTGTGATAATTTGAACAGAAAACATTTAAGCTTTATTTCAACAATAGAGGTGCCAACGTAACCAGTAATATAATATTAGAAGAGGAAGCTCTTTTTAGAAGTATAGTGGGCATAGGCTTTGGATCACTTACAAAACATGCATCTGTGATTCGAGGAAACCTAGCGTGCACTATGAGGAGGATTATATATGTTTGGCAACCCTGAAAATATCTAGATAACAAGACAGGGTACGATATTATGAACGGTACTGTGTATTTTAAGAGACTCCAATTTTAATAATGATTTGTCCTGCAAAGTGGTTACGGAGAGCATTCCGCTTTATCCTGTATACAGGGTCACGGGGGCCCTGGAGCCTATCCGAGGAGACATACTGTAGGATGCAAGACACTGGACGGGGTGCCAATCCATCTTAGGGCACACACATACACACTATAGGGAATTTGGGGAACATCAAAATAGTGAAAACTGGGGGTACATGTAAATGTTTACAATTTCTAACATTTGTTGGGTTGAGAAACATGCTTTTAATTCTTGTCTTTTTTTCCCCCTGTATGCTGAAATGGGGCGTTTTTAAGTGTTGTATGTGTTGCGGTCAGACCATGAACATTTCCTGTTTTGTAGCCATGGCGCAGCAATTAAGGCTCCGAAAGGAACGTTGAATTTAAATCTCATTACCAGATTTTGGATTAAGGTGCACAATGTGGTGGCTCATTCATGTGTTAAAGTTCTCCCAGAACCATGCACTCTTCCAAAATTTTAGTCCTTGAACATGGCCGCTCCATCAGGAAGAAAAAACTCCATAGACGTGATACTCTGGTCATTCAGGTCGTCAGCTGCATTCATTTTATTGAAACATAACGTTGAGCCTACAGTAGACCTGAGCAACTAAAGGAACCCCAGATCATAACCCTGCCTCTAGAAGTTAGCTCTCGTTTCTGCTGAACATTTCTTTTTTTTTTTTTCTTTTCATGATTTAACTTCTGTGATCACCTCACTTTTAAGTGTTCAGGTGAACACAGATGCTCATTCATGGATTTTTAGCTGATGGTTCATCACTATTCATACAGGTTTTACTAACGAGTGGGCAGTTTTAAACACAATTTCAAGTCTCCTTAGTTTCTTTCTTTGCTCGATGCAGACCAGTAGTTTGACCATTCAGAAACAGTGACCTATTTTTATTTATTTTTTGGTGTTGGCCAGGCAGTTTAGATTGATCTCATGGACTCCTGGCCACCTATGACTCTGGAATCACCACGATTTGAACCCGACAGTAGCATGAATGTTGAATAGGACACTAATTTCATGTTTTGTCATCATCTCTTATTGTTCGATACTATTATTGAGAAACATCATTTACTTCCTTGAGCATATTTGTCCCTCGGCGGCATGATGGCTTAGTGGTTATCACGGTCACCTTGCACTTCCATGGTCTGGGTTCGATTCCCGCCTCAGGTTATGTGCGCATGGAGTTTGCATGTTCTCCCCGTTCTTAGTGGGTTTCCTCAGGGTACACTGGTTTTCTTCCACAGACCAAAGACATGCAGATTAGACTAACTGGCATTCCCAAATAGCCATTAGTGTTTAAATGAGTGACCCTGTATATCGGACAAAGTGGTATACACAACGGGTGAGTAAGTGAGTAATATTCGTCCCCTTATTCTACCACTCTGATCTCACTACTCATCAGTTCTAGCGAGGGACTCGTGTCCTCTCGGACATTAGTTGTTTTAAATGCATCCTTCAAATTAATATGCTGTATATAATACTGTATCAAGATGTGCATCATATCATCTTAAGAGCTCCATACAGTATAAGCTCTATCACTGCCTAATTTTAGACCATACACTGATTTTAAAATTGATTAAAAAGTATGTCACCACCTCACGCCCACATGCAAACACATACTGATGAGTCCAAAGTCAATAACCCGTGGAAAAAACGGCTTTGCAACTCTAATGACTTTGTTTACATCATTAATTTGTGTAAACAGTGGAATCATAAAACACACACACATACACACACAAAAGAAATCAGGCGTTCAGTAATTACTGAATAACACAGATGATGTCGTCCTAGGCATAATGGCTTAAAAAAAAAAAAAAAAAAAAAAAAGTGAGAGAAGGAAAATCACAGTGCGGTTTTAAAAGAAAATTACACACAAATAAGTCGAGTTTCAAACAATCGCCAGGTCAGTCAGGGCAACATAAAATTATTTTTACATTCACATTCAGGAACAAACATGGCCTGGGATTGTCCAATTGTCAAGGCATCATTAAATCGCTTTGAAAAAAGGGTGCATTTTAGCAAGTATGTTAAAATGATCGAATCACATCTAAAGAGCAGGACAAAGATTAAGGCTAGTCATTGATAAAAAAAAATTTTAAATCTTAGGAGGCTTGGTATTCCTCCATTTAAAGATAAGTGACTGAGATTCTTATTAAATTATTAAAAAAAACAAGCAAGCAAAAAAACCCCCACTAATTGTGTGTGTGTACATGCAGGAAAAACATCCCTCCAGAAACCCCTCGTTGATTTAACTCCAAAACCCCACCTATTGATAAGCTTTAATAAAAAAATGACCATCGGCTCATTAAATCAGCATTTCTTTACCTTTGCTGTATAGAGAACAACATACAGTAGCAATACGGCTCGCTTCGCTGAAAACAAGAAAATGGTCTGGTTCTGCTCCTAAACTGCCCTAAAGAGAATTAACATGCTCAGGCAATGTAAAATCACTTAGTCAATTTTAGGAGCAATTTTCTATTGCTTGAAATTACAGCCTGTTTTTAGTGCTGAGGTTGGAGAATGGCTTCATTTGGAGCAGAAAAGCGGGAAGAAAAAAAAAATTAAAGTCTTTATTAGCTGCACAAATTACAAAAACCATAACAGCACTCAAGTTACCAACTGTGTCTCTATGAGGCTGTTTAGGCTCCTAATACACAGAAAACTCACAAATCCAACTGTCCGGTTTAAACTTTTTAAAGCAACCATTATCAGGAACAGTGTTTGAAGGTGGAGCGGAAAAGAGAAAGGAGGACACAAAGATACAAACGGTACTGTAGGGGGTCACAGGGTGGACAAATTGCATATGCGAGATGTTTTTTTGTTGCCTGGTGGTTGAGCAGATTCAGTAGACTGTTTATATAAAACGAGAAGTCAAACCGGGACTCGTGATGAAATTTCTCGTGAATGAAGAAGTAATGCTGATTGAAGACTTGATTGTAGAATCTTACGGTAAACATTCATTACTCTAAGCTATTTCTTTTTGTTTTTAGATTTTTTCCAGATTTTCCCTAATTTAGTCTTGTTCAATTCCTCCCTGTCACTAGGGGGCTCCCCCATTAAGGCTACTACTACCACTCAGCCGGGAGGGACGAAGACTATCACGTGTTTTCCTCCGAACCACGTGACGCCAGCATCCTTTTGAACTGTTCACTCACGGCGTAACACACTGAGGAGAGCGCTATCCGCGTGAGCTCACAGACGCCCCTGATTGGTTGTAGAGCCGTGATTAATGTGGAAGCACCAAGTACCTCTCATCCCTCCCCTCTGAGAGAGCTCGGCCAATCAGCTCTCTCTAGACCTCCGGCTGCGTGAGGTTACAGCATCACCCGGGAATCGACCTCGCGATCTCCGGATGATAGAGCGAGCACTTTACCACTGAGCCACTCAGAGGCTGCTCCAAGCTATTTCCACATGTTTGGGGCCATTAAAGGAATTCCTGGGAGGCCAGCATTTTAGACTTGAAGTAGGTAGTCCCAGCTGTGCGTCCAAATCAAACCACAAAAAACAAGGAAGTAGCCTGGCTGTCAGTATCATGTTAATGAGACATATTAATAAAATTAAGGTGCTTTGACACTAGGCACCACTGCTTTGTACTGTTCCCAGCGACAATCGCAACTCTCCACCACTAGCAGGGTTTCACATTAGTAATATTGTTCGGTACCCGAGTAAAGATGTGTATTTACACTCTTGGATACAACAGGTGGCAATAGGAGCTTGTAAGCCAGCAATGAACGAGAAAAAGCGGTGTACATACATTATGCTATGCCTAATTTTATTATTTTTGGGGACCAACGAGTTCAGCTTGTGCCATGTGCATACAGTACGCAGACATCGGCAGTGCTGACGACTTAACATACTAAAAGCACCTTTAAACCCATGTTCAAAATGAGCGCTATGGAACTATTACCCAGATAGAAGCTAGCAAAAATTGCAATAAGACGTTGTGATCATTAAAGCATGTTTAGCTTCCCGTGCAAATTAAACATAACTAGCTTATATACTTTTATCACAGTTCTGTCAGATTCTCGATTCTGATTGGTCAAAAGGTGGCGGAATGTTTTCTACAGTAGATCTAGCATGGCTCAGACCTTGTTTTAATATGTTAACAAATTACACAGAGATTCACAAAAACTTGATTTCAGGATTGCTGATACTGTGTGATGGAGATGTTTATAAAAAGAGGCTCCTGATCAGATCTAAAGCTACTTTCTAAAGACAGAAAAATCACTAAGATTTGGTCTCGTTAATTATTCAGGGTAAAAAAATATTAAAGGATAAAGTCCAAAGCTAAGTAAATCAGCTGCTTTCAGGCCTTCAAGTATAGTACTCGCCTATTTTGCACCATCTCTATTAAAGCAAATAATTATCTCAATATACTTTTGAGTCAAAACACGAAACTGGGCATCAAAACACGAAACTCGGCTGCACGTTGGACATTTTACTTTTCCCAGTGGGCCAACTAATGAATTTATGATTTGTCCATCCCTGCAATGTCAATTAACATCTCGTTACAAAAGATTTTATGCCCTGGTTATCACCATATTTTAAATTATAAATGACAAGGACGCACACACACACATACACATACACACACACACACACACACACACAGGGAATACTAAGCTAGAACTAAATCTAACCTTCACTTCAGTTTCCAAAAATATACCTTTAGGCA
>JAOTRS010000031.1:11270172-11284097 GCA_028565755.1 Dinotopterus cunningtoni
AAAAGTTATTATATGGATATGGAGCTTTACTCACTTTTTTTCAACACACTGCTATTATTTTGAACACCACTGTATGTATGTATATGATGAACTAACCTACTGGATGTGTATAAATACAGTATATTGAATAAAGTAACCTACTGGTTTCTCAATCAAAAATGTCTCTACACCTGTCCTGCTGAATTTAGATTACAGCCTCCCACCGAGTTGCACATAATTACATTCGATTGGAAATGAAGAGAGAGGTGGAATGCGAGAGGCTCAGAGCAATGAGAATAGGGATGTTTAATATATAAAGCATCCATTCAGCAGGGAAAAGGAAGAATAAGGATGGCGTTAAGGAGGAGGCTCTATCGACTGCGCCCGTGATGGATTTCGACAGAATCCTGCCGCAGCTCGCCGAGAGGAGAATGAGCGACTGGGTATCTTTCAGAATGATAATGGACACTTTAACAGAGTCAAAGCAATAGAGGGGGGAGAAAAAAAATCTGAATTTCAAAATATCCTTGCTGTTGAGCGTTCTTGATTCGTTACATAAATCTCGCCTCACATGGGATCCCAAACAGTCAGCTGTGTATTGCATGCGGAAAGCAATAACTCACTTTGAATCGGAACTATTTATATTCTCGTAAAGATTCTATTTGGAACACAGCCTCATATTTTTCCTTTATATGCTGGCATGTCAGTTCTGCATTTTTCTTGTACGTGTTAATTGTTAATTGCAGGACATACTAAGGAATTGGTTACTCTTGTGACACCGAGCTGCCCACGCAAAAACTTATCTGAAGGTTACTAGTCTTGATTTTTTTCAGCTAGTCTTACAAATTTGCCTAGCGCTGACCCTATTCTCCTATACATTTCCTTTTGCTCTTATGCAAAGTTTCAATCTTATGCAAGCACCATAACTTTCCACAATGCTAGCCTCGGTCTCATGTTGCGTCTCGCGTTAAGAGTATCTGCGAGTCAGAAATCCTTTAGGAACAGGTATGAATAGGATATTGACCTGTGTAGGTGTGTCCCATGTCCCAGTCTTAGAACTTTCCATTTGCCATCCATAATGGTTTGTGCATTTTAGTTTACAAGCTCACCGCCATGTGCGATTGCACCAGCACTGCAGGTGGCTCTAATACAGTTCCATAACAGTTTCCATCCCTCTAGCAAGACGACTGCCTTCTGTAAAGTGCCAACAGAATAAACTATGGTGATTCAGAATTCAGATGTTGTTGGAATTATGTAAGCAAATGATACTGTAGAACTTGGGGTAAGGTCACTGCTGGATGGTCTGCCAACCCATTGCAGGACACAAGCACACACACGCACACACCCAATCACACGCTATGGGCAATTTGAAATCAGCCTACATAGCATGGCTTTGTCTTGTGGGAGAAATCCAAAGTACCACCAAGCCTGGGGAGAACATGGAATCACCACACACACAAAAAGAGAAGGGAAGATTGGACCACTCAAGCATGGTGAGGCGGCATTGCTAACAAAAAAGTCAGATGCTGAAGCACAAGAAACCATCCAATAAATTTAGCATGCTAGTGAAACCAGAGGTGGAAAGTAACGAATTACATTTACTCGCGTTACTGTAATTGAGTAGTTTTTTTTGTGTATTTCTACTTTTTTAAAGTAGTTCTGTCATAAAAATCTGTCATTTTACTTTTAAGTATGTTTTGTTTGAAGTATTGTACTTTGCTACATTTTAAATCATATTCGCTACTGAGTAAAAAAATAAATGAATGAAAATTGCACCCTGAAAACCACTGCACTGATTGATTGATGCGGACTGATTGGGGGAGAACAAACGCGCCAAACTCACAAGAACGATGGAGACGGACAAAACAGATGCCAGTGATGCAGACCCAGCTGAAAGCGAAATGCCATCAAATTCCTATGAAGCAAACTCCTGGCCATATTTAAGTGACCACTTTGATTTCAAGCACAAGAAAGGCAACAGCTTACTTTTACTTGAGTAAATTGAGTGAAACTTATATGATGACTGGAATGACTCGGCCTGTTTTTGGACCTTATTGCCAGTTTTAATCTCTTGGTAATCTGATTTATGTGCATCAAAAGTATTATTTCTGGTCCCTCAGACTTAGTCTTATGGTAGTCACACCTTTATGCTAGTCTCTTTGGTATTCATCAGGCATACTGAATAAAAATTTAATAAATTTTCTTTGATCTCTATATATGCAGTCACTGTAAATCTATAAAAAAATAAGCAACTTAAAATTTCCATAGCATTTCAATAATATTTATTGTCAATGTTTAGTAACTATGTTAAACATGTGGACAGACTGATCTTTGATGGCCTTGTATATTTCCTTGAATCTGTATGGAATACAAACAATCTTTAATTAATCTTGAGCTAATCTGCATAGTTAATTTGCACGCTGCTGGACTCTCAGTTCAGGTACTTTACACGCCCCTTACCTTGGACTGCTATGCATAAGTTTGCTTAAACTCCCCGGGTTTTGTCTCATAGAAGCGCTTCACAATGATGCTTTTTATTATTGCCACAATTGCTGAACATATGAGACAAATTGGTTTTAAACTTTCCGCACGAAGAATAAACATATACTGATTTGTCCATTCATCTCTAAAAGTTTGGTTTTAATAGTCTATTTCAATTTTTGTGGATTAAGCCATGCTCTGTCTCGCTTTTGTTTTTGTTTTTTCCTCAACATTGTCCATACATGGTTAACTGCCAGGGTTGATTGGCTCTATTGAGTGATGCGTATATCTGCACCTATGTCGAGGTGCACTAGGTATATGAATAATTCCTATTTATCAGAAAAAGATCAAAGTTCGGACAGATCCGTTCATTTGGTCCGGATCCAAATCGCAGTCTGTCATTAGGTGATGCCTGCTGTATACTCTACAATTATATTCAGTAGTTTTAATGCAAAGAGCAAGACTAATCCTTGACCGATCCACAGGTACCATTGTGGGCTGGCCCTCTATTCAGCACTTTGAGCTCAACTTTCTTCTACCCTATACATACAATACGTATTGTCATAAATAAAATACGACTCTATAGATAAGGTGCGGAATTTTTTTTTTCACCCGGGTTTCTGGAAACAAACATGAATGAGAAGAGTTGTCAATTTTGCTAGACAGCAGTAGTATAGTCCTTAAGATTCTCCGCTAGTAACCAAAAGGTTGTGAGTTCAAATTCTCAGAATGGCAGAAAGCCATGGCCGGGCCTGTAAATAAATCACTTATACTGCCTCAAGTGTAGGATCTCTTTGGATAAACCCTGCTACAAAATGCATAAAGCGTGAACGTGTGAGAGAGAGCAAAACACTACGCCATGTAGTGCCTTGGCCTTGCAGGAAAAAAACCTTGCGTCAAAGGATCCCGCTGTTGAAAGTGCAAGAGCCAGAAGTGCTGACTGAAGCCAAATGAACGCACCATAATAATCATTTTAGTCCCGGTCTGTTAACTTTCATTTCCTTTGTCAAAGTCTCAGACATGATAATGTGCCCTTTATATTCCTAAAAAAATATAAAAGACAGGAGCTGAGCTCAGGTCATCTCTGAACAAATGAAAAGATATGTGAAGTAAAAGAAAAAATAGAGATAATAGTTGGTAATTGTTCTAAAGGATCAGTTAATTGCTACAGAACTGATGTTTCTAACTGATTTGAATGATATTTAAAGATTTTTTTAAAAGGTTCACTCTATGCATTTTAAAATCTACTGGTGAAGTTAAAATGATTTAAAAAATAATTTAAAAAAATACAATAAAAAGGTGAACAAGTCACTTTTTTTGTTTGTCACATTAAAGTATTTGAACTAAAAAGCTTTTCAAATGTCATGGCACTTTCTCAGAGTCTTTCTGATTCACAAGAACTCTTTCTTTTCTTAGCCATGTACTATAACGATAAATGAAAGTATGGGTCATAAATATTCAGACAGTTTTTTTTTTTTTCGGAGACGAACATTGGCTATGAGCTTATTCCTTCTCTACATATCCACCATCTAAGGCGACATGCTTCTCTAACGGATGGATGAGCTGGAGGAGGCCGTCTTCTTTTTGGCTCTTGAGGAAAAGTGCCACCTCAGTAATCATCACCTTCTTTTAAACGCCTACCACAAAGTGGTTTCTTCAAGTGACGGAAAAGGAAGAAGTCGTGAATCTCCTTCACATTGTTCCCCTTCAAATGCAAGCATTTAACACTTTTTTTTTTTATGCCGTTTTGGTTTTGACCCTCTGGCATTGTGTGGAATTATACCGCACGTTTTTTAAACAAGAAAAATTTTTTCATGAACGTACTCATTTCCGGAGACATATTTTGGACAATACTTTCCATTTTTTCATACAATAAAACTAATTTTATGAACGTCCCTCATACAGTGGATTTAAAATCAATCAATCGTCAAGTGATTGACGTAAAAATTTCACGCTTCAATCTATGAGCTTAAACAAACGTATTGCTTTAACCATTTGGGAATTACATCGGCAACAGAAGATGATAACATCTGCTTAAAATTTCCCTAGCATTTAAATTATATTAATAGTCAATGTTTAGTAATTACGTTAAACCTGTGGACAGTTTGAACTTCGATGGCGTTGTAAATTCACTTGTATTTGTATTGAATATAAACAACAATCGTTAATCAATATTTAGTAAATCTTCATTTCCACGATGCTGGGCTGTAAATAAAGGTGAAAGGACTCTGGTTGCTCTGTCATACTGGGCTCTCAGTTTGGTTATTTAACACGCCATCACCTTGGACTGCTATGGATATGTTTGTTTAAAGTCCCTGTGTTTGATCTCATTCTAGCGCTTCACACTACTGCTTTTTATTATCGCCATACTTTCTGAACATATGAGACAAACTGGTTTGAAACTTTAAACGCAGGAAGAATAAACGTATACTGATCAGGTCTATTCATCTCAAAAAGTTTTAAAAAAGAAGGAATTCACCAGGGAGCTCTGCAATACCAAAAAAACATAGAAGGCAACAGAAGACGATAACCCATCTGCCCAAGCAAACTCTTTGAAAGAGGTAGCTGTATTATGGTCGAGGTCTACCATTAAGAAATACCTTAATGACTATATGGACGGTTTACCTCAAGATGATAACACTTAAAAAAACAAAAAAAAAAAACAAAGTCCGGATTAGACTTTGCTGGATCTTTTCTAAAAAATGTATTGATAGAAGATTAAGAAGTATAACAGAATAATTGGAAGAGTAGAATATGGACGAGGAAAGGAATGGCTTATGTTCCTAGAACTAACTAGAAACTACTCCTTAATTAGTGTATGATCATCTCAGTCTCACGCTAGCCAAGACTTTTCCCATCATACTTTTAGTCTTATTTTACTCAATGTTTCCAACAGTAATCTCAGTCTTATCAATCTACTGTTTATAGTTTCCCATTAACAAGGACAATCATTCTAGTCTTATGGCCTTTCTCCTTGGTAAAAATATTTGTATGAAAATTAATTTACACAGGACACGTTTCTAAAGCATGTCTTCAGTGTACGTAACAAATGGTATCACTTATATGGAAATTATTTTAAAATGCAGTTTAATCCATATCGGTTTCTCTAAGGATAACTCACGCTAGTTTTATATCCTTCTCATTTTATTTTAGGCCACTTTTTGCTAGTCTCACTATAATGCAAGTTCTAGAACGTTTCTTTTACTAATCTCAAAACTCATTCCTTCTTTTTTTATGTTTTCCTCATCTTTCTTCCCTTTGCCAGGTTTATAACACTTTTATACTATCATCATGATTTTCTGCCTCACTTGTCTCAAAACATTTTCTTCCCTTGTCTTATTTTATGCTAGCTTCATCTATGCTCTCTTTACTATTCTCTCTCTTATTGCTACTTTTATTACTTGCTGCTTTGCTCATCTCAGAAAGCTTCCTTTTTCTTGTCTTATGTTATACTCATCTCTCCACCCTCCACCTAGTCTCACATTTTGCTAGATTCATTACTTTCAACATTGCTAGTCTGACAAATCTCTGCTACTTGCCTTTTATTCTATGCTTATTTCTGCTTCCTTTGCTAGTCTTATGCTATGCTAATCTTAATTTACCTTCATTAGTAGCAGTCATATTATATTTTTCCCTCTCTTCCCAGCGTACAAAACTGCCTGTGATTTTGGAGTCCGGGTCGTACTTGGAACTTCACTATTAGTCCCACTTTAGTTGTGCTAGGATAAAACACTCCCTAGTCAAATGTTGTAAAGATGGCGGCCTCACCGTCAATCCTGCTGATGAGCTCCTCCAGCGCCTTCACTTTTTTCTGAATACCAGGCTGAGCAAATGTGTAATTATCCTGTAGAATCAAAACACATGCATTAATAATACTCAGACTCACTGCAACGCCAAATAGCTTTCTGCTAGTGCTGCTTTTAATGGCACGCCGCTGTGTAGGACTGATCTTAATTAATTGGAAATATTCTGGGGATTTTTACTTCTCTGCACTGTTTCTCTTGATTGTTTTCTCACTTAAAAGGTTTATATTTCTCTAAAGCCTGAAATGGTGATCCAGAGAATATTGGAACTGATGGTTTATAGCAGTTCCAAAAGGCAAATTTAATACAAACTGGATCAGCCTGACCTTTTATTATTTTTGCATAATTACTAGTCGTTTTTTTATATAGAATATTTTTCTTAATATCTTTCACTCTTTTATTATTTACTTTTTATGCCACAATATTTCTTGTCTCAATGTAATTTTCACTTGCTTATTTGAAAACTTGCTTAATCTAATTTGCCCACTCATTCTTTCATCCACCCACCCACTCACCCCCTCACCCATTTATTCACTCAATCACCCACTCAATCGGATCCTCACTAATGCACCCACCCATCCATTTAACACCCTCAATTGTCTATCCATTCTCTGACTGACCAATCATCCCTCCCTCCCTCCTTCACTCAATGATCCATCCAATCTCTCACGCTTTTACTCACTCAACCATCCACCAGCTTACCCAAACCCCCAATCAACCTCTCATTTACACCTTTACTGCCCCATCCACCCACTCACACACCCACAAACTCACTTCCTCAATAACTTACCCACTCACTGACCCAATCACCCACTTTCATACACATTTAAATTTCAGACAAATTTCCATAATTTTCTTTTGACTGTGTAAAGCTGCTTTGCGACAATGACAATTTTAAAGTTCTATACAAATAGAATTTAACTGAATTAAACTTTCATCACTCTCTCAATGACCCACCCACTTTCATCACTGAGCCACCCGCCCACTCACTCTTCCACTTTCTCACTAAACCCCATCACTGATCCATCCACAAATTCACTTCCTCCATCATCCAACCACCCACTAGCCTATTCTCTCACTAACCCACTCACCCACCCGCTCTCTCACTCACTCACTGATCCATTTGCTTACTACCTAAACCGTTCACTCACTCATGCTCCCACCCCCTCCGTTATCCTTCAATCCACTTACTCCATCACTCCCCAGGCCATTCACACATTCGCTCACCTTTTTGTTCCATCATCCACTACCTCACGGACCCATCCACCCACTCACTCCCTGGTATTCCATGGGAGATTAAGGTCCTGTGTAACTGCTACTTAATAACAAGTAGCTCCTCCGTTATTTTACTGACCAAAAAGACGAGAGCCCCGCCAACGTGTTTTCTATTAGCTTACAGTACTGAGACTTATAAATTTCAAGATCAAAGTTCAACTAGATAAAGCCGGTGTAATGCGAAACTTTCCCTCCGGGGTACAATCTTTTCTGCAGGGTGAATTTTATTCGTGTTTAGTCTGACTGCCTTCTTTAGCTGCACAAAACAGAAAAACATATTTTTTTTGCTGTACCAAGGGGTCAAAAATCATAAATAATACCACCACGATATGTTGGCACCCTTGAATTCATCTTCTAATGTGAAAAACAGGACTTCACAGCAACAGAAAAATGGAGAAACACAGAACATATACACACACCTGTATGCCATCCAGCAGCTTGCTCATACACCAGAAGCTGTCGGCTTCAATGTTGCGTTGCGTTTCCAAAGGCAGAGCAGCCATTTCAAAGTTCTCCATGTCCTCCTCTGGAAAACACACACACACACACAGTCGTTGAACAGATGACAGGTACACACCTACCTCATGTGTGTTAGCTAGTTAGCATTTCCTCAGGGTACACATTTGTGCTTGTGTGCTGAGGTGACACAGGGCTGTCAAAATGCTAACAAACATTGCCGGGGTCTCTAATGTTTCTCCGTCTGTCTTTGTCTCTCTCTTTCTCCACACTCTTCTGACAGCAGTTACCATTCCTTACACATTAAACAGTGAGTGCTAAATGGTCCTGTTACACACATTGTGCCTCACGAGATTCCCCCATGCCCTCAGGACACTTGATTCACCACAGGAACACAACGCGCACACACTTTAGCTCACTTGATCCTCTTCATGTTTCTTCATTTTTCTGACTTCGAGGAGAGATACAAAACAAAATGTGATCTCTTAGCAAAGCTTTGTTGTCTATGGATTTATCCAGTATTCCTTACAATAAAAATACTATTAAACTGTAAGGCGATTAGGCTTATTTTCAGATGTATTTACTAAATGCCACTACAACAAAATGCTACTTAAATAACAAGAGCAACTTGCCAACAATTAATCATTAATGCTAATTAAACAACAAATAATCTAATACACTCTCACTTATTCTCCATGCCACTTTCCCTGTTCAGGGTTGCTGGAGGCCTGGAGCCTAATCCCAGGGAACTTGGGGTACAAAGTGGTATGATGTACCCTGGATGGGATGCCAGTCTAATGGTTTATAGCAGTTCAAAAAGGCAAATTTAATACAAACTGGATCAGCCTGACCTTTTATTATTTTTGCATAATCACTAGTCGTTTTTTTTTATATAGAATATTATTCTTAATATCTTTCACTCTTTTATTATTTACTTTTTATGCCACAATATTTCTTGTCTCAATGTAATTTTTACTTGCTTATTTGAAAACTTGCCTAATCTAATTTGCCCACTCATTTTTTCATCCACCCACCCACTCACCCCCTCACCTATTTATTCCCTCAATCAGATCCTCACTAATGCACTCACCCATCCATTTAACACCCTCACTTGTCTATCCATTCTCTGACTGACCCATCATCCCTCCCTCCCTCCTTCACTCAATGATCCATCCAATCTCTCACGCTTTTACTCACTCAACCATTCACCAGCTCACCCAAACCCCCAATCAACCTCTCACTCACTCCCCTACTGCCCCATCCACCCACAAACTCACTTCCTCAATAACTTACCCACCCACACACTCACTGACCCAATCAACACATTTAAATTTCAGACAAATTTCCATAATTTTCTTTTGACTGTGTAAAGCTGCTTTGTGACAATGACAATTTTTAAGTGCTATACAAATATAATTTAACTGAATTAGTAACTAGAATCAGTCCATCGCAGGGCAAACAAGCACACACACTCATTCAATCACACACTACGGACAACTTGGAAACACAGATTAGACTAATCTTTGGACTGTGGGAGGATAATCAGCGCACGTAGACCCCAAGCAAGAATCGAACAATCGACTATGGGAGGTGCGAGGATACAGTGCTACATGCCTACTATTATACATTTATTTCATTCATTTATATTCATTATCAGTTTTATATAACATGACACACCCATCATACAAGTGCCTATGAATGACTTGTTATTACAGCGTAGTAATGATAAAGTATAAACTGAAACTACCGTCAGAAATTCTGTTAGAGAAAATTAATCAACTTCTGACCAATCAGGATTAAGGATTAAAAATTCCCATCAGTCATTGCGCCTTGCTGGAGCATGAAAAAAATGGAGCTTCAAAAAAGTATTTTATATATTTATTATCATTATTATCGAGGACGACATCATATTAAAAAATTTACATTTTATTTTAAATTAGGGAATCCTTAGTAGTATATAATCTAGTAATCTGTAAAATAAATGTGTACATTTTTAATCATTTATCATTATAATTAATCAATCATTTATTTACAAGTTACATACATTTCATTGGTGTGTTTTATAAAAGTATCAGTTTTTGTTTCAATAAATATTCAATATTTAATGTGCTTATGTTACCATGGTAACACATGGAGGAAGTGACGTATGCACTGGTGAGTTTTGTCGGGGGAAGTTCCCTTTACCGGCATTCCCTGCAAACTAAGCAGGGAGTAAGGAGCACCCTTTGAAGTACACTTTGGAATAGAACGCAGCCTTAGTCGTAGCCAGAATCAAAAGCCATCAACCAGGAAGGGCGAAAACAGCAGCCAACGAATCTTTTGTCCGAGAGACACTTCTAGCAAATGCAGGGTTAGCTCAGTGGTTAAGACGTTGGACTATGGATCTATATCTACGGATCAGAAGGTCACGGGTTCAAACCGCAGCACCACCAGGCTACCACTATTGGGGCCCTCAACCCTCAACACCTCAGATGTGTAATAAGATAAGTGTAAGTCGCTTTAGATAAGGGTGTCTGTCAAATACTATAAATGTAAATGCAACTGCATATTTCATCTGATACTGTACATTAGGGAACAGTGCATCATACAGGACTTGAATAAAAAAGCTATCCATTATAGACCTACAGGAATGACCATGGGTAACATCCAAGTGTTAATTTTTCTCTCTAGCGATATGGAATCCCCGTGGCTCAAACAGACAGTCCCTGGGGCGAATGATGACATGACAAACACTTTCTCATTAAAAAAAAGAAAAAAAAAAAAGGAATTATATTTTTTATAATGGACAATACAATGATGACCAAAAGTGGTTCATGAAATGACATGCAGTCAATTGGCAACAGGGTCATGGGCACCCAATGTTCATTTATGCACCTGGGGAACCACAAATTGCTGGGAAAATTGGGTCCTGGCACTCATGTACAGTAGATGTTACCACTACCACCTACCTAAACATCACTACAGACCAAGTACACGTTCATAGTAGCAGTAATCGCTACTTGGAGTGGCTTCTTTCAGAAGGATAACTCATCCTGCCAAGACATTTCAGAGAATGGTTTGAGGAACATGATGAAGAGTGCAAGGTTTTGACTCAGCTTCCAGATTTTCCAGATCTTAATCTGATCGAGCATCTGTGGGATGTGCCAGACAGAAAAGTCTGATCTGTCGAGTCCCCACTTCACAGACTATAGAACTTCAAGGGTCTACTGCTAACATCTGGGAGCACATGTTCACAGCTTCTTGTCGAGTCGATGCCTTGATGGAGCACAGCTGCTGTACTTTTTTTGCAATGAAATTATCATACTTTTTAGTCAATTTATTCACACTAGACTGTAGGACAAACTCTTTTCTAGATTCCCTCTACTCTGAGGATGCACAACTGATATACATGAAAAAGTAAATAAGGCATATGTTGCGTTATTATTATTATTACTACAGACATTTTTAATTGATGTATACATTCAAAAACAAGGAAAATCTACATCCAAATGTATGAAAACTCATGTTCCACTTTGAGCCTAGCATTAGTGTAACAAAATAAGCTTTTGCTAAACTTTTTGGCTAAACAACTTTCATGTAAGGGAAAAGTATCTCTCTCTTTCTCTCTCGCTTTTTAACAACACGGCATTTGTATTGGGGGAAAAAAATATATTTTTTCATCACGTCTGGAGGTGTTTTTGCTTATAAAAGACAGAATAAATGATGAAGCCTGACACAAAAAGGAGGGCAATTTCATTAAATTCATTAAAATGAGGGCAGATGAAAATGATAAACAGTCAATTAAGGGTCAGTAGCTCAAGTCCAAATGTTAAACACTATTGCTGTACACGGACAAAGATTTACACAGTTCATCTCTGCTTTTAAGCCTCATAGGTGTATCTGTGAGAGTGCATCATATGCACCAGAGAGAGAAAGAGAGAGAAAGAGAAAAGCTGAAACAGTGAACAGATCTGAGCAGATGTGAGGCCGTTCCAGATGTCCTCTTAAACCCTGAGAAAGATTTGCATTGCAGTGAGAGCATCTGGGAACGGCAGGAGAAGCTGAACAGGTGTTTGGATAGAACAGAGGGGGGAAAAAGGCAAACGGGTTATGAAGGAAGACATACCGGTCTCTGTGTCACAGGGATGTCACAGGTCTTTAGGCTAAGAGTGTCACGGCTCTCCTCCCACCCACTTCCAGAACACCCCTGCTGAGCTTCACTGGACTCTCACACACTTGCACACAAAGCCATTTGCACCATGCATCATGTTTAAGGATTAAAAAAAAAAACCTGAGGTTTTAGTACTCACAAAACTCTAAGCATCTTAAAGGAATGGAGTCACTGTGCCATGCTTCACCGATCTTATCCTATCACAGACCACAGGAGCGCACGCACACTCACAGACACACACACACACACACTCTTCAGATGAATCCGCAATGCAAATGTGTCCAGTCGGGAAAATAACTACAGTGCCTTTTTATTGTGACACAAACAATAATTAAGGCAAAAAAAAGAAAAATATTGGGGGGTTGGGGGTGCACATAAATATTCATTGCTTTTGCAATAAAAACCCTAAATAAGATGCGGTCCAACCATTTAACTTCTAGAGTCCCATAATTACTCGATTAAGGTCCACTTTTGTGCAATCAGTGTCACATGATCGGTCACATAATGTCAGTATAAATATGCTTGGTCTGAAAGTCTCCTGAGTCTGCAACACTACTACACATGCAATGCGATGACCAAGCAGCTCTCCAAACACGTCACAGGCAAAGTTGTGAAAAAAGTATAGGTCAGGATTGAGTTATAAAACAATATCCAAAAAACTTTGAACAACCCATGGAGCACCATTAAACCCATTATAACTAAATGGAAAGAATTATGGCACTACAACACACCTGACAAGAGAAGACCGCCAATCAAAACTCAAAGACTAGGAAAAAGGGCATTAATCAGATTTGCAACAAAAAGCACAAGGAGAACAATGAAGGAGCTGCTAAAATCCACAGCGGGGACGGGAATAGCTGTACATAGGACGATTTTAAGCCATAGAAGAAAAGCCATTTAAGCTTTATGGAAGAGTGGAGAAGGAAAAAAAAACATTGGAAAAAGACAAAAATAAGGACATACAGTAAACGCGACACAAACCCATCACCTTAAGAACAGGATCCCTAGAGTGAAGCATGGTGGTGGCAACAATATGCTGTGGGTATGCTTTTCATTGGCAGGGACCGGACTTGTCATGACAATAGATACAGGGCAATTCTCGAAGGAAACCGGTTTCAATTTGCCCAAGATTTGAGACTGGAACAGAGGTTTATCTTTCAGCAGAACAACGACCCTAAACATACTACACTGGAGTGGTTTAACCTCCTGGGACCTGGACTCTATTGTTGTGTACCTTCTCCTCACTGTTTCTCTTTATTAGCACCAGATATCTATTGCACTTTGTCAATGTCTTTAAACGGGAACAGGTTTGGCAAAGGAATAATACCCAACGGTTCTCTTAGGAGGCTCTTACGAGGATATAAACCCAGTGTAGTTTGGAGAAAATGTGAAGTCTACATATGACGATAGTGGGGTTTTAAGAGGTTCAAGAGAAATTTAAATGCCTTGGAATTGCCTAGTCAAAGCCCAGACCTCCATGCAATTGGGAATAGGTGGCATGACTTGATTTCTGTACACTAACTTGACCAATTTTGCCTTGAAGAATGGGCAAAAATCCCAGCAAATATTTTGTGCACCTGAGTACATGCGAACCTTCCAGATTACTTTTCTTTTTTGTATTAATAATTGTTTGTGAGGGCCTCCGAGTGGCGCAGTGGTAAAGTGCTCGCCCTATCATCCGGAGATCGCGAGGTCGATTCCCGTGTGATGCTGTAACTTCACGCAGCCGGAGGTCTAGAGAGAGCTGATTGGCCGAGCTCTCTCAGAGGGGAGGGATGAGA
>JAOTRS010000031.1:11288064-11300662 GCA_028565755.1 Dinotopterus cunningtoni
TATCCGATTACTCGATTAATCGATTAAATTTTTGGTAGAATACTCGATTACTAAAATATTCGATAGCTACAGCCCTAAGTTAATTGGAGTGAGAGAAGAGGATGGAGACGATAGGGTTAGATCGAGGCAGATGATTTGCTGTGGCGACCCCTGAAAGGGAACATGCTTGGTGGGTTTTCTCCAGGTACTCCGGTTTCCTCCCACAGTCCATGACAGTGACATGCAGATTAGGATAACTAATTTAGGATTAGTTCCCAAATTGTCTGTTGTGTGTGTGCTCGTCTGTTCTGCGATACATTGGCATCCTGTCCAGGATGCACAAGCATACACACTCATTCATACACTACAGGCAAGTTGGAAATGTCAATCAGCCTGGATTGCGGGGAAAACTGGAGTACCCTTAGGAAATGCACCAAGCACAGAGCGGACATGCAATCTCCACAAAGGACCAGATGTGAGACTAAAACCCTCAATCCAGGCAGTGTGAGGAGACATCCAATAGGGTATTTAATTAAACAATACAGACTGTATGAGTGGGCCCTCTAGTGTGCAGTTACTAACAATGTTTAAGCATTTAACATCAATATACCTGGGTGATCACAGTCATGTTGGCGTGTGCAGGTGTTTTTGCACTCAGGTGGTTTGGTGCCACAGGGGATAGGTGGGAACATGACTGTTTCACCACAGTAGCAGGCCAGTTCATCAAAACCTAAATGAAATAAGCATAATATAATGTTTGTCATGGTTCTTGTCCTCAAAATAACATCAATAATTTTTTTAAAGGTTTATAAATGATGTAGTAAGATGTTATAGATGTCGTAAGAAAGACAAAATTTATAAATAAGTGACAGAAAGGTGATTTAAATGCTCACTGGTTTGCCAGCAGGGTTGGCAGTTTCCTCTATGACACACCTCCTGACAGCGATGAAGACCACAGTTAAGCTTATAGCCACAGATAATTGTGCACTTATGCTCCGTGTCCTGTTTTATGACAAAAAGAAACATTAAACATGCTGTAATTGCATTTACAATTTTTTTTAAATAAAAAATTTCACAAGTGACCTACCACACAGCACATCTCTCCACACTTGTGCCTGCCACATGAGCGCTTCTTGCTGCAACGTTTCTCACAGGTAAACAGCAATTCGTCTAGCGATGGAGGAAACATGTAAAACTTAGGATCAAAGAGTGATGTAATATAATATTTTTATTAACTGGTTGGTCTTATTGTGCTGTATAGCCTGTATTCCTCACCTTCACTGTGGATCATAGTACATGGAACCTCCTAAAAAAAAAAAGGAAAAGTTAGAGACATAATGGTATTTCTAGTTCTGGCAGTTATATACTGTAGGACATGTTAATGAATTTAGCCATTACAGACTAACCTTGCTCTTACTGCCACATCTGCACTTAACGGTGGAGGTGAGAGGGCATGGGCCACATTTGTCCTCATGGCAAAGTTTATCACAAAAATGAATGGTGTCTATAAGAGAAAACAAGAAAAAGTTTATATAAGGCTAGAAAACTGGGTACCATGACAGTTATCCAGAAGAAAAGGTATCTATTTGGATGTTTAAGCAGCCTTCCTGGCAAGTTTCTCTTGCACTGCACTTCACCCAGAAGTGAGCTCATTAAATATTTGCCAGATTTATTAACTGAATGAACTGGATGAAAGGGTAAATCATAGGCAGACAGACAATTTGATTCAATTTATGGTCATTACAATTTTCGATTACTTTTTTAGTGTTTGATGCAAGCAGTTATATTTTTCGCAAATTTAAAAGTATTTAAAGTATTTAGTTTGCTTGTTTAAAGGTTATATAATTTTACCAAGACACACAAAGTACAATTTTTATTATTTATATTATTGTTGTTATTGGTGTTTACCGGCAGCTGGTATACATAATGTTGCATTACTGCCACCTTCTGGTCTTGATTGCTATCATCTCAAAAACTCTTGTCTTGTAGCTGTACTTAAGTTACTACATGCTTAATTAGATTTATCTGATCACTGATTCATTCATCGAGTCTTAGGATCAAAGCATTAACATAAAAAAAAAAATCTAAAAACAGTCACCTGGGGGAAAAAAAATATTCTAAAACCTAAAAAAAAAAAAAAAAAAAACTTTTTTGGGAAATTGTATACCATTTAAAATTTGTAGAATTACCCAAATAATTGTACAAGTGCGAATCAACTATGACCCATCAATTCAATGAATCGGTTCGTCCAACAAAACATCTATTAAATTGCACAGCTCTAAGCACTTTGAGATATTTTCACATCTTTCCCACACACTGAGGAAAGCTTCTTCAAGCATGAGCTCCAACTGCCAACCCTACCTGAGCACCCCCTCCCTTTGTAAACCAGTGCACATTACATAAAGGCTATTTGCCCATTGCAACCTGATAGGCAGGTATGTTTTATGACAAAGTAAAATCCTAGGTTATTATTCCTAATAAGATTTCCCACCGAGTTTAAATTAATGTCACAGAACGGGTTCTGCTTCAATGTTCGCACTATGAAAGATATAATCATTCTTCTAACCACTTAGTAACTTTCATGGGGGTTTTCATCCACCTCATTTTATCCAATTTGTGGATTTGACACATAAGAAGATCTGAAAGGAAAAAGCGAAAATCCTTACCAGATGAAATACTTGTACAGTGAAATGTACAGTATATCACCAATTGCTGGCACTTTCCAAAATATGTTGGTATCAAATTGCACCAAAAATTAACTGCAGTGACTATAGTAGCCGAAAATGGTTTACTATTTTAGTGTGCCATGAGAGGCGTTCAGGTCAATCTGGGACTTGTGATGACATTTCTTGTGAATGAAGTCATAAAACCCATTGACATTTACAGAAGACATCAAGCACAGGAAGGTGAAGAAACTCAGCCACACTAAAACATTCGAATGGTGCAAACGTTTTTGAATGAGTGAATGAGGATCCTGGCTGAGGTGGCTTGGAGCTTATGGCAGTCTGTAGGATCTGTCCACACAATTCATCATTCATAAACACCAGTTGCACATTACAGAAACTCACCTGGGAATTATTGCCATATCCCCCTTTCAGTCTTGACCTCGCTCCAAGCCATTTCCACATGTTTGGGCCATTTAAAGGAGTTACTGGGAGGCCAGTGTTTTAGACTTGAAGCAGGCAGTCTGGAGTAATGAGAGAACTTCATGCCTTAATGATATCCAAGCACGAGTGAAACACTAGGAAAATTAGTGTAGCAGGGGATTATATAGCGAAATAAAGGTAGCATTTACTCTTATAACCGTGTTGTTATTCTGCATAATCAAAAGTCCCGGTTTGGCTCACTTCATTTTTTTTTTCTTGGAATTTTATATACAGCATGTTTTCCAGTTCATTTCTCTGCAATATCACAAAGTCTAGCATTTTCTTTAGCTGAGTTTTTGAATATGTACTAAAAATGTTAGCTGTTTGGTTGAAGCACAACATGTATGCAAATATGGTGAAAGTCTAATCGACTAAACAGCATCAGGAGATCTGGCCACAGCAGAGCACAGGTTAGTGCTTTTACAAGTTAATTTAATTCAGAGTGCTTGATAATTTATTTAATTAGCTAGAGGAACTCTTCTGCATCTCTGAAGGACTGGACATGCAGTACCATTAAGTACTCGAGCACATTATTGCTTAAGAATGTATTGAAGTATGCCCAGATATCACGAACAAAAACTGATTTTCATTTTTGTTTTAAATAAAAACAGGAAGAATTATCAAGGTCACTCAAATAAGATTTCTGCAATTAATCCTCGATGTTAACACTTCTGTTTAGAGAATTCATTATTTTTTTTTGTATTAGCACAGCAATTGGTCCAAAGGTATTTATTTTATTAGATTCTGATGTGATTAGAACCAATATAAAGATTGAACCCTGGGGCAATGGGAAAAGATCATGTGGTTTGGTGAGTTCAGACTGAGCCTATTCCAGAGCGATGGGCGTGTCAGGGTAAGACGGGAAGCGAATAAAGCGATGCACCCATCATGCATAGTACAAGCCTCTGGAGACAGTGTTATGATCTGGAGTTGCTTCAGTTGCTCAGGTCTAGACTCAGCATTATTATGTGGCAATACAATGAAGTCAGCTGACGACCTGAATGTACTGAATGACCGCGTTATTCCTGATTTTCTATTGTCCTCTCTCATATTCCAGGACTCAAATTGTAAAACACTGGTTCTGGGAGCACAAGAAAACATTTTCACAAACAAAATCCCCAAAACATTACATCCAGTCAATAAGTCTAAAGGCGGTGAAACCAAGTATGTAGTATTTAGAGTATATAGATTTATTTTTTTTCTTTCAACTCTAACTGGGAAATTTATAGGAAAGTTTTCTGTAAGAAGAAAACTATTTAGCTTATTTTTGCACAAAGTTTCAGCTCACAGTCAGGTTTGAACTTTTATGTCTTCAGACGGGGGAACTTCAGGATGAAAGCCTTTACAGTTTTTTTTAGTAACATGAAAATCTGTCTTGTTAACTTCAAGAGAGAGAAGCGAGAGGTTGGTGAGAGGAAAAAAAAAAACTTTCCATGGCTGTTATAATTGATAATTATGGACTATTATTTTATTGTGAAAGCTGATAAAATAGGGTGATGCTGAAATAAATAAAGAAACTGTAAAACTAAACACACCTACCCAGGAATGTCACACCACCTCATTATTTTGTCCAGTCATGTTTATGTTTTTTTTCCCTATCTTCCCCAATTCTTTACATAAAGTCTAAATGTATGATTATTGTTTTCTCACCTAATAAAGTATCATTACAAAAAAGAGCAAACTTGGACAGTAAGGATGATAAACAATAATTTTCTTCGCTTTATCTTCCATTTGCAAAACGTAAAAAAAATGTACTGTCCTGACCTCCTAACCGCGGTCATAAAAATGTTATACAATAAGTAAATACAATGATCACCACTGGCCTCCGCGGTACCTAGTTGGACTACAGAGGTTCCTAGATGGATGAATGGATGGAAATTACTGTATAATCCTGACTGTTAGGCATATCACACACTTATATTTTAGAAAAACACACACAAAAAAACAAAACAATAGAAAGTAGATTAATCTTGGGGAAAAAAAACGTGAAGGGCATAGCACTGGTGTCACTCTGTTGTATAACCCAGCATAGCAACAGGTGTCTGATTGGATGCCAGCGATTTATGCCATGATCTTGGTTATTTATTTATATATCTGCTGCCTGATATTCCCCTCCTGCTCTGTTATATTTTGGTAAACATTGAAATGAAAAAACGAATGAAGCCACTGTTGTATCGGCTTTTTGCCGGTGTGCCTTGTCTGCTTCGTAATTTGTTTTGCTCCTCTCACACACTCGCACACATGCGCGCACACACACAGACACACCTGTCAGAGTACTCGACTTACCCACAAACTCTGAGAGGAAGACGACGAAGAAGGGCGTGACGAGGTCGTTGATGCCCTGCACGTAGCCGCTTGCTGGATGTCTGATGGCCCAGATAAACAGAATCCTCTCAAACACCTAACGCAAAAGAAAAACAAACCAAAACAACTAATTTATAATAACCGATTTTCATACCCTTATATTTCTAGGTGCAATGGTAAACCAAAAGTTTAATGGTTTCGGAAAAAAAATGAGGTTTATTTTAAAAATTTGTCTACAAAAAATAGGAGGGCGAAAAACAACAACAGCAGAAAATTAAAGAGGAGCTTTGCCATAACTAACTCTTTATAGCTATGAAGCAATAAAACCTTTTGGATTTACATTTAATTGTTTCCTACTAATGATATTTTTACCAAGTTTTCAATAGATATTTATGGTTTTATGATCTCGTATTGCATAACTCAACTGTACTGTACTGTCCTTATCCAAGGGCATAATACTCAGAATATTCAGGTGTGTAAGGCGGGTATACTTGGTGCAAACGATTCTGAATGCACAGGATGCTTATGATTAGTGAATAATAAATGTTTCTAACCAAGGCCTAGAAAAAAAAACCTGTTTTAAATTAGCAACGCTAGCATAAATCATTCAATTAATATCAGTGAAATGTAGTGAAGAAACCCTGAACAAACTGTTAAAAACGTTTTTTTTTTGTGTTGTGCTAATCAGTCTGGACAGAGCATGTGCTACTGAGTGGATTGAAGTCTCCGAGGTTTAAAATGTCACGACACAGCCATAGCACCCCCTGTTGTTAGCTTTTCAGAACTGCATGACAGTAATCCTAATCATGAAAACATGCAGTCTAAATAAACTGATTATGTCCTTTCAGAACTTGCATCTTAAGCTTAACGTTGTTGATTTGTAAAATATAGGATTACACTGAATATCGCCAGATTTAGCACAACCTTTCCAGACTGTACATATCCATGCGATGTGACCTACAAGAGGCGGCAATAATGGAGCATAAAAATCAGTAGGGAAAATGAGTGATGCAACATAAAGAAGGACAAATGATCTGTTGTATTTCCATAAACTGTCAGCATACGACAGGTTGGAATTCTTTCATCAAATCTTTTACTATGTAGTATGCAAACATTTTGCAGCATCCTACTTCTCAGATTGACAGTTGCATCAGTAGACTGATGGTTATTTCCACAATTTTTTTATTCTGTAAAGCTGCTTTAAGACAGTGAACATTGTGAAAAGCGCTATACAAATCAAACTAATTTGTAAAGATAGTGCCTAGATAGTTTACTCATTGCAAAAACAAGACTAAGGTTATATTAAATATCAGCATGGCTGTGAATCAGCCACAGGTACAAGCCAACTGGTCTCAGAATCACTTCATAACACGACATCTAGCTGGCTAGTCTGCTCACACTGATTTGTATATTCCCTTTAATGGTTCTTCCAATAATACTGGGATACTGTTTTCTTTTTCAATTTCATCTAATGAGCTTTTATAGTTTAAAGCAGACCTATTATGCCAAATTCACTTGTCTTTTTTTAAACAAAAAAAGAGAGAGAAAAAGAGAGTGAAAAAAAGAGAGATTGGAGAAATAAAATCCCTGTATTATGCATATAATGTTTAGAGAATTTAGTATAAATATTGGATCCAATTCCTAACATTAATCACCTTGTAATAACATAGCATGTGTCACAGTATTTATACCAATGACAAAGTAGTAAGCCTGTGGTGTGATTTTATCTGTCGTAGTAATAACCTGATAACATGAACATGTCTGTCTTAGGTGTGTGTGATCACACTATCAGATGTGTGATCGGAAATCAGCCTTGGAAGGAGTATGAACTTAAAAAAAGCACATTGACAACATTCCCACCGCTTTGTTTGATCATTTTAGGATGCAGTAGGAACTTCATGGTCTTCGTCGGAGTGTGACAGGGCCGTAAGATTTTATGTGATGAATCCAGACGAGCAGAGTGATACACATAGTGAAACACCCGAGTGCACTTATAGGAAATATAGGCACTCTTGAAAATCTGCTCGACCAAACAAACCAGTGGACCGGAACAAACTGTTATTTCCCAAAGTGCACTATAAATCCAGTGTATTTGCACTAAGCATTACAATGCAAGTTTTTTTTTTTTTGTTTGTTTTTTTTTAACCCCGTCATTGACTTGTCCATATGAATACTAATTCTAACAACTTCATATTTGGTTGTTTAGTAACCACAAGCACAAAGTCTTCAGGATCTTGTTAGTTATCTATCAAAAACAGAAATCTGCATGAAACAATTTCTGCATTTTCGCTATCTCAGGTTGCCAAGTAATTTGTAACGTTCAAATATTGTATGTAAAAGCCATTTGGTGCATGTCTGGGGCACTCTCAGGTAAGTGTTGACTGAAAATTCAGCCTGTTGTCTACATTACTGCTTGGAAAAGAACATTATAAGGGCTCCAGATGGCAATTGTAATGTCACCTACAGTATGCGCCTAATGTATTTATTTTCAGAGATCTTTAATCCTGTTAAAGACTTTCTCTCTCCTCTGCCGCGTCTGCCTGCCTGGGACGAGAGTACAGGAGCACTCTTCAGAGTACAGCAGGGCTGCGTTACGACAAACATAAGACGACGGTTCATCAGAACGCCTGACCTCTATACGCTCTCGCGAGTTTCGCACGTGCTCTTGTTACTTGAGCGTGGCTTTCCTGTACCTTCACGTGCACTCCTGTACATAAGTGCTCGCTCGACAGTGAATGTACTTGGACGCACGAGGCACCAGGCAGTTGGTGAAGTGAACGACAGAACAACAGAAGAGATTTATTTAACACTTAATTCATTACTAATTTCTGATCAGTGTTAAATGTATTTTTTACACTTTTTTTTTTTTTATCCCTGGTAGAGTTTGAAACTCTACCAGTGGCGTGCTAACTAATGTGGGTGACGTAGCTTAGCTGAGTAGCTAGCCAAAGTTAAGCAATGTTAGGCAAGAAATATCGACAAGAAAACTTCCTTGATTTTTTTCTCACTCGCTGCCTGTCTAATTCCTTGAACCCCCCACTCCTGACCTCGAACAAAATGCACAACGTCTTGAATCTTAATTTAGGCACCTTCTTGTGGAAAAATGATGCTATCAGTGAAATGAAGTTCTCTTTCGACTCCTTACTCTCATGAATGATAAGGAAAGTTCCTGAATCAGCAAAAAGTGCTGAGCTCCCTGAAGCCGATGCTACGCTCTTTCTTAGAAAGAACACAAATTGGAAAGACTTCTGTGAAACAACTAGAAGACACATCGGTGCCTAGTTTCCAAAGCTGAATGTAGTCAAGCTGATGGTTTGTGTTGCTAGCATGAAATAATATTTATCATCTTTCATAAATTTCAAGCCAACGTTCTACTCATAAAATTTGCAGCTCACACATTAAACAACCTATTTGGGAATTTTTTTCCCGGGCATATATATATATATATACTGTTTAGCATTTTTTGTTGACTGTGAACAATTTGACACCAACTATTCCAGCTTTGAAACTTTAACCTTAAAGTGTTTCCTCGAAGTGCTGTTTAAGCGTCTATTTAAGCTGTTTAAGTTCCACACTTTGGCTTGCAAATAAGAAGTCGTCAAGTAGTCTGCTGCCATCGAAGATAACAGTGTACAGCGATGAAGCAGCATATAATGACCTTCATATAGGATAATACACCAAGATAAATCCAGTAATGGGATTTGTGATGTGTTATTTGAGCAGTGCAAGGTCAGCATACGGTTCTGCACTGGAATGAGAAGTCAGTGTTGGCCTATAAATGAGTTCTTCAATGATTGTTAACCTAATATCCATCTGCTGATAATATTGCTGCAGCGCTAATAAACATTTATAAAGAAATACATTTTTCTTAAAACACATTCTTTATTCTTCAGGTCTATATATAGCCGTAACATAATGGGCACCTGCTAAATATTGAATAGGTCCCCCCCTTTTTGCCACCAAAGCTGCAATTCACTTTTCAATTCACCTTTTTACTGAAACCAGCATTAACCTTTTCAGCAATTTGAGCTACAGTAGCTTTTCTATTGGATCAGACTACATGGGCCAGCCTTCACTCCCAACGTGCTCCAATGAGGCTCAAACCTCCATGACTCTGTCGCAGATGTACCTTTTTCTTTTCTTGAGGAACTTTTTGTATGTCCTGACCACTGCAGACCAGGAACATCCCACAACAGCCTCAGTTTTGGAGTTGCTCTGTTCCAGCGGTCTAGACAGTGGGTTCAGTTACAATAACTCGTTACAGTGACACCTGGAAGTGGGAGGGATATATTAGCCAGTAAGTGAACATGTGGACATTTTGTTCCTGAATTTGATGTGTTGGAAGCAAAAAGAAAAAAGAAAAAAAAGGCCAAATTTGGGGTGTGTCAAATTGTGATGACTAGAGGACTGGGTCAAAGCATCTCTATAACTGCGGCACTTATGGGATGTTCCTGGTCGGCAGCGGTCAGGACATACCAAAAATAATCCAAGGAAAGAAAAGCGATGAACACAGGGTCATAGGCGGCCAAGGCTCACTGATGCATGTGTAGAGTGAAGACTGGCCCGTGTAAGTTTGATCCAATAGAAGAACTACTGTATCTCAAACTGCTCAAAAGGTTAACGCTGGTTCTGATAGAAACAATACTGTTGCAGTGGCATAAGGGGGGGACTTACTTAATATTCGTTAGTTGGCCATAGTATTCCACTAATAATGGAATAAAAACACCTCGATCGGACTGGTCTGATCTGATCCATTCCATTCAGGAGAAATTTTCAATTGGAATGAGAGGGGTGGTATAAACCTTTAATAATCCAATCCATTTAATAGGTGAATACTAGCCGTGTCAGAATAAATATACAGTATAAATATAATCGAGTTTCCGGGAAGGAAATTTGCCTCTATTCCTGATTGGTAAACTCCATGAGAACAACAGTCTTTAATTTTATTTCCTGGGTGTCAGAGAAAGTGGCACTGATAGACTGACATTTCATCAGTAGTAAATCATCTAACTTATCACACTGTACAGTATATGAAGCTGAATTCCTGTAAACGATCACAACGCAGAAGCCTGGAAATTATCAGAAAAGATGGGAAACCTAACCTCAAATTTGGAGAAAATACTTTGTGATATTTGCGGCAGATTAACCGCTTCACAAAGAAACCAAGCAAAGAAACACTTCGTGCTTGTCAGAAAAGGTATGTTCAGATCAGCATCCTCCTTAACAGCTAAGTCAGAATGATTTCAATCGGACTGGAGAAATATTGTGCATTTAAACAAAGCTAATAAGCATTTAATGACATTCATTAAAGAAGTTACTTTTTAAAACTTACCTTTTAAAACTTATTAAAGAGCTACTACAAAAAATTATTCCATTATTTACCTCTCTTGATATAGTTATAATAGTTAAACAAGGAAACAAAAATCAACTTAACATGTTACTCACAAACTTGAAATTTAAATAAAAGAGAGGATGAGTCTATTCTGTACAAACATTCTTAGGGATAACTGTAAGGACGAGTGGAGAAGAAGAGGACAAGACTCACCTCCTGTACAAGTGGCTGCTGGAATAATGGAATCAGCGGATTCGTCCTAGGGATATCGATGTGAATCTGTAGGAAGAGAAAACACACACACACACACACACACATACACACCCACTCCCCAATTCAGTGTGTCTACAAACATGGGCATTTATGGCAAAACTGAGTTAAGTGAATCAATAAAAGACAGAATGAACTAAATAGAGTTTCGTGCCGTAGCTCTTACAGTAAGCTCGGGAAATCAATCAAGCTCGGACAGCGCGGTATTGATCAGCCTTCATAACGAGCCGAGCCCACTCAGAGTGATCCATAGGCCATGAAAACAAACATAACTCTGAAACGGATTAGAAAGAAATCACTTGTATCAGATTTCTTCAAATACACGCACATGCCACCCTCCCCTTCTCTCCCCTCGTTTACCGTTTTCCCATTTTTTTCTATTCGTTATTACTGTGCTGTTATAGTGTTACCGAAAAGATTACGAATGCAGTAATCTCCAAACTGAGATATTGGATCAAACATGTAAGCACAAAGAGGATGTTAGCCACTGTTTTCGCATATAATGAGACGTTTTGGCGAATCGCACCAAGCAGAAATGGAAATGGAATGGCCGCATATGGTCAGGTCAGGGAGAGGCCAGCCGAGTGCACCGCGTCTGTAGTCACGTCGATGGCAGCGCTCCCGCCGCTGAGCCGATGTCAACACTTAAAGGTCATTTAGTGTCTCGCAGACGGCCAGGGGCCATTCAGAGCGCGCAGTACAACCTCATAAACAGCCCTAAAGGTCTGCTTTCCATTTGTGCTGCGCTGGGGGAAATGAAACGCTCGGGGCTGAGGGCAGCTCCATCCCGCTGAACGATGGAACAGAAAGAGTCGAATAAAGTACAGAGCTGCCAAGTCTCAGTCCTGCACCATTAACCTGAATTTCTTTATAACCTATAAGCTTATCGATCTCTGCCTACTCGATTAATAACGCATGCTATATAAGCTCCGGTTATTAACTGAGACTTTGCCAGGAAGCCACACACAGCGAGTATGCGCTCATTTTCCACGACCTTGTTCGCCTGTTATTTAAAGTGCAAGCCATTCACACCTGCTGAGGTAAATATGAAGCTATCTTAAGGTCATGTGGGGAGAAAATGTCACGCCTGCGATTTAGTGTCCATTAGGATTTAAGGGAATATGAATACGTCATTCGGAATGAATAGATAATGTGATCTGAAGAGATTTAAAAAGGAGGCAAACTACTTGTTTTTTTTCTTTTAGAAAGGTTGCCAGAAAAAGTCACATGTGTGGGAGGTTTTTGCTTTCATACAGGAATGAGGAAAGACTGAAGAACATGTGAACATGAACAATGTATTTGGAACACATGTTCGTTTAGCCTTAGTAACTGCCTGGTCAGGCTACTAGGTTATATTTTATACTTTGGGAAATATAACCAATAAAGTGTGTTAGAAAATGGCACAGGCGGGGAAAATTTTTTTTATATATATATATATTTTCCTGACTTTTGGGCGGCCACAATGCTCAGCCGGAGGTTCTCAGTGAGCCCCTTTGTCTTAGCCATGACTGTCCACAAACCAACAGCAGAGAGCTTCTGTTTTTCACCTGTTGAGTTGATTAAAACA
>JAOTRS010000031.1:11302710-11314442 GCA_028565755.1 Dinotopterus cunningtoni
TTTTTATTCTATTTGTGTTATCGACAGCATGAGCAACTACGGATGTGTAAGTCGAGGCTGTAAACCTGCCTGTGCTCTCGAGACGCCAGTTTCTTCGTGATTTTCCAATATACATGCACTGGCCACTTTAATAGGAACTTCTGTGCACCTGCTCATTTATGCAGTTCTCTAATTGACCAGTCATGTGGGTGGCGAAAGTGCAACGCAAAAAAAAAATAAATATACTGGCCAAAAGATTTGATTAAGGCGTAAATCAAATATCATATCATATGATGAGGAAAAGTGTGTGATTTTAATTGTGACATGTTTTAGGCGCCAGATGGGCTGGTTCAAGTATTTCAGAAACTACCAATCTCCCAGGATTTTCACTCTCTCTCTCTCTCTCTCACACACACATACACACACACACAAAAAAAAGGAGTCTCTAGAGTTTAAACAAAATGGAATTCATGAAAACCCTGTAATTTCAGAAAACTCTTCATATCCTACTCGTGCTCCTTAATGTCTTTTAATTTGCACTTGAGAAGACTAACTAACGGAAACCTCGACTTGATTTACTTTAAATCGTATAATTTGTCTAAATTACTGCACTTTTACATATGGAAGGGTCTACGTTTAAATTGCTTTTTAATTTTACATCACTAAGCAGATGTAAATACCTAGGGACTTACAGAATAGCTTTGGCGTCTTTATCATAAACACATCTTTGTGATAGTTCGGTAAGTCAGAGTCGAGGAATACCGCTGAGAACGTTCTATAATTCATTTTCTATAATTGCCATCAATAAAAGCATGAAAAACCAAAGCAAATAAATGAAGACCAATAACACTATTCATTTAATTGTGATTTTAAAAAATGGCACCCCATAGCCATAATCCGTAAACAAACACCTCAGTTGATGGAAGATTATAGCGATGCTTATTATTAAAGGATTTTTTTTTGAGACTGCTGTGATTTTGATCGGATAAAAGGCTATAAATCTTATAAATCACTTCCGCTTCTTTAACCAGTTGAAAGGTATGCATCATGTTATCCAAAACACTTAAAACTTTATTTTTTATTTTATGCAGTATACCTGGGTAATGAACTCTGTGTCCAGGGTTATATTTGTACAATTCACATCTTTTTTAACCCTCCTCTGTTTTTGCCAGATGTTCATATTATCACTCCATTTTTAGTCATTTGTCTCTAGATTTTGATTGTTTTTCACATGTACTCTTACACTGCTAAGTGATTTTAAGCGAGTCAGAATAGCTTCTGCCTTTTCCTTTCACTGTTTAGTCGTTATTTCATGTCTCCAGCCCTCTATGCAGGAGTTTTGTGGGCGTCACTAAATGCACATGAGCCAAGTTGAGCATGAGCCTTGGCGCATTACAGGTGATCGATACAGGCATATAATTACTGATTAAATCAGCATTTTTGAAACTTTAATAAATCTGGCTTAAATGTTTTAGCTTAGTTTAACTGACTAAGAATGACCTACAATTTACAAAACAAAAAAAAAGATAGATCAAGTCCAAAAGAAAAGTGTGTTACTGTTCCCACCCTGGAGGTGATTATTTGTCTATAATGTCCATATTTTTCAATTCCTCTAATATCTTAAAGATTTGTTTATGATCATATTATTTAAATCAATTAAAAAATCAACAGTGCCATTTGAAAAGGTGTGTTCAAGTCACACTCATGCTTTTGATTGTGCAGAAGAACAGAACCTCACAGTTCTGAGAGAAAAAAGAAAAAAACATCCCTGGAGCCTTAACCGAACTGCCTGCTGGCGTCCCAGGAACACCTTTAATTGCACTTTTCTTTAAAGTGGAAAAAACTGGCTGGTTTTGTGGTTTTACAGGACAAAGCATGACCTCATGCCACCACCTGCACCACTTACAGTAATGATCAAATTTAATTATTAAAAAAGATTATAACTTATTTTCCTCAAATTTAGATATTCAGATGGGTCTCCAATCTGCATCTAGAGTGGAACCTTGGTTTACGAACATAATTTGTTCCTAAGTTCTGGTCGTACACCGATTAAGATTTTTCCATAGGAAAACATGTAAATAGAATTAATCCATTCTTCATCACTATGAACTATATTTAACTTTTGATTTATTTTGTTTATATCACAAAATATAAAACAAAGTATGAAAAAGTATTAAGTACACCTCCACAAAGTTCAGCTGATAGCTGCAGCTTGGGATGGCGGTTTCTGGGTCGTATTCCAAGGAGAAATTTATGAAGAATTGTTTTGTTCGTACTCGGGCGTGTTCATGAATCGAAGTTCCACTGTACTAACAAAAACATGACAAACATTTCCTGCTTTTTGTCCTTTTTCCATTTTTGTACTGAACAGGGGCTTAAGCAAGCCAAACAAAATTTTCCCCTTAATATGACCTCATACCTCAAACCATCTGGTTGCTCCTATTTGCTGTTGTCTAATGGGGTGTGGCTCAGCAGTAGCTCATTTACATAGACACTGAAATGGCGCATTTCAGGAGGAGGAGCGAGTTTGAGGTATGAACAGGAGTTTAAAGTATAAAAAGTGGTATTTCGTCTAAGGCATTAACACACATGCTTTGAGGGAGGTCCCAACCTTTGTTATCTTGTTAAAGAAAAAGTAAAACATGGGACCTTTAAGACGAGCATATTAATATAAACCTGTGTAGCTAGACGCTAGAGGCTGTTATAGAAAATGATCTAAATATACAAATCTTTTTATCAGAGAGTTTCAAGAACAGTCCTGTGGTATAAACTCTGATAATAAAGGAATATTCAAGTAAAAATCGTCCAAGTTACAAATGATATAAAGAATACTCACTGATAGAAGTCTCCAAGTGATCGGACGCACTTCTCTCGGGATCCCTGACCAGCTGTGCTTCCGCAAGTCGTCTGTCGAAACATACAACATTAAATCAATAAAGCATACGCATTTTAAACCAAACGCAGACGTTTCTGGTCAGCAAACAACACACGCAGGAGATCAATACTTATCTGGCGTAATCAAAATATTTTTCGTCATGAGCCAAACAGAACGAGACTCTGTCTGCCGATTTTCAGACATCACAACCTGGGTAATGTACAGTACATTATTCTTCATTTTATTTCATTGTCAATAAACAATTACTTTTAATTAGCAAACGCACTCACACCTTTCATGGTCTGGTCTGATCTATAGTGATTTCCTCGGAGAAAGTTATCCCATAAAAGCTTGCATGGATTTTTTAAAATAATTACCCTCCTGACGACTATTAGGCAAGCAATCAAAAATTCATCTGTGCGGGTTAAACGCGATGTTAAAGGCAAGGCCGAGGATGGACCGCGGGGTGGAGGAACAAGCTTAGAGCCACTTATTTACAGATGGCTTGCTTTGATTGTGGAGGAGTGCGGAAAGCAACATATTGCAAACAGGATGTGTGAAGTGAGACTTGGTGAAGCGTTGTTATTGTTCGAGACTGACATCCAGAACGGCGTGTTGGAAATGAAACGATGAGAACGCGAGTGTGTAGGCACGAGTCGGAACTGGTTAGAGGAAGAAAAACACACTTGGGTGGAAAAAATAAATAAATAAAAAGCCTCAAAAACTGTACTTTATTTCCCTCAGTCTGTCTCATGTGCCATGGTTTGTACACGAGTTATGATTTGTACAGTGAAGCAATATATGATACATTTCTTTATTAGTATTAATGTTGTTGCTGCTATTGTGAAAACACCAAATAAGCCAGCTGCTAATTATGCTGACCGTACTCAATAAAAACTACACTAAAGAATTTCTTAATTAAATAATTCTGTCACATTTTACCTGTCATAGTTATGTTAAATTTTTTATTTATATGGTGGGGGTTCGAAATGCAAAGCCGTTCCTGTGTTAAAATAGTTCATAGCTTTACCTCAGACCGTTACAAATCACTGATACTGGAGACTCATTCCTGGAAATCTCCTTACAGGAAACTTAACCAAACTATTTCAAAATAGTTTGTATGTCGTAAAAGTCTCTGGTACAATAAAAATAATGACAAGTTAGACAGAGTGCCTTAATATTAATCTTTTGATTTAAATTACAGTTAGACTTACAGTTAGAGCTGCTGTTGGAGAAAGTTAATTAGAAATTTCTGGATTTTCATACTCATATGATTGAATGTCAGTGATATGAAATGAGGCAGCAAAAATAAATAAATAAATAAATAAAGTCTATCGATTGAACTTCAAGAGCACCCTCTTGTGGTGGACCTGTGACATGCACCAGTGAGAACGGGACCGGCACTGCATGCAGCGGCTGCACCGCACGGGGCGTAGGGTCAAGGACCCAACAGTGGTGACCTGGTGGTTGGGCTGAAATCTGCCCCCCTAATCAGCAACCCAAAGTCTCATCCGTCTGAGCCGGTCTCGCCGCCAGCCAAACAATCATACGATCATGAACACGACGTTTCAACTTCTAAAAGTATAACTTCTTTAAACTTGAGACAAAAACGAGTAAGTGAACTTTTTTTTTTTTCCCAGGCTTGGACAAAGTCAATAATTTTTTAGGCTTTCTGGCAACCAGGTTCAAGGAAAAAAAAAAAAAAAAAAGTCATGGCAGGTTCTCTCCAGTTCCTTTGTGTGGTTTAAACTTGGCAGGACGTTTCTCATGCTGTGAGGTTATGCCTCTTAAAGTCAGATTCCATCTGGCGGTACACAAGTCTTCCGTTTGCTGTGCTTGTTCAGAGAAGGCACATTATTCTCGAACGATGACAGGTGCGTAAATTAAATAATGAATTTAGCTAATTAATAGGCAGCCGCTGCAGGAGTGGCATCTTAAAAAATAAATAAATAGGCTCCAGCGGGACCCTCGGGGTGTTTGCAGCCAATTTAGATAAAAGAGTAATTTTTTCTCTTGTATATTTTTTTCCCCTCTGTTAACACTGCGGAGCGACATATGGCGGCAGCAAGTACTCTGCGAAAGCTTTGAATTACAACCATCAGAAGGACGGCATCAAAATAAAACCTCCTACGACAGAAATAATCTCTCCGACCGCTCTGACGGCGTTGGTTGCCTGGCAGACGTCACGCAAAGTCAAGCTGAGAGGAGTAAGACTATGAAAGAAGACCTAATTTGTTATCTTGTACGAGGAGTACACAGAAGAAGCAGCAGAAGAAGAACATAAGTGATGTGTTCCCTAGATAAGTGATGTGTTCTTACGCCCTGCTGCGACGTCGCCACGTCAGTCACAGCCGCCTGAGCTCGAGCTGGCGTTTCGATTTCACGTCGCGGCATGATGAAAGCACCCCGTTCCTTAATTGAACAGTTACAGTCGGTGCGCGTCGTCGAACAAAAGCACTCACACGGCCGGGTTTTAGGGTTTTTTTTTCGACAGCTCCGAGGTGCGTTTAAATGCCTGAGCGCAGCGTCGTGCTTGGAGAACAGAAGTCTCGCTCAGCACGACCCCAGGAAGACTAAAATAACAGTTTCTCTTTCAGCACTCCCACCATCTCAGCTGTGTGTACCTGCCACCCACGCTCACCATGCAGAAGGACTAAAATAAAGTGATGTTGGGGAAGAGAAAAGGTACAGATTTCTAGAAAGACCCTCCAGCTGAAGTTCAGCTCTTCGGTTAATTATCCAGTTGGGAAAAAAAAAAAAAAAAAAAAAAACTTTATTTATACCAACTCTTACCTGAATTAACTAACCAAGAACCCAGAATTCTGTGTGGTTCTACAATGGAAGCTACTGCACAACACTTTTCTGTTTCGAAATCATTTTTATAAATTTCTATTAGGTCCTAAAAGCTTAAAATTGACACCAATAAATTTGGTTTATTTCGGACTGTTCGTTAACCCATACCTTCTATACCGTCTGAATACCTCCACACTCACCAAGGTCGGTGTTGGGACTGGCCAGCAGCTGCCGGAACTTGTCCAGTCGGGTCTTCTCTCGCACCGTCATGGGTGGTGCTCCAGATGCGTTCTGGTCCGAAATACGCGCGACCAGGGGGATGATGGGACGCACGGGGAGGGACTGCTGCTTCTGTAGAGTGCTGCGCTCTGGGTGAGACACAGAATGCTGTGAGAAATTAGGACACACTACAGACATGACAGGTGGACAGACAGCTAGTCGTTAGAGGTAGACACAGATATCAACAACCAGACACAGACAGGTAGAGACAAATCAGACAGACAGTTGATATGAATATAAATGTGTGTGAGAGAGAGAGAGAGAGAGAGAGAGAGATATGAGAGATATGAGATATGAGATGAATTATAGCATATGCAAATAGTATATGCAAACAGATGGACAGAAAGATATATAGATAGATGAAGAAAGACACACGGGCAGAAAGAGACAAGTAGCAAGACAGACAGACAGCATGATACAAATGTACACAGATACAAAGACAGACAGACAGTTATACAATTAACATTCGTATAATTGATAAACATAATGAAAAACAGATAAATAGATGGATACAGAAAGGCAGACAGCTAAGCAGATATAGATGAGACAGAAAGATAAAGACTGATCAGCTGATAGCTAGATATAAACAAAGTAGCTAAATACAGAAACACAGAAAGACAGGTAACTACAGATAAGTAGGCAGACAAACACACCTTGATACTGACAGACAAATAGATAAACAGACTCAGTGGTTAAGGCACTGGACTACGGTTCGGAAGGTCCCAGGTTCAAATCCCACGACCACCAAGTTGTCCCTGTTGGGCCCTTGAGCGAGGTCCTAAACCCTCAACAGCTCAGATATATAATGAGATTTAAAAAGTGTAAGTCACTCTGGATAAGGGCGTCTGCCAAATGCCTAAACGTATATCAGATATAGATAGACTGTAAGACAAACATAAACAGATGAAATGAAGGAGATAGACAGACTGATGTAGACAAACAAACACAGCTTGATATGAACAGACAGACAAATAGATATGTAAATAATAATGACACTGACAGACAGACATATGGGTAGATATGTCTACAAAAAAAACAAGACAGACAAATATACAGAAATAGAGCAGACAGAGAGTCAGACAGATGGACAGGCAGACGGGTCTGGTCATTCCTTTTGTATCTCTAAGAGCATCTGAAACCGAACACTTCTGAAAGCAGTAGAACTCTGATAACAGGACAAAACCCACTCAGCATTCTCCTTTTGTGTGTATACATATACACATACACACACACACACACACACACACATATACACACACACACACACACATATATATACACACACACGTCTACACGGTTGCACTTTATTTTGCCATGCTGTTATCAGTCATGGTGGTTTATAATCTTCACACCTCTACACTTAACATTAGGTTCCTCTGACTGTTTCCTGATAAACCAAATCAACTCACTTGTTTATTTAGTCAATTTTTCTCTCTATTGTTTTCTGTGACTTTGTGGAATTTGAAAATACACTGTGTTACAACTTTGCTGCTCTGGTGTAAACACTGTTCCGGAACAAGACAGTTTTCTCTTTTACAAAACTGAGAACAATGTGAAGAAAAAACTTATTCGAAATCAGAAACTTCACCCTGACATTCACCCTGAACCTGATCTCAGGCTGGCTGAAGGACGTCAGGGTGCAACTCATTGTTCATAGTTTTCAAGCAGACATCCACATAATCCTATATACACACATACATACATATATATATATACACACACACACATGTAACACTGGATCACTGGCGGTTACTTTAAATAAGCAGAATGATTTTTTTTTTTTCAAAGCTACCTTCGTGATGAATTGTAGAAACCGTCCTGTTGCTTTAACTGATTCTGTCTGTTGAAATTGGACACCATGTTATGTACAGAGAAAGGGTGCGAGGATGTATTTATGGGTAAAAAACCAAAGTCCAGTGAAATTGAAGACCAGTTTCTCCTAGGTATGTGCATGAAACAGATATCGCCGTATGCTGCTTTTTGTTTTAAAATTTCGGCGAGCGTGCTAATTAAAACAAGAGTGTGCCTGTCTCGGTGTGTTGTGAACTCCGGCCCATTTCTCTACATGCTCGCTTCACTGCTCTACAACAAATGTTAATGAATAATCATTATTTGAGTAATTCACATTAAGAATTGAACCCAATGAAAATGTATTAACCTGTAAGGTTTGTTTTGCATAATGTTTCTCTGCAGCTCACTTATCAAGTCAAACCAGGACTTTCGGTTAATGAAATTCCTCGTGAATGAAATCGTAAAACCGAACGACACTTATAGAAGCACTGTACTTCGAGCACAGTACGGTGATGAGACTCTTAGCAGAAGTAAAACATGCGCTTTGCACTTGCAGGGCAGGCGAAGCACATTGTATTTGTAATGGTCTTGTTTTTGCCAAAGAACCGAGAGGTGGTGTTTTTGACAGGCTTATTATTTTTCTTTAATTCTGTTTTGTTTATTTTGTAAATTTCTCACATAACTAATTTGTTGGGATTGTGTTGCTAGAACTGTTTAAATAAAAGCTAAACGCAGAAAAAAAAATGTACGTCTTGTTAATAAAGCACATAAAGCACAGTTATATATATATATTTTTTTTACATTGATTATGTTTAGACATTTGGCTAGTCATTTCCTGGTCTATATATCACAACCTGCTTTTAAAACTTTTTTTAGTAATCAATTAATTAAAAAATAAAAATAAATATAAATAAAAAGATACTGATACCTGAATTACTGTTCAGCTGGACCTCACTGCTGGACTTCACCACCCTGCCGTTGCTCGACTCGCTCTCGGGCGTCAGCTGATCTTGGCAAGACTCGGTGCTTTCTGGTTCCAGTCTGTCCCCTGACACCGGCTCTTTATCCTTCATACGACGGGTCTCTTTCGGATGAGGCGCTTTAAAAGTGGAGTGTGATTGTGCGGAAACAGAAGTGGACTGTGCTGGAGCGAAGAAACCGCCGTCTTCCTCATCATCAATGTCCCAGGCATCGTTGGTGCTGCGGGCAAACTCGTGGAACGTGGACGGCTTCTTTGATTTGACGCTTACTGCGTTCGTCTTTGGAGTGTCTTTCAGGAACCTGACCATTTAGAAAAGTAGAAGAAATTTTAAGTGAAAGAGATTCTCAAGAAAATTTTATTTAAACATAATTTGTTTAAGCTCTGGTTTAAAAAAAACAGGGGGGGCGGGGCAGGAACAAATGCTCGACTTGGACACTTAGGTTCAACGGGCAACAGACTGGGATGGATTCGAGCACAGGCACAGAAACCAATGAATACAACAAGTTAATTATCCACTGAAGGCTCGTTATCCATGCAGGCAGCTGCACTTACGAGCAGAGTACCCGAGGGTCCACAGGTGGGTACCGCGCCCCGTAGATAGGCTGCAGACTAAAAGAGAGCAAATAACGGCAAGAGAGACAGACAGAATAAGAGAAACAGATCACGCTACTGTGCAAACTTTTTTGTTTTTTGTAAATAGTAAGAAATTTGAGTATCATACGATACGATAGCTTGAGACATAATTGAAAGTCCAATTTTTTATTATGATTTATTTTTAAACCATGATTAATAAATGACATTCACTTGTACAGACACTAACTGAGGCCACGCCTCTTCTTTCACTGAAACTAGTTTGGCCTCTGTTCCTTAGTCCCAGAGGCCACGCCTCTAGTTTCATTGGACTCTTCTCTGGTACAACTATGCACCTTCCTTATTCACCTTCCTTGAAACTGACACTTACAGAAACCGTACCTCCTTCACTGGATACGTCAACCACAGAGGCCACACCTCTTTCTATGCGACTGAAGCACAGAGGCCCCGCCTTTACCTTTCCTGGAACTGACAATCACAGAGGCCACACCTCCTTCAAAGTGATCTTCAAATATGGCTTTTAGTGGGGATGGGAATCACCAGTCACCTCCCGATACGATATTACACGATACCCAGGTGCCAATTCAATTCAAATTACTACTCAATAAGCATCACCATTTTATAAATATTCGATATTACATTTTTTTCCACCAATTTTGTTACAATTTTGAAACTTTAAAAAAACAAGTTTACTGAGTAATAAAATATAGCCCATTCCTGATAGCATTAGTTTTCTCACTTAAAAACCATGCGCAGTGGGCCTCTGAGTGGCGCTAGTAAAGTCTACACCTAGATCGAGAGTTCGATTCGGGTGATGCTGTAACCTCTTGCAGTCAGAGGTCTCTCAGAGGGGAGGGATGAGAGGTACTTAGTGCTCCCACATTAATCACGGCTCTACAGCCAATCAGGGGCGTATCAGTTATATCTCATATCAGTTAGATGATCAGACGCCAATTCAAAGTGTAAACCGACTGGTTCATCTCAATTATAAGTGCAAAAGTAGTTTTAAGTAAAATTGGAGTCAGTGTGTCAATATGTGAATCGCCACATAAACGAATCGCAATTCATAACTTAATATCTCCCCCAATTAGCCCCCCCCAAACGGGTAGTTTTTAGCATCTTTTTCTAAAATTCTGAAAACAAAAGAGGAGAGCACACAAAAGGATTTATATTCACATGTGTTGGCTCAGCAAGGAAAACTGCTTTATAATGTACTCTTACAACACCGCAAATCCATAAACGGAGCAATTTATTTCTGCAATCTTTATAAACAAGGGCAAACGGTTTGGGCTTTGGCCTCAAGAAGATAAATGCAGCATGGCTGCTTCGTATTATGGGGCTACAGAGAACAATGGTGGTATTTTGCAGATTCTGCATAAGGCCAGATGAACGTACTGTAAAAGAACACACTGTTCACGTCAAAATCAATGAGAGCTGAAAGAGTCTTGGTGAGAACACAAAGACGAATAATCCTCCGACAGTGTCGCTGGGTGAGAACAGGAGACTTCCCACGTAGACATGCTGTGCTCTAATCACTTTGCCAGAGGCAACTGTTCTCTTCATCACATTGTACACATCCATCCTGTTCAACACACCATTTTGGGGTTATGGCTACACACTAATGGTCTATCTGCCGTGGACTAATGTAATAATTACAATATAAATGACTTTCTTTTCCTAATCTACTGCAGTACCCAGGTGGCAAAATCTCGCGCTTCTCGCAGCAGACGGCCGCATCAGATATAAAACTAAATGACGCTAATGGCCATAATTAATGATCATCTTTTTTCTTGGTGGCCTGGATACACAATAATCGCAGCGCAGCTTTCCGTACACTTTCCTACCTTTAAATAGAGTTGTACTGTAGTATATACATATATTAGCTTTAGATTAATCAACATACAGACATATTTGTTTGTTAAATCTAAAACACTGACTTTACTGACTGACTGTTTGAGAAAGAAAATGTACATCACTCACATGAGTTAGCCCAAACATGGGGGCGGACATTTTCCCCCAACGCTCGGTAAGTCATACGGAAATGACATACAGTGCTGTGCAAAAGTCTTGATCCACCCATCCTTTCTTTATACTTTGCTTCCAAAGAGCCAGAATTTCTTGAGTCTTGAGGAATCATTCTCCAGACTTCCTGAAGGTCTGTTTTGTCTCTCATTTTCATTTTATTCGTTTCTGTACATGAGCAGTTCCATAGCAAAATTTCTTTATTTGTTGGTTTATTTGTTAAGCCACACAGTGACCTTTGAATCATTCATAACTTGAGACATAAACCCGTGAGAAACAGGTACAGGTGATGACAGATGATCAGGCCGGTGATTAAGGCCTTGTTTACACGGGTGTTAAAATTGAGCGTTTTTCTTGCGTTCGTAGCGTCCGGTGAGCGTGGATCAAGCGCAGAGTGTTTTCTACACATAGGAGTCAATG
>JAOTRS010000031.1:11329747-11348856 GCA_028565755.1 Dinotopterus cunningtoni
ATTATCTACATGAGCTTCAAATGAAAGGCTGGAATCTATAATCACACCGAGGTCTTTTACTGTTGCACTTGATGGAATCAGACCTCTTATCCCCAGCAAAGGGCAATCTTAATGCTTCAGCATACCAAGACATCTTGGACAATGCTATGCTTCCAACTTTGTGTTAACAAGGCGAAGGCCCTTTTCTATTCCAACATGACTGTATCCCAGGGCACAAAGCAAAAACTATAAAGACATGTTTTGATAAGTTTGGTGTGGAAGAACTTGACTGGCCCTAACACAGAGCCCTGACCTCAATCCCATCGAGCACCTTTGGGATGAACTGGAACAGAGAACATCTCATCCAACATCAGTGCCTGACCTCCTGAATGCTCTACAGAATGAATGGGCACAGAAACACTTCAAAATCTTGTGGACAGCCTTCCAAGAAGAATGGAAGCTGTTATAGCTGCAAAAGTGGGACCAACTCCATATTGAAGCATAGGTATTTGTATACCATGTCATTGCAAGTTTGGCCGGTTAGTGTACAGTACATACCTTGCACCTGGATAGTGTCCTAGTCTGAAATTCTTTTCTGCTCACCTCTGTTGTAAAGAGTGGCTAATTTGGTTTAGCTTGAACCAGACTGCTCATTCTCCTTTGATCACTGCCATGAACAGAAATTCAGAGCTGCGACTCACTGGAGGTTTTCGTAACCATATAATGTGTACATTTCCCACAAGCTGGTGTCAAGTTATCTATTGTTTTTCAAGGATCAGGCTCTTCATCACGAGTCCCAGTTTGACTCCAACATCCCTCATATTATTACACAAGCAAACTACACTTAAAGAACTTACAAAAAATGTAAAAGCACAGAACTCCCGCATAGAGAACATGCACATAAACTCCACTCGCACCAGGAAACCAGGATCAAACCCGGGATCCTGGGGCGACAAGGTGACAGTGCTATCCACTATCACAAACAGTAAGCAGCTGATCATGCAAGGTTGAAAGGTCCTGTGTTCACATTGTGACCCAAAAATTGCACTGGCCAAATGCAGCCTTGACCAGCCTCCCCCTTGACCTACCCGTTGATCCGGAAATCGATGATCACATCACTCATCTCTGATCCAGAGGTTCACCTTGTTGAAATTTTTTTAAATATTATACTCTGGATCAGAGGTGAGCAATATGATCATGAGGCTGGTCAAGGCTGAATTTTGTCAGTGCAGTTTTTGTGTCACGTGATCTAAGGGTGTCACCCGGTAGTCTTTGGATCCCTTACGACCCAAGTGAAAACTGAACGCTGATTTTTTTAATGACTCAAGGGAAAAGAATGCAGTAAAAAAAAAAAAAAAAAAAAAAAAATTGTTTCTGGTAATTATTTTTGCTTTAACCTCCTTTTCAAAAACCATTAAGTTTAAGTTCAGCCTTTATTCGTCACACATACATTACTACACAGTGAAATTCTTTATTCTTCGCATACCAGCTTCTTGTTAGTAGGCAGGGGTCAGAGCACAGGATCAGCCATTTTACAGCACCCCTGGAGCAGACAGGGTTAAGGGCCTTGCTCAAGGGCCCAACAGCGGCAACCTGGTGGAGCTGGGGCTCGAACCGCCTATCTTGTGATCCGTAACTAAGAGCCTTAACACACTGAGCCACCACTGGCTAAGATGATGGATTAAAGTGCAGGGCAGAATGTGCTTTTTAACATTTACACAGCGCACATGGAGCCCCCAATGGTGTTTAGGGATTTTGTAATAGAATTTTGCTCCCCCCCCCAACCTTCTTCCTGCAAGGATTTTTTCCTGTTAACTGTGCTAGGAACCTTATCAATGTTGACAGCTGTGCTCCTGGCAATTCTTCATCCTACAGTATTACCTTCAGTTCTCTAGATTTTTTTTTATTTAGGTAAAAGTATTGCATACTTACTGCTCACTTTCTACATCTCCCATTATACATAACACTCTTGATTTGAATTATGATCTGGCAAAAACCTTATAAAGAAGTTCATGACAACCATATTCAGCATTTAAAAAAATATTTATTGAAACTTGTGTAAAAAAATAACTCCCTAAACAATTTACAATCACTAAATCAAATAAAAATCCAAGCTGCAGTCATGCAACTAGAGGTGAAACTCTGAACATGTAGACGTTTGCAATACACAATGACATTCGTCTAAGGATGCACAGCAGACAATTAAATTAAAAAGAAAGAAAAAAAAAAAATCAGTAGACTTTTCAGTACTCCTTGCATCAGACAATGGAAGTGCTTGTAAAGTATATTTACATTATGTACAAGTCTGCTCAAAACAGCTCTTAAATACGGTAAAATAAATTTAAATAGGTGGTGGACCCTTCAGTGTGGAATGACAAAAATGTCAAACAAAAACTGTTTTGCTATAAATAAATAAATAATTCCACTTAGATTTCGTTTTTTCAAAAAAAAACATTCAAATAAATATTACCTACACAGGCCTTGTCTTGGAATTTAGAGTCATAAGACCATTAAATATTTACAGTATTGACAAAACAAATGTAGTTCTCATGTTGTAGTTGCATTGCTGTGTGCGTCTATATTGACAAGTGGTAGTTGTGTTGAGAGTTACTGAGTCAGGATATATGAGAGAGAGTGACAGCGAGCAAGAGAGAAAGAGTAAGAGAGGTACAGAGGTGTAGGACGGTCATTCTGCACAGGCTATTTGAGGTCATTTTGGTAACTCTCTGCATAGCGCAGATGAGATGGAAGCAAGAAAATTGTGACATCTGGATAAGGAGCAGTGGTACAGTGGCTATTACTCAATTCAAGTATATATTTCCGACACTCACACACACAAGGCACTAAATGAGAGCTTGTATCCTCCACTGTGGAGGGTTCTCTCCGTCCGTTCACAGGCATGCCTTTACTCCAGCATCGCACGAACCGCTTCAAGTTTGCAAAGGTCGCACCTTATGCGGCGGGTTGCCCCTTCCTGGGCCGGACTCTGCTTCCAGGAGCGAGATGTCGAACATCCCAAACCTCCCCGGCTCACCCATAAACAGCTGCCTTTTGTTTAAACCAAATAAAAACAAACATTTTTCAACGTTCGTTTCCTGCGCTGCTCAGTTCAGAGGGTGGCCATTGGCTCTCAGCTGGGTGATGTAGTGTTGAGTCACTGGGTACTGAGTCACTTGCACACTGTGACTGCCTCGTGGCTCAAACTGTGCAGCCGGATCTCTGTGGTGTCTGTAGGGGGCGTTGATGTGCTCTGCATCCAGGGGTGGTTGATAATGTCCTCAAAAGATGGGCGCTCGGCAGGACGCAGAGACAGACACCATTTGATGAGCTGCTGGCATTCTGCAAAGAGGGGAGGGGGGAAAAAAAAAGAAAAAAAAAAAAAAGGTGAGTGACTTGTATGGTGTATACCAAAAGTCACGTTATGTCTCGTTTTATAGCTTTTAATTACTTGTAGTCTATTGCATTGTGTTATCATAAATGTTTAAAGAATTAAATTTAATGCTTAATCCCAATTAGCATACAAAAATAAATAAATAAAAAATCTTAATCCGTGAGCCTTACCAGCTGAGATGCGACGCCTAAAGAGCACTTGACCTCGCACGATTTCTTCGTCCTGCTCGAATGGGATGTCTCCACACACCATGTCATACAGGAGAATCCCCAGAGACCAAACAGTCGCTGACCTTCCGTGGTACCGGTGGTATTTGATCCATTCTGGAGGGCTGTACACACGTGTACCTGCATGTGAAAAAGAGAAGAAACAAACAAAAAAATTGTTTTAATCTCTAACTCAAACAATTACATCTGAGTTAGTTCGATGCAAGAGGCATGTTCACCCTTCTGTTTTGTTTGCAAAGAGCAAACACTAATAATAGTAAAAATAAAAAAAAGGGAGAGAGAGAGAGGTGGGGCTCAGAGCAGGAAGTGTGCTCAGGCGGCTGTGTTTACAAAACATTACTACTGCACGCGAAGCCAGGTGAACCTACGCAGTCACGTGCCGTGTGCACGAGGCGGGGCGGGAAAACCGGTTGCCACGTGACTTGTGTTTACAAACTTTGAGTTGTAGCGACGCCGCGTGTCGCCAAAAGGGGGCGCTGGGTACTATGAACAAAATACAAGTAGACTCGGTGTATTTATGACTGGAAAAAAAAACGTGACTTCGCAGCGTCTGACCTCCTCGTGCTGAATCCTGTTCAAGAGCTGAAGGTCACCATGGCCTCATGCATACTTTCCCCCCCACCACTTCTCTCTCTCCAAGATACACATAAAAATGTGCGTTCCATTAAAAAAATGCTCTTACCGTCGAAGTCGGTGTACACGGTGTCCTTGAGCAGCGCTCCCGAGCCGAAGTCGATGAGTTTGAGCTCGCCGGTGCGCAGGTCGATCAGAATGTTCTCGTCCTTGATGTCGCGGTGCACGACGCCGCTCGCGTGGCAGTGACGCACCGCCTCGAGCACCTGGCGGAAAAAGCCGCGCGCGAGCTCCTCGGGCAGCGCGCCTTTCTCCGTGATGAAGTCGAACAGGTCCTTCACGGCTTCCGGACGCTCCATGACGATGATGAAGGCGTCCGGGCGCTCGTACCAGTCTAGCATCTTGATCACGCCGCGGAAGCCGGTGCCCACTTTCTTCAGCAGGACGATCTCCATGGGCACGCGCGCTCCGTTGGGCTGTAATTTAATAAACGAATATATCAACGTTAAAAAAAAATACAAACGCACAACGACAAGTATTATTATTATTTATTAAATATATTCAAAAAAAAATTTTTTTGCATTATTCTTTGTATTATTATTATTATTATTATTATGACTCACCAGTTCTCCCCATTCGGTCACGCGCTCCTTAGCAACATGCTTGATAGCAACCTGAATTTAAAAACAAACCGTTACAGGTTAGCCGTTAAAGTTTAAACGCTATATGTTTTTTTTATTATTTAATACTATACCACTACACATATAAAGTGACTAATAAATCAGACATAAAGCAGAACCGTACGTACCGGCGCTCCGTCGGCTATACGCAGGCCGGCGTACACGGTCCCGAACCCGCCGCTTCCCAACACAGAGCCGACCTGATAAACCTTCTCAAACGGCTCCTTCTCCTTCACTGAAATCACAAACAGCAACATATCTCATTTAAAAGAGAGGCAAAAATCGTGTATAGCCATATAGTGTAAAACAATCAGTCACATCCACGTTTTTTTCCCTTCCACCCCTCGTCTTTAGCTTAAATGCTAATCATCATAATGTCCGCAATGGCTCGCGCGCCATAAGGGGGGAGAGACAGAGAGATTGAGAGAGAGAACACCACAACACAACGCGTCCTCTAACCTTGGTGCACTTGGAGCTGGATCTTCGCAGGCATGTCGACGGCTGAAATGTGCGCGAACGTGTTCAGCTTGGACAGGAGCATTGTAGAAATCCGTAGAAAGGCAAATAGTCACAGAAAAAATATTCCACAAAACAATCGTGAGGATCCTCCGCCGGAGATTAGGAATGGACGCCGCTGGAGTAGGAGTAGGAATTCCACGCTGTTGTCGGAGGTGGTCGAAATAAAAAGCCGGTTTTAAAAAATAAAGCAGATTTATGGCTCGGATATAAAACCTGAAACTGAATATAAAAGAAACAAACTATTTGTATTTAAGGAATTTAATATAATAATATAACCGTGCCTGTGTACTCTCTTCGCGGCGACACACAGACACACAAACCCGGCTTTCTGAAAGTGTAAAGGCGGGGCGCGAGTCTCTTTATACACATAGTAGCGAGCGTAGGCTTGGCGTCACGCGTGGCTCCGCCCACCGGCGCCGCTCGACCAATAAGTACAAGGTTCCCCCATTGTACGCGCACGTCAATCAAATATGAAAATAAACGAAAAAACGTAGGCCGGCGAGACGACGTGGCGGGAATCAAAACGCGCCAAAACGCGTTCACCTCGTGGTCAGGCGGAGACAAGAGACAAAACTTTGTGCCACCCCCCTCCCTAAACAAAAGAGTGATGGCATCAACAAAGTTTTATCTACTGGGTCAAAGTTATAGAGTTTAATCTGTGAGGACAAAAGTAAGAACTGCTAAATGTTTTTGTTAAAAAGATTTTTATATTATACTAGAATTTAATCAGCATCTCGCATTTGGCACGATTATGTACATACAGACTACGAATCATAGAGAACTAGAAAGAAAGAGATAAGAAATTTAGTTCTATCTATCTATCTAGCATCAATCTTTATTTGTATCATTTTAAAGCTTTTAATCATTTAAATAATTTATGGTGTAAAGTATATCTGTTAAGGTAAGCTCAGTTTTATCTATAAAGATTAAATATAGGTTTACAGCCCTTACTTCTGCCTATTGCTGTCAGCTCTGTTGTTTCAGCAGCACTCAAACATTCGGTGAGGAACGCCTGTGACATGCTTACAGTGTGACATAAACGTTGATGATGACACTGCCTACTGTTACATCTGTGGAGAACGTCTGTTACAAGCCTGTGACGGAACGAACTGTGCAAACACATATACTGTATATACATACAGTATGTACACACACACACACACATTGATGCCCTTGAATTACATTTACCGTACATTTCACAATTTTAAAATATCCTAAGCTGTTACAATAATGTACAGCTTACTAGTCATACAGCATGTGAGGCAATGACAACATATGGATAAAAAGTCTGAGCCCTTGTTGCTGCCTGCATCATTACAGACATCAGACTTGACTCACAGTCCTGTCTTCCGATGACTCTCCTGTTGTTGTTATTGTTGACTTTTTTTAACTGTTAGATGAGGGTGGTTGGGTGTGGGTGTGTGCGTTTATGAAGATCTACAAAGAAAAACAAAACCTCATTAATCTCAAATCTCTGCTTTGAAAGTCCCTTCCCTGTCCACGTCCCTCCAGCTTTATTTAGACAGCGAACAATGGCAGTCACACCACCGGAGCGCCGAGGAAGATGGGCGCATACCAGGCATTCTTTCAAATTGGGTGGCCGCGTTCAGACTCGGCAGCAGGATGTGGGAAACTCGAGATAAAAGACTCCCATTTACCCCCAACCCCCCAGCCTGCTCCTGCACTTTCCCGCCATAGCACTGGTTGAATGGTAAATGCACTCTATGCCCTCTCACTCTCCACGTTTTTACCCCCTCCCTTTCTCAATGTCTATCCCCACCCTGTCCCCTCTTTCCCTCTCTCCCCTTCTCTACTCTTGTCTATACTTCCACCCTCACCCCCCCTCCTCTCCCTCTTGCTCTCTTTATGTCCTCCTCCAAATTCTGTAGTAGGCTATTCTTTACCTAAAAATAGCTTAAATTACTTCTCTCAAACTTGCTTTGTGCAATTAGCCCACGCTCTAATAATGCAGCAGACTAACTGCAATGCCACGCAGCTTGTCTCTCTGCTTTGAATTCACTCTCTCTCTCTCTCTCTCTCTCTCTCTCTCTCTCTCTGCCTTCAGTTTGCTTAGCCGAATGATTCTGATCAAAAAGACAAATCTGAATGATTCATAACAAGCTTGGGCTTTTGCGTTGCTGAGTAATGACCTGTTTTTGGAACTCACTCAGCATCCTGTTTTTGTTCAGTTCGGCAGAACTGACTCACTCTGCTGGGTGATGATCGATGACTGAGCAGCGTGGCAGACGGGCATACGTACAGCTCATACACACACAAAGACACGAGGGGAGTGTGATATTTCTTATGATGTTATGATCATTCAAATGGACTGGCGTCGCTTCCTAAACCAAAGTGCTGGTGGCCGAGGTTCTGTAAAGACATCCATATCTGCATTTATTGATGTTCTTCCTGTCTAAAGAGTAGCCATCTAATAAATATTAACAAGACATAAAGTGCTATATAGAAGAGGCTGGTTTATCCCTATCATGGGAGGGATAAACCTGAATACATTTGAAATAGAGACACAGTGGGGATCTTGTGTGAGGAGAGAAAGTATGAAAGGAATGCTGAATTCGGGAGATCTGTGGGTGCTCGTTCAGCAGAGGGATAGATAGAGGGAGGGAGGGAGAGAGAGAGAATGACAGGCACACGTTGCCTTGGTTCATCTGATAGGTAGCGTTATCTCTGAGCCATGCTCCTCAGAGGATAACGATGACACTTCAACCGGGTGTTAGACACTGACCACACATACTCGTTTCACTGCCAGGAAAGTCTCAGTGACCCTTATGAAGTCAGAGGAACTCTGACCGCGAATCACACCTTTGCTCTAGAAAGGCAAGATGTTTTCATTCTGCCTCGTAACGAACCGAGAATGAATTAGCTCACACTCCATGAATTTGCGTCTATATTAACCCACATACTGGATGCATTACGTAAAAAAAAATAAAAAAATAAAAATAATTGTGACTAGGCTGGAAAACTGACCAGTTCATACTGTCATTATAGAGCTTGCGGAGTTGATATCACACAACATGTCATTTTCGTGTCGGTGCTATTTTTGGTGGATGAGACATTATCTGTGTGTTGGAAGGTGTTGAGTAGCTCAATTTCGGTAAGCGAAAATGACGACAAATTACAAATGTGTCTTTACATTAGGATGTTACATTATGCACTCTCACTTTGCATGCAGCCTTGCCATTCTGGCTGGTGGCTGGTTAATTAGGCTAAATTGTCAGCCACACAATAGCCAACCTGTCAATAGTACATTCTCACCTTTAGCGACCAGTAACCAGACCTGGCTCACACACCAAGAAGCTCCCCCATCACCTTACACGCTGCCTAGGCTGTGACTCAGTAGGCTTTTTCTTTTCTCTAAATATTCTAGAGATTTTACGTTTTTGTTCGGTTTGATAGCTAACAGCCTATGAGTGCCGCCTTATCTTAGGAAGTACGACTTGTTGATGAATAGATCTTCAACCCCGGCAGAATTGTTCATGACTTAGTAGTAGTGTTAAAACTTTGTTAAAGTGTATGTGCTTATTCCAAAAAACAGAAAATTAAAAACGTCAGATTATATAAAATGAATAGTGCATAGGGGTCTTTCATCTACTCTTTAGCTACCAGGTTATACAGAAGGATGTTATTGATCTCTAAAAGTTTCATTTAACATCTCCCAGCAGGGTCTCTTTTCTTTAGCTTTCTCATTCTCCATCTCTTCTTTAGAAAACTCTTAGTCACAAATATAACAAAAAGCCGCCCTCGAATCCGTCTCGGTTTATTTGTGTCGGAAATCACCATAGCAACCGATCAACATTACCACAAGAAATGGCGGTGCCTTCCCAAAATGCAACATGGTATGAAAACAACGTGACGTAACTCTGTGTTCATAGAGACTGACCGTGGTTTTGTCACGAGATACCAATTACAATATACAGTATGTTTAATAGTAAAGTTATTAAAAATAGTTTCCATATTATGAATCATGATATTTTTATGGTTGATTGAATATGTTATAAATGTACACTTTACCACACAATTCTACATACAATTCCAGAATATGATTGCTTAGAAGATGTTAATTAATTTTATATAATAGCACCCATGGTAGTAGTTCTGCAAATAACAGACTGATACTAACTAATGCACCATGGGAAAATCATAACGACAAGAGTTTGCAGTTTTTAGTAACATGATAAGCTATCTATGATGTAAGTGATAATATGAGCTAACTTGTTTTATGGACGTTGTATATCATTAAATGTATTACACTATAAAATAAATTAATAATGCATTGTTCCTTACACACCATAGAGTTATATTGTGACTTATAGGAAGTATAGGAAGATAATGGATATTATCATTTAAGGAGCTACCATGGAAAACAAAGGTTCCTGACTGAAAAAACTAAATACATGTTAGTTTTTCTTTACAATGTTGTATTCATTATGAAACATTATTACATCGTTACTGTTATAACGGCATGCTATGATTTACATTTTCATTAAAGAAGTAACGGAGTTCCATGTGCTGCTCATATAAACATGGTGGAGCTGCGTTCCTTTGGGATCCCCTTCCCCTTTATTTAACACCTGGTCATAATACACAGGAGTACTTTCAAAGTAGTTTTATGGTTGAATATGTAATGAACATAATTAGCATAAAACATAACAATAAAACTAGCATTATGCACCTAGTTTGATATATTTTATCCATAGTTAGCATAAAGGATTATAATAAAACTATACTGCATCATAGTAAAACCACAGTAACCTAGAAATTAATTTCACGAGGGTCACACTAATTTTTATCTATGGCTACATCGTAAAAGAAAAAAATGGCAATTAAGTTTCTACGAAGCTACAGCAAGCAAGCAAGCAAACACATGAATGAATTAAATAATTTAATCCTAAAGGTACGACTAGTAGTAGTTATGCAAATAATAACTATACTTAAGCTGTATAAAATCTTGCTATGTTCAAATAAAAAAAAATGTACCATTCGGTTAAGATGATCAATGAGTCCAATGTTACACAGCATACCACAATACAGACATTAATCTTGGATAATTAAGGATATTTTATTGCATCTTCTACCATGATGTCTGAAATTATGTTCAATGCAAATGAAGCTAAAACAGTTCTTTATTCTTGCAATCACTAAAACATAACTGAATGCATCACAATTTTTTGTACCTACAACTTATTGTAAATTCCTGCTACGAAAATCACAGCAATTGTTTACAGTATAATAGATCACACGCTTACTGTCCGTTATATACTGTATTTATGTAGGTTATATTTTAACTCTCACGTCCAACTCCACCTTTCCATTCTTCACCTTAAAGGAATCATTGACATTTCACTCCGCAAAGTTCACAAGGAAAAAGTCAGTTACGACATTCCCCTCTGGTGCACCCTGTAATAAACACACCGCTTTTAACACCCTAACCCCATTTTGGCACCTGAGGATGACAGTGACAGTGAGGTGTGACCCTTCTGGTGTGCCAGTAGATTGGTTCACCACTTGCCGGTAAGGCAACACTTGCCTGCCCATCAATCAAGCACCATGAGTAATCTCCTCCACAGCTGTTTTACCCCTCCGCTGGATATTGGAACAGGTGGATAGATAGACGGGAGGCGAGGACACAAGAACCTCCCCTTAAATCCAGAGCACACTGACCTAGCCATCTCTAACAAACCCAAACATTCGGTCGGTCTGCTGTAACTTTGAGGGATTACTTGGTGTTTCAGGAATGTTCTCCTCCTTTTTACACTAGTTCTTTTCACTTGTCAGGGCTTTATCTAAAACATTGTAGGCCAGCTGCCAGCGTCTGCATGAGTTTGCTGGAGAATATTAGAATAGTGTGCTCTGGGCTAAAAGAGTCTTTTAAACGTTCCACTAATCTAGTTAACACCATGTCCTTGGTCTAATTTAAATACCTCCTGATTCCCCTCCTCCTCCTCCTTTTGCCTCACACACAAACACAAGGGGACCCCCATGTCAGTTTTCTGACATCACATTGCCTTAGGAACTATTTCATTGCAAGGGGGAGCAAGTACCTCGTTAATGGTGAGCTGGTGATCAAAAGATTAAGTCTTAAACCCCAATGATCTGCCCTCAAGGAATAACCAGAAGTCTGGTCTACGCTCTCGACCAAACAGGGTTCTGAAGTTTGTAAAAGTGATTTGTGAGCAATAAAGGAATGGACAGGAGCTTAGTCTCTGTTGCTATAACAGGATAAATGCCTTCGATGAGTGGTTGTCCATGATGCAATTTTCTTCAGTAGGGTTGCTGCAAATAGTGAGGCTATTAGTGTAACTACACTTAAACTTACATTTACAGAATTTGGCAGTCATCCTTATCCAGATGCTTATACAGAAGTGCTCTGTAGACTCCATCCATCAAATACACATCAGATTCTTCTATCCTCGCTAATGTAAATCGGTCTAGGTCTAAGAATGCTATTAGGTTAAAACATTTCTACAGAGGAGTATGATCTTGAATTAGCATAACAAGCATAACTAATGTAGAAGTTTTATGACTTAAGCAGCTTGTAAATAGCTGAAATAAATACCGTGGTACCACTGATGACTGATTTATAGCTGGATCATGTAGTCCTGTTCAAAAGTCTTCAGCCATCCCTCAGTGGTAGTGCACATAGTCTTGAGGAATTCCTGAACGACTTTTTGTGGCTCTCATTTTCAGCAAATTTTTGGATTTCATTTTCAGGTCAGGTTGTGGTCACCTTGGTTGTGGTGCCAAACATTCACACTACGGCCAGTTTGGTGGCAAATATTGGCCTACAACATACAGTACCATTAAAAATCCTTAAGCCGTCTCTCATTTGATCATATTTTGCTTCTTAATTCTTTAGTTCTCCAAGCTTTTCTGGCTCTCACTTTCAGTCCTGTCCCTCTACCTAACCAGTTTAAAAGCAGTTTTGTTTTGTTTTGTTAAGCCACACATTGACCTGTGCATAAAATCATCATCTAACTTAACGCATGAGCCAGTGAGAAACAGATGCAGATGATGACATATGATCAGGCCGGTGATTAGTATACTATTGACGGTGAATACTGAGTGGTTGAGAGGGGAAATGAGGCTGCTGCTGAGGGTGTTAAATAAACAATCAGGTTTTCAGTCATATCTTTAGGGTTCTCACAGCCTGTCAATATCAAATATTTGGTAACATTTCCTTATTAGAATCTACAGAATTTAATTGAATGTTTTGCACAGTACTGTATATTTCAGTTATTTGTGGACACTTTCTTTATTCAAGTGTTTAGGAATTAGTTGATCTTTGTCAGTTGTGTGATTCATAATGAATAAATTATGATATATTCATCACTCTGCTTCTTTTGATAATGATGATGATGATTATTAGTATTTTTCATATAGCTTGTAATGTGTCTACCCATGCTTCTTTGAAGGGTAGCAGTCTTTTAAGCGATCCAATTTTTTTTTGACTTGCAGCGAAGCTAACTAATATTCTATACATCTCAGACGAGGTGAGACAGAAAATGACAACACAGTCAAACCCACCATTTTGTTTTAACAGACAACAAAAACACACTCCACCCCCCACCCCTTGTCTTGCAGCCAGAATAGAAAAGACATAACCCCCCTCCTTTTCTGATGTCTATTTCAATACTTTTCAGATCCACTACTAGTAATAATAATAATAATAATAATACTACACTCTTTGTAGAAAAGTATGTGTAATGACCAACGCAGGGACGAACAAAGACTTTAAACAAGCTTGACGTCATCACAATGACAAAAATACACTAGCGGTCACAGGGCATGGTTATATTAACCTGCAGGACTGTGAGCCCGGACTGCTTTTAAATACACTATAAGAGGAATGAGGAATTGTGCTGATGATGTCAGGATTTAAAAATAGGGGCCTGGAATCAGTGTCGCAGCTGCTCTGACCTTTTCCTTTGTATTGGTTGTAATGCTGAGAATAACAGGACCATGTGTAAGTGCGTGTATTTGTGTGCATACATATATGAGAATGGATTTTCTCAAGCCTTCTCTTGCCTGAACAACATAATTGCCGAAAGGAATGGTGGGAACAGAGGTGTGAGAAAAGGCTTAAGAAGCAAGCATCAGTAAAAAAGAAGAAAAGAAGAAAAAAAACCCCCCAGCAATTAAAGGCTCTTCTCATCACAAACACAATCACTATTGGGGGAAGTTAATGAGAAACCTTCTGTATTTACACTGTACAGCCAGATGGAGCTGCACTGTATGGATGGAAATTCGGTTAACCATTATTGGTTTATGATACCATAAGACCTGTCCAGGAAGTTTTTTTTACAACTCGCCAGCCATGCGCTTGGACTTTAGCTGAGACGGATGTTTTCCTTAGTGTTAACTAGCATTTCTGGTCAGGCACTAGTAGCCCCTCACAATTTTGCTAACATCATTGACCTTCCTGGGCTAAATTTAACGCAATTAACTCGTAACCCAGCAATGAGTAATTTTACCAACAGGTCACCCTTCCCTTTTACCCCAATAGCTACTTTGGTCCTGAAAGGTATTCCCCAAAGAATGAGTGATTATCAAAAACTTTCGAAACAGACATCAAAGTCCAGGTTTTGGTGGGAAAAGGCCACCGTAGAGCTGAAGTTTATGCGGGGTCAGCTTTAATGTGAACGGCAGCATGGCTAGGGGTCACAAGCTGCTGACATACCTGTCCAACATTGCGAGACACTCTAGGAGGAAATGACCATCACTTGTCTCAATTAGGGGGGCTGCTCCTAAAAGCATAGCTTTGTTTAACAGCGCTCCCAGCAAATTAAGGGATTAAATCTTCCTTTTTGGCAGGGCAGGGCACACAAGAGAGACAGAGGGCAGTGTGTGTGGTGGTGGTGGTGGTTGCAGGGGGGGTTTGTGTAAGGACGTGGTTTGTCTCCCGCCCTGTCATGTTTATTTGAGGTCAAATTTGAGCCTGAATAAACAGCAGCTACCGACAGGAGCAGATAATGAGTATGATTAATTACCGGGTTTAAAAACAAACCAAAAAAGAAAACTCTTAAATATTTTAAATAAATGCTATCTATCTATCTATCTATCTATCTATCTATCTATCTATCTATCTATCTATCTATCTATCGTGTGTGTATGGGATTTCAGTATGAACGGTTCATCTCACTGCTCAATGCATGTACATTTACACACTCATTTCACACACTTATTCATACCTTACAAGCAATTTACCATTTCCAGTTAACCTACAGCCATACCTGGTGGAAACCCACACAGTCATGTATGTACAGCTTTGAGGTGACAATGCTCCCAAGACTATTGTATTACGTCTGTGTGAAGGTGCATTTCCCCAAGTTATGTCCTGAAATGGCATGTGGCATGTGCTTAAGTAATTATGTCACATCATGTGTGCGTTATGTGCTCATGTGAAGGCACATGCCCTACATGTGGAAAATGTGGAAAACCTCTGATACAACTTTGAGCCATACGTATAAAATTCACATGACTTTTCTTCAAGCATATGATTTGTGTGGCAATAAAACTCCACAACCAAATCAGTTAGTAACATACAGCATTACCGCTTAACCGGTTGTGTTGCCCTAGCCAGAGACTATAGAATCATTGCAATAACAGTTAGGCTAAAGACGATGCTATAACAGCAAACAGGAAAGCAGATGCTTTTTGTTTTGGGGTTCGATGCATTCACAATGGCAGGTGTAAACAGCAAGGTGCTTTGGCTTTCCACACCTGTCAGACATAACATTATCACCACTGACAGGTGAACCGAACAACAATGATCACCAATTATAGACCAATAAACCGGTGGCAGCATCATGGGTGGCAAGTCCAATCCGATCCCACGGAAAAGCCAAAGCACCACAAATCGGCAAAAAAAAAAAACGTCAGTGCTCACTCAGAAAACCCTGGTGCCGCACGAGGGCCCAACAGGCACACAGCCCAAGGCTGTCAACCCGGCCTTCAAACACCCTAGTATGATTCATATCCCAATATGAACGAGCATCCATGGGATGCACCAGAAAAACAAGTCCGATCCACAGAGGACACATCCCACAGCCCAGAGCACCCAAAAGATCCGCTGCCAACATCCTGGTGCCAGACAACAAAACACAACACCCCCTCCCCCCTCCCTGGTGGCACAACCTAAGTGGTTGTGGCTGATTGGTATATACCTGGATCACTCAAGCCGGATGTTATTACCAGGTGTGAACAGGACCATAGTGTACTTAAGTAATAGAGTCTCATCATTAAGCCAGAGTGAGTATTTTCCCTGTAGAAAGCAGAAGCAGTATTTAACCGTCACGCCTATGTGACATGCGTCACAACCATAATCCCTGGCGCTTTGCTTTCCTAACTCTTATCTCATGAGGAAATTGGCCATGGGGACTTGCACTGCCGCTATTTCCTCTACACTGCAAAAATATATTTTACATGCAAAGCCACAAGTTCTCCGTTTATTCAGTTGTCATTGAAATGTTTTGGTATTTTTTTCTCTCTACAACCCGTCCTCCAGAGCCACTGGGATTTTCCCAGCTCACTTCCTCCTGATGTGATGTGCATCAAAACACAGTGAGCGTGAGTAATCTTGAGTGGCCATCCGGGTAAAGCCCCTCGTGAGCACTGAGGTCTGTGCACTTCCCCCGCACACAAAGCATGAATGAACCGTCTAACTGGCTCTCTAGGCAACAGCCAATCGGGATAAAATGTATTCAGGAAGTTGTGTGACTTCACCATGAATGACCATCAAACTGTGAGGAAAGGAGAAGTGAGATACATTCATGATGTCTGTTTATTTACGGAGGAGTTTTATTTTAGTTACACTGTACTGTATTATGGCATTTTATTTTCTGCAATCCATTTCAGTGGTTTAAAGCACAAAATCAGTTTTTCTGTAACAAAACAGTATCAAAGTTTGAGTTATGTCTGGATGAAATCATCAGTTCCTTTAAATACAATGGCAAGCAAAAGTTCACAACCCCACATTTTTTAATGCAAAACAGGAAACGGAACTTCTGTTTTGCATGACCAAAGCAAAGCATTTACAACTTTTTTGTCATTGTTTTTTTGTCATTGTCTTCTAAGTGACCATCCAGCAGAGCTTTAGAAGAAATAAACGGTTTCAAGGTGTGAAATATCAAGGGTTTTGGTGTGAGCTACACGGTATGAGCTTAATGTGTGGCAATGTATAATAACGAGGGCTTGGACGTTTAACTTATTGACTACATGTGAGTGAGGTTGATTTCTTGAGTCTGATCGGTCGGTTGGTGTTGATGAGTTTACAGTAGTGCCGGCTTCAAGACACATCAAAGTTTTATGCTATGTTCACATTACAAGCCGCATTGTTTGAATCAGATTTTGTGGTCAGATCAGCTTTGCATGTCGTAACAGGTCACATTCATAATTACAAGCGACTTTTATCTGACGTCATATTTGTGCGAACACTTCAATGGAAGTGGATTTGATTTTAGCAAAAAAATATGCTTGGGATTCTGTTCTGGAGGATGGTGAGCAGCCGGCTGTATTTGTTGTGGTCCAGAAGAAGAAAGAAAGCAGGACGTCTTGCTTTAATGGATTTAGTAGCTATTGCTAGCACTGCTATGAGATCCCCATGATGATGATGTCAGCACCCTATGCATGCACGGAGGCAAAAAAAATTGCACAAATTCGGATCTGACCATTCCAATTCGAGTCACATGGCCACGTTTTGGATGTATATCTGATCCAGGGCCACATATGAAAGTGAGTTTAATCCGATCTGTAAAACATCAGATTTGTGCGTTCACACAGCCCTAAAAAAATCAGATGTGTCACATTAGGGTAAAAAACAAAAACAAAATTGAGACATTTCAGGCTGGTAATGTGAACATATATACTAATATAATTAGTTCTTATTTCTATAATAACTAAACAAAAAACAAAAAAAGTTTAAAACATCTCCTCACGTCACCTTTAGGAACGCTCCTTTTTTTTTTTGTTGTTGTGATTTCCACCATGTCCTTTCTTTGTTTACATCGACTCGTGCCTTTGTTGTGCTAAGCCACTGACGCCGTTCTGTCATTAGCATGTCTCTTCATTGTGTCTGTGTGTCACTTGATAACTTCATCTTCATATTCCATGTTGTGTTCTAACATACATTATGTTCCTTGTTATTTCGCATCTCAAATCAAGTGGTTTTCCCGTTTCCTTGTTCCTGGTTATACTTCCCTGTTTTCCCCTGTGACTGTTCTCATGTTTATGATTATGGATTATTCTCATTTGATGCCTGTGTCCTCCTAATAAAAACCATGCTGATTTTGCACACTTGCATCCTGCCTCATCCGCCTCACCTACAGTATTTTCACATGCATCTGAACCTTAAAAGAGAGAAAACAGAGGCAGGTGAGGAAGTGACTGTTTGTAAGTGTTAACAGGATGTAACCTGCTTTACAGATTTCCCACAATGTTAAACATAAGTCTAAACAGATGAAACTTATGCTGTGTTTTTGTGTGTAAACTGCTGTGGTATGAGAGAAATAACACTCTTCAGGATGTGGTGGTGTTGGAAAATAATCAACTTTGTGGTGGTAGCAGTGCTCGAGTGCACGATTCGTTGCCACTTCGCTTTTATTTATTTTCAAAGAAAAACATGTCTTATCATGGTTTATAACTTACTTATGACAATTTAGCTGTCAGTCATACTAATTAATAACATTCTTGTCAGATGAGATTTATCACCTTTTTACCAGGTCTTTAACATGCTGCTGTATGAGTAGGACAAGAACATCCATCAGCCTGGTGAGTAACGGAGCGAAAATCTGTACTTTGTAAACCAAAAGAAAAGAGAAAACAGAGAAATAGCCTTGTGCAGCTGAGATGTCTGAATCACCGAGCCTCCCCAGCACAAGTGGAGGAACACATGCCTGTTCGACCCACTCATCACTCCATATAGCAAAGACTCTGAAATGGGCCTGCGTGAGAAAAGAATGTTTATATCCGGCAACATGAAACCGTCAGCTTCATTTCTCTCTCTCTCTCTCTCTCTCTCTCTCTCTCTCTCTATATATATATATATATATATATATATGGTCGTGGTGTGACGTTTGCATGTAAATAAATACTGAGGCTGTGTATATGCCATACAGTTTTTCCTTGGTGAAATGCAAATGTTTATGATCCTCCCAAAATGCATCACTATGATAGTAGAAGTGTAATAAAAATGTAAATTTTTCTATCAGTGTCTGCTTAAGTTCTCTAAATATTCGTAAATGTATAAGAATAAAAATATAAATATACAGTGAAACCTCGGATTGCGAGTAACGCGGTTTGCGAGTTTTCCGCAAGACAAGCAAAGATTTTTAATAAACTTTGACTTGGAAAACAAACAAGTTTTGGTTTACGAGTACCGAGTATCATGTATCACAACTGCGCCAATGGTTTTTCTCTCTTGCGCGTCTCTTACTGGTATAATCAACATTTGTGCACGCGTGTACTGTTTACTATAACACTGTGACCACAAGTGTGTGTAAAACATCTTTTATTTTTTTATTTTGTATGCGTGTGTGTACAGTGCGCGTGTAAAGCAAAAGCAAGTCTCATTAGAGAGGTTAAAAATTCATTTTCTCTGTATCAGCCTGCTCTTTGTGTGCACACACAGACCCCTCCTACTTTCGCCTTTACAGACACACACACACACTCTTTCTCTCTGCTCTACACAGAAACACTGCTCTGTCGCGATTCTTTTCAAAGGTAAAG
>JAOTRS010000031.1:11365244-11389543 GCA_028565755.1 Dinotopterus cunningtoni
ACAAAAACAAAGAAATTTGCAAGTGTTCTAAAACTTTTGAACGGTAGTGTATGTTATTTCTTAGTTTTTTTTTGTATTTAGTATTGTTCAAGAATGTAGAAAGTAATACAATATGTATAATGTATGCCCAATTATTTGATTGCTAATGTACAGTATTGTATATTAAGCCCCAATTCAGAGTTCCACAGTATATACTAAAAACAGTTTCTGTTTCTGCTTTTTTAGAAATGAATTATCATATACATACATTACTATGAAAGATTCTTGAGCCACAGCCTTATTTCTTTATATTTTGCTCGCCAAAAGCCAAATATGTATTTTTAATGTAGTTACGAGGAGTAGTTCTCCAGATTTTTGGATCCCATTTTCAGTCCAGTCCCTGTACCTGAGCAGTTTCAGAGGAATGTTATTTGTTTGCTAAGCCACACAATAACTTATGAATCATTTCAGCATAAAAACCATCTAACTTAAGGCATGAACTAGTGAGAAACAGGTGCAGATGATGACAGATGATCAGGCCGGTGATTAGTATACCGGTGATACTGAATGCTGAGTCGTTGGAACAGACAAGAGTGGAAATGAGGACGCTGCTGAGGTTGTTACATAAACAACCAATTTAAAATTTTTTTGAGGCTGCTTTGCAGCCTGTTGCAGTAAATCATTTGTTCCCATTTGTTTGATTTAATCTACATCATTTTATTTCATTTGAAGATGTTTGAGATGGGGGGGCTCAAGACCTTTGCACGGTCCTGTATATACATTAAATACGTTATATATCAATGGAGGCTCAGCTGTTAAAGCCTGAGGCTACAGATCAGACGGTTTGTATGTTCAAATCCCAGCACAACTGTTGTGCCCTTAAGCAAGACCCCTACCGTGTCTGACCTGTGCTAGGACCTATACAAACAAAAGAAATTTACTGTACTATACAAATGTATATTTGTGTGTTTAATGACAATAAAAGCCAGCATTTTCCCCCTTAATTTATTTACTTAATTAGACCTTATTCATCTTAATACCTTACTCTTAGAATTTGCTTTATTCATGGATCAGAGAGTTTGCACTGTAATAAATTATAGCAGACATGTCTAATGTAAAAATAATTGAAGATATACAGATATAAAGACAGATATAAAGATATAAAAATAAACCAAATACAATTCAATATCATTTAATGCTCCAAAATACAAGACAACAAAATAATGTTATTTTCCAACAACAACAACAACAACAATAACAGAGGATTAATAATAATAATATTTATCCCAGATTGTATTATGGTCATTATTATAAAATCCAGTCATCTTTCTAAATATTGGTAAAGCCTTACTGAGTCAATCAATCATTTATTAAACAAAAAGTACAATTTATTTATGCATTTATTTCCATCCATCCATTCATCCATCCATTATATATGTTGCTTATACTGCGTAGGGTCACAGAAGGCATGCAACCTATCCCATGGCATAAGGCGGGGTACACCTAGATGCAGTGCCAACCCAGCACAGGACCCAATCTCAAACACTTTGATACAAAATCATACACTAGGGGCAATTTAAGAAATGTTAATCAACCATGGCATGTCTTTGGGCTGTAGAAAGAAACCAGATTAACAAGTTTAAACCCCCCCAAGCCTGAGCAGAATATGCAAACTCTACACTCACACACCAGAAGCAAGATTCAAACCCCCAACCCTGGATGTGCAAGGAGACAGGAATATCCACTGAGCTACAGTACCGTGCCACCTGTGTGTTTACATTTATTAGTTATAATAGAAGCATCTAAATGTCAAACATTATACATTACACGACATTCAACATAATTTTAGTATCTTCTTGTAGGTATCAACATAAATCCCAACAAAAAATTCAAAAAAATTGTGTCAATTATAAGTGTAATATATATTTTTAAATCATAACGATGTGAGCCATAAAAGAAACCCACTCCAGCAGGTCTGCTTTCATAGTGCTGACATTGTCTCATTAAACTGGCACTGTGGGAAAAGCGTTAGAGATGAGACCAAGCTGGGTACAGCTACAGGCCGAGACAAGGCACTAAACGCTGGGAATCAGGTCACTACACCAGTGTGATTCTGTTTGTGACACACACAGCAACACAGCGAAACTACTGCAATACAACAGCTCTGAATGAATCCCTGTAGAGCTTATTAAAAATGAACCTTTAAGTACTTGATCAATTTCTTTCGACAAATATAGTAGTGACAATATGTTGATTATTTTCAGTTTATCATTACCCAAGCTTGACAAGATGAAATGCATATTGCACATTATCAACCAAAAGTGTACAGTGGGAGGGGCCTTTATATGTCTTTTTTTTTTAATTAATGGCTACAAATAAAATAATTGATTTTCAAAGTCAGATGTAGTGGGAATAGTAAAGCAATAATTCAAAAGCATTTATACACAATTTCTAACATAGATACTGTACCTGAGCCACTTCTCATTTCATCATATTAAATAACATGATGTAGATTTAATTAAAGAAATAAAAATAAATGTTTTACTGTGACCAGCTGCAATGTGTCTAAAGGTAACATTTAAAAATCGGTTGGTTATGTAACAACCTCAGCAGCAACCTCATTTCCCCTCTTGTCTGTTCCAACCACTCAGCATCAAGCACCACCAGTATACTAATCACCGGTCTGATCATCTGCACCTCTTTCTCACTGGTTCATGACTTAAGATAGATTGATCTTTTTTAAGGTTTAATGATTCATAGCTCACTTTGTGCTCAGTTACTGGCATGAACAAAAATCTGGCACAAAGGAAAGCTAAAAGTCCTTCAGGAAACCTGGAGAACTATTCCACAAGATTGCATTAAAATACAAGAAAGTCTGAAACAAAATATGAAGAGATGCGGGGTGGCTCAATGCTTTAGAACATTACTGTATGTTTAAATATTTAGCATATTCTACTTCTCACATAAGTGGTTTCTGAGCATATGATTTGCAACAATAATCTTTGTGTTAAAGTGAAACAGAAAAGACAAACAGAAGAATTTCCACTGGTGGCATCTGATTTTTGGATGATGCTGTACGTGGAAGAGGGCTGATAGCACTTTTCTCCCAGTGTGTTGCAGAACGCCGGAATCTTCAAAAACTTCATTCCTGGAGGGCCAGCGTCCAGAACGGTTTGTGATTTCCCAACATCTAAACACACCCGCTGAACCTGGTAATTCTCAGATCAGTTGAATCAGCAGCGTTTGAGCAGAAGATTCACCAAACTGTGTTGGACACCGGCCCTTCACAACTGGTTTGAAACAGCCCCGAACTACGCTGTTGCACGACAGTTTGTCAGGATGCAGGCTTGACGTGTCTCAGAAGAACAATGCAATAATCTTCACCTTTCCTAGTCGGCAGCTGTCATGTAATAGTGAAGACAAAAAACACACTATACTCACGAGCACACCTTTTTCAATAGTCGCCCTCTAATTTAAGGTCTATCTTTACAATGCATAGAAATTTGAGCGTTCTTAAATATGACCCCACCCCAACTTTCTCACTGGTGTCTCTGGACAAAGGGGCGGGTGAAATGGAGTCAGATGAATGGTGTTTGGTTGCAGCAAATGTATGTTTGGCAAACAGCAAACAGAAAAGAATATTCGCTGCTTTCAAATAATATTCAAAATTATGACTCAAATACTTATATTATCAAGGATCATATTATCACAATAATTTCTTCAGCACCTGTAATAGCAAGAGGGCTGTTGATATGTTAACGATAACTGATAACTCTAATGTTGATGTGCATAGTGGTTAGTGTTACTGATTTATCCAAGCCTGTATGGCAGTGTCGCCTTGCACCTCCAGTTTATGGGTTTGATTCACACCTTCTATCTGTGTGCATGGAGTTTCCATGTTCCCCAGTGCATTGTGGGCTTCCTCCGAGAACTCTGGTTTCCTCCCACAGTCCAAAGACATGCAGATTAGGTGTTCCCAAATTGTCCGTAGTGTGTGAGTGAGTGTGTACTGCGATGGATTGGCACCCTGTCCAGGGTGTACCCCGCCTCGTGCCTCCCTGCGAACCTGTATTCAGGATGAAGTGGTATATACAGTAGTGGAAAATCACACCCATTTTTATTAGTCCAGTTCTGTTTCTTTGCACTGTATGCAGGAATTTCCAACATGAAGATATTTTTATAAAAATACATTTTATAAGAAATGTATTTATAAGTAGAGATAGGGAACTTTACACTGTTAACACTGTGCTTGATCATGACGTTCCTCTGTGAACAAGAAAAACTCTGGCAGTTGAGAAGACTGACACAAGTTAGCCATTTGAGATTTTAAGCCGAGAGGGCGTTTTCGGTGGCTTTCTCACGTTGTAGGCGGCTGCAACGTCGCTTGGAATGCAGCGTTAGTCACTGACCTACTGAACTACCATGAGGAAGTTTTTGATAGACGACAATGCGCTTCTGTATGACAGCGTGTGGCATTGGACGAGGCTGTCTGTTAAATGTGAATGTAAATAGACCTCTGTTTTTTTGCTGCATAAAACAATTGTCACACATTTACATTCTATTGGCGTGGCAGAACCCCCATTAAAAATATCTTCATGTTGCAAATTCCTGCATACAGTGCAATTAAACATAAAAAAAAAAACAGAACTTGACTATTAAAATGGGTGTGATTTTCTGTAATCTGTGTTATTTTGAAATGTTCAGTAGCAGTTAACTAGACTGGCTATGACTGTGGTATTTGCAAATACGCGTTGTTCTGGGAAACTCCTCATTGTGAAATGTTGACATTTTCTACTATATATAGATCCTGAGAGCTATTCCTGTACTCAACTGCTGTATGCTTCCCTTTTGTGTGCATCTCAAGATTTCATGTGAGAAATTCCAGCATTCTGAACTTACAACCATAGTAGTATGTAGCTGTCTAAAAGGTTTCAGCAACTTGATTAAGGTGTGATCACATGTAGCCATTAAAACCTTTAGCTATTTTATCTTTTTTTTTAATAAACATATATAGGGCTCAGGATTGTGCAGTATCCATCCATCTAGGAACCTCTATAGGCCGACTATAGATCGTGGAGGCCATTGGTGATCATTGTATTTATTCACACCGTGCATACGACCACTTTGAGCAATTTGGGAACACCAATTAGCATGTCTTTGGGAGGAAACCAGAGAACCCAGAGGAAACCCATCAAGCACAGGAAGAACATTCAGACCCGACACGGGAATCGAACCCAGGATCTGGAGGTGCAAGTCGATGGTGCTAACCATTAAGCCACTGTTTGTGCAATATAGAGTGACATATCCTTTTTTTTTGCACAAAATAGGCAACTATATGACTATAAACCACATGACTATACATATAAAAAAGGGGGTCATATAGGCAAACAAATAGCACAGATACACATGATTACATGTTTTTTTGGTTGTCTTCTGTTGTTTCTATAATAATAATAATAATAATAATAATAATAATAATAATAATAACAATAATACTCATTTTAAGAGTTCTACACATTTTTGTGACATCATTCCCATATTCCGTTAATGTTTAAATTCTCCTTTTAGAATAGTGATGATAACTTTTGTTCTACCTGACATATCCGACAACCCAAATGCACGGTTTGATGTCTGAAGCCTCTCCGTTAACAAACACCTGCATGGCTTCCATATAAGCACATAACATTTCCATATACTGTACTTGCGGTGAAACATTTTGATTTCAGGTACGCTTTTTTGAAGATAAATTGTCGAAACTCAAAGAGTGAGCCCTAGCTGACATCAGAAAAGTTTGCACAAACAGTTTCCAGGTAGATTGATTTACTACTGTGAAAAATGTCATATATTACAGCACACAAAGCAGTTAAAGTTGCAAAACCACCATAAAGTTTACTGCCATGAATCCTTTGGCAGTTTTACCCCGGTCATTTTTGCCCCAGGTTTTGAAAAACAGATGGAGGTTTAAAATAATAAAAAAAAGTGACAGAAATACTGGATTTTTAAAAATGTATTATTAAGCAGAGGGAAAATAATAGTTTGAGTGCTGATGTCCAGTGAAGTGAGATCCCGGGATCCCAGGAAGCTGCGACACGCTCGTGTCATTGACACCAGAACTCCAGCTGGAGGAAATAAGTGTGTCGCACTTGAGGGAAACAGCTCTATCACAACAGACTGTGCAAACACACCGCCACTGCACCCCCTCGATGGGTGCTAAGCAAATAAAAACGAAAGGTTCATCCTGGTCAAAGAACAGTTTCCTTGTCCAGGATCTATTTAAAGGGCATTTGAACGTCCAGGCTGCGATGACTCATTTAGGTCAACAAGGATAGTAAATGCGCTTATGTACATATACACACACACACACACACACACACACACACACACCCACACACAGATGCTACATGCACCTTCGTGTTCATTCATTAACGCACTTGTCTCCGTCCAAAGATACACCAAAACAAACAGAGGTGGTGTTTTCTCAGTTTTTCAAATTAAATGAACAGTTCAAACAAGAAGGTTTATGTTGCTATTGCTATTTTATTCTATTTACAGACGCCACATTATTTAATTCATGAAGCATTGTAAAGCATGTGTGTTTCTAACCTACGGGCCATGGGTTGTACTCTTGCATGTGTAAACTTTGTAAAATCTGCAAAGAACGGGCAAATTTATTTATGCATTTTTTATATATTAATAATATGGAGCATTCAAAAGTCAGGGTCCTGTCTGGACAAATAAATTAATGCGTCGCCACACAACAAAAAAAAACAAAAGTCACTTCAGTAAAGGCAATTATAGGCTCTATAACCATTGCCAATGAGCAAAGATTAAATCTGTCAAAGCTAGTTATTCTGTTAAAGGTCACCTATTATGCAAAATTCACTTTGTAATCATTTTTGACATTTCAGGTGAGTCTCCTGTGTCTGAACAAAAAAAAAAGTTTAAAAAAACAAAAAAACAAAAACAAAACTACATTATCTGCCTGCTGTTTATGCCTATTTCCATTCCATTTTTTTATTGACCAATGTTAAAACAAAACAATTTGATTTGCCCCCTAGTGTGACCTCATACAAGAAGATCCTCTCCCCCAGCTCGTTGCTCAGCTCTGCTGTTCTCTGGCAGGGTGTGGCACAGAATTAGCTCATTTGGAAGGCATGTGAAACAGAGGGAGTTTGAGGTATAAAAAATGCATTATCTGAGCAGTATGTCAGCTGGAACATTAACACACACACACACACACACACTTGGGGGGAACTATGAGACCTGTGTCAACTTGTTAAATAAATGTAAAAAAAAAAAAAAATAATTAGAGACAAACTTTTAAACTATATATATATGCTAAACTGTTTAATTCTGCAAAGGACTGTATGGAGAGTCTGTCCTGGAAACACTGGAGAGTCAGGAATACACTCTGCAGGCACTGAGTTGCACTCTCATTCACACACGGGTGGGCAATTTAGCCCAATCTACCGGCATGTTTTTGCAAGCGTTGTGGGAAAACCTTTGAAACAAAACGAAACTCAGCACAGAAACCGGAGACCATCTGAAACTCGACATAGACAGTCAAGTCAAGCTCTGGATGAAGGCGAGGGACGCTGGAGAAGAGCAAATCTACATGCTGCACCATCATATAAAATATCATTATCTTTTAGTTGGGGAAAAAATGCATTAATAAATATAAATGTAAAAAAATTATAATGTAGGTAAATCTAAAATGATTGGTACAGAAAGCATATGCATAATGACGAGCAGTAATATGTACAGTTATAGGTATAATCCTTTCTGCATTATTCATGTCTGCATGCATGCATGCATGCATGTATATACGCATTACACTGTACATTGGAAACCTGATATGATTAAAAATTAAAATCTAGAGTACAGGTGTATAAATAAAGATATGGGTAATGCATTGTATGTACATACAGTTCAGAGTAAATGACAAATGTGTAGCGCGTATATTATGCACGGTAAAGGATACTCGAGTCAAAATCTAATTTTTTACCGGATATACAATTGAAATCTGAATACTTTGTCAGGATGAGATATGAGATAGGATGTCAATGCAGGAAAGCCCGCGAAAGAGCTTGGGTGTTTGCAAAAAGTGTAAAAAAAAAAAAAAAAATTATAATAATAATAAAAGAGGGGGGGTTGGTATTGTAGTTTCTCCCAGTGAGGGAAAGCTATTGATCCTGTCTGTCCTCCCCACCCAATACCAGTGGAGCAAGAACACTCCACCCTGCACAGCTATTCAGCCACCCCCTCCATACCAGAAGCCCTGAAGACAGAATAAAGATTTAAAAAAGTACATATTTTGCATATTTCCTATATATATATAGGAAATATGTATATATATATATATGGACGCTGAGAGCTGTCAGGTGTGTGTATATGGACGCAAGTTATTTGTATAAGCTTATAGTTTACACTGTGCATGTCATTGCAAGTCATTCCACCCGCAAGACTTCATGCTTGAGTAAGATTTGTTTCGTCACTCCCGTGTTCGCTCGGTGAGGGCGAGGCTGGGAACAGGATGTGCCTTTTTCACGTTTTATGGCACAGAGAGATTGCAGGGAAGTCGAATTGATTGCTGTTTGGAATGGCATGCCAGGCACACGTTGGCACAAGCTGAGCGCTGGAATACAAGAACAGGTAAAATGCCACGGGGCAGAAGAGCTCTCAAAACATAAACAAAACCAAATAACACGAGCCTGGACTTTAACCAGAGATCCTGGCGCCAGTGGGAACAGACATCAGGATTATAATAATGCTTTGTGTTGATTATACACCACAGACACACAAACATACATGCATTCATGCCTATGCACCACACACAGCCTCCACATCCGTAGTCCGACACCCGATTCTTTGCTCGAGGTGATATTCATTTCCCTTCCATTCTCAACATCTGAGCTGGGAATGCTCAAGAGGCTAAATTTAACAGGTCTCAGATTAAAAAAAAAAAAAAAAAACTCTGCAGGTGAGGGTGGGACGATAGACTTAAAATGCTTTAAACACATTTCACCTCTGGTCAATGTATGCTGTTGCAGCTTTGTAGTATTTGCACACATCCTTGCAGGAGCTTCCTGTTCAGGCAAGAAACAAGCCTGGCAGCAATCGTATGAGTAACAGCTGAAAAATCGCTATAATAACATGTGACGCAAACAACGACGCTGCCGCCACAATCGAAAGTCTGGCAGAAGGTAAAGAAAATATGCACCAGGGTTATTCACACGCCTCAAACTGGTAATTAGAACAAAGCATCAACTGTCAGCACATCTTGTTATTTAATTGAAAATTAAATAATTTATAATTTATTTGTCCCATTATTACAACTGCTGTAGGACCATTCATATACAGTATAAATATCTTGGTATATATTGGTATATACAGTAAATAGCACCCATGTGTGCATGGAGTTTGCATGTTCTCCCTGTGCTTGGTTGGCTTCCTCCGGGTACTCCGGTTTCCTCCCACAGTCCAAACATATGCAAGTTAGGCTAATTGGTGTTCCCAAATTGCCTATAGTGCGTGAATGAGTGTGTGAGTGTGTGTGTGCCCTGCAATGGATTGGCACCCTGTCCAGGGTGTACCCTGCCTCATGCCCTAAGCCTCCTGGGATAGGCTCCAGGTCCCCGCGACCCTGAATACAGGATAAAGCGGTATAGAAGATGATTGATGAGTGAGTGGTATATAAATATATTGGTGCATATAAATAACGATTTAAGACAGTATACACTAATCCTGAGCCCCGCCTTATTTTCTTGGCTTCCAGTCAATTAGCAATTGTCTCTATCAACCATTAGCTCAGCACAGTCAAGCTTCAAACATTTCAGGTGCCACGCCTATGTCACTCTTGGGCATACTTTGAAGAGGGTTGCATGGTGCACCTGGAGAACGTTTTTTCCAGAACATTTAAGAAAAAAAACTTTTCAGTGACTCAAATCATGTGAGTCTATTTAGTTAAATGATTCTCTCAAAAGTTGCTCAGTTTGCTCAAATGTGCATCCAAGTCATAAAGCTGTCTAAGGGACTTTTTATATTTGTGGATTTGATCCCAACTCAGTATGGTTTTAGGATTGCATGAAAGCGTAGGGAGATCGTCAGGAAAGGCAAAGCAGGGCATGGCATCTCTCCTGTGTATGAGTATGGTATCTCCTGTGTGTTTGAGTACAGTGGCGCCCCGGCATACGAATGCCCTGCCTCACATATTTTCACCTTCAGAACTGAAATTTTGCAAGGAATTTGCGTCAGCATACGAGCAAATGAACCGAGCCAAACTGAACACTGACTAAGTTGCACATACGTCTTGGAGCCGATCAAAACTTGCTTGCGCATTTTTTGCATTTTGTGCAAGATTTAGTGAAGGCATAGCACAATGGGTCCCAAGAATGTTAGCAAAAGCGGTAGCAAGAAGAAAAGGGAGCCACTTCATGAATCATAAATTAAGGTTAAGTGATTAAGGTTAAGTCTATTTATTCCATACTTTACTTTATTTACATGTCTTTTCTAAAATTTTTAAATGTTTTTTACATACAAGAATATGATTATAGTGTTATAGTGAAATTGGTAACATTTATAAGATTTTTGTAACAGATTATCTGCATTTACATTATTTTTATGGGAAAATGCGTTTGCAATATGAAATTTTCGCCTTAAGAACTTGTCTTCGCAAAGGATTCAATTCGGATGCTGCGGTACTGTACAACTGTATGTGGTTAATGACCGAAAAATCATCGTAGCAGTGGTTATGCTATTCGTAGGTGGATGGTAGAAGTTTTTTGGGACTTTGTAGATGTTTCATGCCTCTACATAATAGAATACAAATGTATGACAAATTCCTACAATTTGCTACTATTTATTTACCAATCTTGTCGATCTGTCATGATTTCGACTTACAATCAATGGAGAATTGCCATGGTTACACCTAAAACTGTTACAAACATCACAAGCACCCTCATGATTCCCACCACTAGCTAACTAACGTAGTTTGGGGTTACATTCACATTGCAAATCACAGTGACCTGTTCAGATTTTTTGGTCGGATCAGATAAAATTTATATAGTTCATAATCATAATTAAAATTTACATTTATCTGTTTGGATGTTTGTCTGTCCTCTTTGCTCATGTTATCTGGTTTAAAACACATTGTTCGTTTCTTTCAAACAATGGATGTGATTTTAGCAAATAATATGCTCGGGTATTTTGCTCTAAGGAATGGCAAACAGTTAGTTGGCTGTATTTGTTGAGGTATAGAAGAATGAAGAAAGCCAGACGCCTCGCTAAAAAGTTTTTTAGCAGCTATTGCTAGCACCGCTATGAAATCCTTGGTTGGTTTCCTCCGGGTACTCCGGTTTCCTCCCACAGTCCAAAGATATGCAGGTTAGGCTAATTGACGTTCCCAAATTGCCCGTAGTGTGTAAATGAGTGTATGTGTGTGCCCTGTGATGGATTGGCACCCTGTCAAGGGTGTACCCTGCCTCGTGCCCTAAGCCTCCTGGGATAGGCTCCAGGTCTCCATGACCCTGAATACAGGATAAAGCAGTATAAAAGATGAGTGAGTGAATGAGTGCAGGCTGGTAATGTGAACTTGGTGGCTGCATTTAGTAATGACATGGAGTACACTATGTAGTGTAGTAGAAAGCGTCATTTTCAACAACAGTGTAGTGCAACCACATAGGGTTGGCCCTAGACTTTTTGCTCCTAAAATTTAGCATCATCTACATTTAAATTGGCGGCACGGTGGCTTAGTGGTGAGCACTGTCACCTTGCCTCTAGAGTCCGGGTTCGGTTCCTGTCTCGGGGTCTGTGTGTCATGGAGTTTGCATGTTCTCTGTGAGTTTCGTCCGGATATTCCGGGTTTCTCCCACAGTCCAAAGACATGAAGATTAGGGTAATTGCTGTTCCCAAATTGCCTGTAGTGTGTGCATGAGCGTATGTCTATGTATGCGTGTGTGCACTAAAATGAATGGTTGCAATCAATGGTCCATGACCAAAAGAAATAGCAGGTCTTGGCAAATCGTAGGGAGTTCAAGAGAAATCATAGCAGTTCTTGACAAGTCTTAACAATTCATAAGAAATTGTAAGGTGTTATAGATAGATAGATAGATAGATAGATAGCACTATAAAATAAACATCAGCATAACATAAGTACTACAGGATTTAGGCACAGAAAGAACATGCAAACTCCACGAACACAGACCCTGAGGCAGGAATCAAACCCAAACCCAAGAGGTGCAAGGTGACAGTGCTAACCACTAATCCTAGGAATAACTGCCATCAAATAAGATGGATGGAACTCGTGATAATTACAACATTTCTTTCATCACACAAAATTCAGGGAACATCAATATCCCAGCTGATCTAGTTATTGCCACAGGCTTCCTGACGGCTCTGCTTAGTCAAGGTTGTTTGCTTAGCACCATAGCCAAATTTCAACAACAATACAATAAAAATTTAATAAAACACCTGGAATCTGATTAAAAAAAAAAAGAACAATTTTAAGCTTATCTTATTCGATTCATTTCAAGCACTTATTTCTACAATAAATGCAAATTTATCTGGCAAAACAACAAAGTAATTTTAAGCGTACACCATGTGTCATCTTCTATATTATTCTCAGAAACCTCTGAGACGTTTTTATTTAAAAAATCTCCATTGTTAATACAAAAGTCCCATGCAGTTAAAATAGATAAAAACCATGGAAAAAAAAATATTTGTAGGATCCTCCACTATTATTTATATTGCTTCCCTTATGGTAAGCGAGTGAGTAATAGACACAATTCAGAGTCATTTCAAGACATATTCACTTATCCTCTTCCTGCTTTTTGTTAGCTGTTTAAAAGATTATATGTTTTGAAAAATTTCGCCATTTTGTAAAACGCACCCATAAGCTGTCAATCACCGGAATGAAATTTAGGCAGGCGGTAAGTTAAGTCTTAGTCAAGCTGCGATAATTATTTTTGAAACCACGGTTCATGTGTAAACATGTGCTCATTCGCTCATCTTCGCAGATAACTACCCGGTCTCGTGATGACTAACGATGTTTAATAATACATCATATGTCAGATGGTAGTCACACAGAAGCTTTGTTTTGGCTGTAGCTTTGTAATTGTTTTACATTACCAGTAGCGTAATGGCACCAAATTTGGCATTTTTTAAAACATCTTCTAGCGAAAGCATGGTAGGATTGCCCTGGTTAGTGCACGATCCCAGACATTTATATCAGTTTGTTTTTCGTTGCGAAGGCCCGGATGCAGGTCACAGCTGGGCCACGCTGACCTTTTCTCTTGTTTTTGCAAAAGCATAACCTCAGATTTCAAGAGCAAGCGGCGGCACGTTAACAGAAACTGTGTCCACAGCAACAAAGGAAAAAAGAGCCACGTGCGTGTAAACAAAGCTTGTGGTGCGCCTGTTTTGTTTCCCTCCATCAGCCACTATCATCCAACCCTCCCCTGACAGGCTGCTCTTTCAAGGAAATTCTATGGAAGTTATGTGCTGTTGCTTATCTCTCACTCTTCTTTCTCACTCTCTCTATCATGCACTCACACACTCTCTCTCTCTCTCACACACACACACACACTGAGTGTGTCTTTCTCCTGGGTTCCATAGAAGCAAAAGTATGTTTGAGACAAGGGAAGCTGGGAAGAGAGATAACAGCAGGTCTCTGGCGTCACTCTCTCTATACATATATGATGAGTGTTCAAGTCAAACCGGGACTTTTATAAGGCTTAAAACTAACTGTATTTCTCTATATAATCCCCTTCTACACTTAAGCACTCATTCCTGCATTTCACTAGTGCTTGGATTCCATCAAGGTAGAACATTTTTCACGGAGCCATGCTGATTCACCTGGCCTCCCAGGAACTCCTTTAACAGTTTGCACGAACAGATGCGTCTCTTCTGCAATTTGGCAACAAGTTGATAAGGACCAGGTGTTCCGCTCACAGGAATGATTGCAGTAGGCTCTGAGCCACCACGGTCAGGGATCGTCATTCTCGAACGTACTGCCTTCTTCAAAATATTTGCATCATTCAAATGTTTTCCTGAGGCCAAGAGTCTCATCAACGTACTGTGCTTGAAGTCTTCTGTAAACGTCAGTGGGTTTTACACCTTAATTCACGAGAAATTTCAACTAAAGGGCTGGTTTGACTTGAATGTCCCTTGTACATAGAGTTATGTACACACTTGAACGCATCAAATATGAGTCACTGTCTTATTTCTTCTCTGGAACATGACTGTCCGCAATGTGAGACTCCCGTTTCTGCCCCTTTCCCACTTTAATCACACTTCACACTCTTCCCCTTGACAAAGTTACTAGCAGTGGGGACCAGAAATGAATGCAGGGAGTTCTGGGAACTTGCAACTGCTGACGGCTCCATCTGATTAGCTGGAAGCAGGAGTTGTAGCTTACATTCCTTCTGAAGAAGGTCACATTTCTGCACCATCTTCCTCCATCCCTCCCTCCCGCTTCACTGTTTCTTGACTTCTTAGTGACCTGCACAGCTGTATCCACTATCAAATCCCAAACATCAGAATTTCCTTGCTGTATTTCTCCAAATGAAATATGCACAACATGGTGCACACTTCCAAAGAAGCGGCCTCTCCTTTCCTGCACATGGTGATGTGATGAGGTAATGTGCGAAGCAATCCTAGATGATGTTGAAACAGGTCTGTAATGAAAAACAGGGTTGTTGTTATTATTAACTACAAAACTAAAAGTAAAACTAATTTATACAGATATATTCCTATAAACATAAACAATTACTTGAAATGTAGAAATATTGCAATGGAGATGGAATTCTTTCTCAGGGTCCATACAAATACTTATCAATGGAGCTCTTTTCAAATATAACATTTTAATTTGAAGGACAACATGAGAAATAATAAAGGGGTATTAGGTGTGAATGGTGGGTGAACTGGTGCTTCTTTTGACTTTTTGAAGTAAACTCTGCAAAATATATTTAATGGTATAAAATATACTGTATGCGAATCTATCTAATATTTAAAGCTTGAAATGATCGTGGTATTTATTTAAATTTTTCATTTTGAAAAATAAATTAAGCGATATGATTCTTCCCTAGTGCAAGAGCATGGCCATCTTCAGGGACGGGGGTTTGGCCGGTTTCTCCTGGATTCTCTGGTCCAAAGACATGCAAATTAGGCTAATTGGTGTTTCCAAATTGCCTGTAGTGTGTGTGTGTGTGTGTGTGTGTGTGTGTGTGTGTGTGTGTGTTTGGGTGCCCTGCAATGAATTGGCACCCCATCCAGGATGTTCGGTTGCAACTCTACCAATTTTGGTTGCAACTCTACCAATTTCTTACCGGACTTGGGACCGGCACTGTGTCAGGCCAGCTAAGAAGGTGGAACAGACAAGGTCGTATCCTTATACAAATATGGCGGAAACAAACTACATTTCTAAATCATCTGAGTTTTAAACACACCTGCACCCATGCACTTAAATAGGACCTCATGAAGTTAACACTCATGTGAGTTCCCGGACATTACCAATCCGTGATTGCATTATCATGTATGATTATAATTCGTTGTTTTGGTTTCCGAGTTTCAGTATATCATGGTTTGCCGAATGACCGACTCTGACTACGATTTACCCGTGTTTGGTTTTGTTGTTTATTCAAGCTCAAAAAATCTTGTCTTTCTCACTTTCACTTACATCCACATCTACGTGACTCCTGACACACTGCATACAATGGCTGGGTTGTATAGGGCATAAAATTAAGGGTCTTGCCCAAGGACCCAACAGTGGTGACCCAATGGTGGCGGGGTTTGAACCCCCTACCCCCGATCAGCAATCCAGAGCCTCTGCAACCTGAGCCACCACTGCCCCTTAATTTAACGCTATTTAATATGTTTAATATACTTACCTGTTTAATCGTTTCTGTGGGGGTTGGATGATAATACAGAGCTTTATTAAGACCAGTCAAGGCAGACAAAGCAAAAGGGCAAACCACTATTCAAAGATGTAATGTAGGCAAAGGGTCAGGGGATTAACAAACAGGCCAGGCGAGACAGAGACAATGCCGACAGTGAAACAAAGCAGAGCCCAAAACCAGTTAAATAATGCACATGAGAATAAAGCTCAATAAGTCATTGTATAATCCAGGACTTTTGCAAAGACCTCAAGTAAGACTGGATGCAGGCGATTGTGAATGAACAAGTAATCAGTAATCTGCAAATTGTAAAGGGGGATATGGTTCACGCTAATTGTGAAAATTTTCATGTGCTACCTCTGGGATGTAATGCTGAGCAGTCAAGGCAGTGAGGGTGAAATTCCTTGATAAGCACGTGGACTAGAACATTCTAAGCTGGGATTCAACATCTTGCCTCAGAACCATATCCCTTCCAGTTGATTGGATTTTGCATCTTACCTCTCTGACATCTGGTGGAAATGAAATGCTGTCACTGTAGTTTGAGTTTATGGGTCACCTTTTATAGGTCACCTCATTGAGGACCAATGACTCTTTTGGATTAATGTCCTGCATTCTCAGGTTACAACCAATGTCCCTGGGTTAGTGTAATACTCTGTGTCTAGGCTCATAAACAGGTGTGGGTCAATTTGGAAAGTCATAACTTTGTCTTATGGCTTTTCCAAGTGCCTGTATCCTCACTTCTCTGAAACCATCTAGAGTGTTGGTGGTATTTTCATTCTGAGGCTGGTTACATTTATTCGTGCAGTTGAGTTGCCCAAGGTTTACATGTGTTCCACAAGGCAAGACAAATCGTTGTTAGACCTCTAGACATAAGGGTGGTAGACAAAATTTACTGTCAAATGTCACCAGGGATATTAAGTAATGGACAAAACCTACCAGATTACCAGCTAAGAAAACCCCAGTTTTCCATGACTGACCTTTAGGAATGAGCCATGAACTGGGGCCCTCCATCAGACATAATGAAAAATGAGTTCTTCATTCTCAAAAGCAGAGAAGGAGAAGGAGAATCGTGACAAGAGATGTGCAAAAGCGTTCAACGATAAAAAGATTATTGGTCAGGTTGAGTGAGGGTGGTATGTCTTTAATGAATTCTGTTAGCAGGGAATTTAAAGAATTTGGAAAGGCATCAGTTTAGCAGCAGCTTCATCCAAGAACATACTTCTTTTTCCTATGATATATTTCAACTGTTACAAACAACTGATTCTCTAGAAGTCCTTATGGGATAGGTTTACCAAATTGGATGAGTTCCTCTAAGGAGCAGGACTAGTCCAAAATAATGTCAGCTATGACAAACTCCTCTTACTTGTCTGAAAACATCATTCAAAAAGGACTGCTTGACGGAGGGAGAACTGATCATAGCATATGACATCACCATGTACTTATAACAGTTTTATTTTAGACTCATGGGAAATCTCTAAAAAATATTTTATATAATATTTCTTCTTCTTGTGTGTTTTTCTGAAATCAAACAATTAAAGCGTATTTAATATATCAGGGTGTTCAGGTCAAAGCAGGACTTTCTCGTGAATGCTGTAATAATGGAGGAAAACAGATTGAGCACAAAGACTCTTAGCCACAGTAAAACATTTAAATGTTGTAAACGTCTTAAAGAAGGCCGTACTTCCGTGAATGACGATCCCAGCAGGGGTGGCTAGAAACTCTCTGCACTTAATATTCAGCGAGTAGAACACCTGATCCTTGAAAATTTTCAATTCAATTTAGTTTATTTGTATAGGGCTTTTAACAATTGTCATTGCCGCCAAGCAGCTTTACACAATCAAAAGAAAATGATGGAAATTTGTATAAAATGTGAAAAATGTGTATGAATCAAAATAATTTGATTGTTCCTAATGAGCCTGACTGAGGGCGATGAGAAAATCTGGTACAACTTGTCACAAACTGATGGAAGAGACACATCTGTCTAAACATCTGTTTCAGTGATTTCCCCATGTTTGGGCCAGTAAAGGAGTTCCTGGGAGGCCAGCATATCAGACATGAAGCATTAGTGCAGCAGGGGATTATATAGAGAAATAAAGGGAGTTTTCACGCTTATAACTATCTTCCGTTATCGTGCACAATCAAAAGTCCTGGTTTGGCTTGAAAACCCCTCGAAAGTTTCCTGTACTTAGATTTTAAACTTCCTTGATAACCAGGTACTATGAAAGCAGATAAAAAAGCAAATGTGAATGACTTATTTTCAACTTTATTTTTTAAATATGTTTATATTTATTGTAAAAGGTAACTTTTTGGAAAGTGTGTGAAAACATTCCATTTGTAACTCAAACTCTACTTGGATTTACTGCATTAATAGAAATTTCGTCTGGCAACGAGCATGCAAGCTTAAAATAGAAAGATGTTAAATAATAATAAGAAGAAGAATAAAGATTAAAGGATTATATCATGTTACAAATGATTATGCAGTGCTGCACTTGCAGTGCTGGAATTAAAACCTACTACCTAGAAGCTCCACCTGCAGTTGTCAAGAAGCTTAAATGGAATTCCATTCCAAAGGCGGGAACGGCTTAGAATTAACGGCAGTAATAAGGTTACAAGGGTGCACACTTCACACACTGCATGCCTGCAAATAATCTTATCAGGTATATTATATAATGTGGCAACTGTGACTGTCACAAAGCGCCATATCCTGCACAGGACAGTTATTTTTTTTAATATAAAATAATATATTTCTAAAAATAATTCACTGACGTCTAATAAAAATAAATCAATCAATCAATCAATCAAACATAAAAACAAAATATGATTCAAAATTGAACAGGAGATACAAATCAAAACTTTGCTGAGAACCTCAGTGTGAGGTGTTTTTTTTTATGTATATACTTCAACATCAAATCTAACATCAGCATGAGAGCTATGGGAAACCCCACATCTGTGTGGCCTAGAGATCTTTCATTTTTTAATGAGTTGGCACTTTGAGACATCTATTTTAAGTGAACATTGTGAGCTGACTTGCATATGCAAGCATTTGGGTTTTTTTTTTTTTTTTTTGTAGATGTAGGCATCGATTTTACTCTTGCTGTGTAATTTAATTTTATCAAATGCTTTACCATGAGAACTTTTACAATCTGAGCTATTTGTTAGCATGGATGACTTAGATGTATATATATTTAACTCTCAGCTATGTGTGAGACAAACCACGACAAGTTACAAACGTCCTTGGTCAGTGGCATTTAGCATGTTTTCATCATGTGCACATGGGTTTCCTTTGGGTTCCCCCCACTAAACATAAACATGGTTGAACAGTACTGTGGATCTCATTTTCATTTCAATCAATGTAACTGATCAGAAAAAAACCCACCTAATTAAGACATGAACCGATGAGAAACAGGTGCAGATGATAACATATGATCAGGCTGGTGATTAGTATACTGGTGATGCTGGATGTTGAGTAATTGGAACAGACGAGAGGGGAAATAAGGTTGCTGCAGAGATTTTTACATAAACAACCAATTTTGAAATTGTATCCTTAAGTACGTTGCATCGTATAGCAGTAAAACAATTGTTCCCATTTTTAAATTTAATTTAATATGGAAAAAAATGAGGGGTGGATCAAGACTCAAGATCTGATGAAAGTCAGTGTGAATCCACCATGATCCTGACAATAATAAAGATCAATGAATGGTGCTTCTTCTTCTTTTTTTTTTTTTAAAGAACTTTAAAGAACTGAAAGCACCATACCAAAATGGAAATGCTTACTGTATATACCAGTGCATTTTCTTCTTTCCTTAAAATGTAATGTAAAGTTTTGCTATTTTCATAACAGCAAGGTTGCGAAAGATTTTATTTGTTAAACATATACAGTATAGACCTGCTGATTCCCATAATACATGTTAGAAGGGGCCTATTTTTTTTGTGCATTACTAATACTGAAAAGCCCTGCAAATGCAGTAAGTTGTTTATTGCTTTCTCAGACTCATGCTTTTACACAATGAGAAAGGAAGTGGGTTGTCTGCATAAACTTACATGTCTGAGACGGAGTAAAAGATTAGAGGCCCTTTGAAGTATCAATATGAATAATGATACTGAAAGTGGGCCCCTTAGTAAGCCTTATCATGCTTAAACCATGTAGCAGGTGAAACCTATTCCTGTTTTTCAAATAAGTGAGAAAAATCCTCTACGGCTTTTGTGACCACAAACCCAACTCATGCAACAACAACAACATCGACCGCAGCCTATAGAGTCAGTTCGAAAGGGTTTATTTGAGTGCAATGGCTGAGCGATAGAGATGTGATGCTGCACCGACTGATGCTCCAGGCTTTAAATGTTACTGTTATTCAACAAGACTAAATGCCCTGGGATGACTCAAGGAACAGACAAGGATAATTGAGCGGCAAGGCTTTGGGTAGTATTCTTGTATAGTGGGTGTGTACAAAGGGCGTGTTTCAAGGCTGGCGTGAAACAGCCATCTCTGGATTCTTACTATAACCACAAGGACATGAGTCTATTCCAGAAAACCAATTCACACACCCATGTTTAGGTCTCTGCAGAGCATTGATTAAGAGCGCTGGTGTAGTATTACTCACTGTCTCTGACTGAATTTCAAGTTGTGGATGTACTGTAGTTCCTCACCGTTTAGTTGCAGAGCTCACAGGAATTCTCAGAAACACTAATCAGTCATGACATCAACACCACTCCTAGGTGAATAGAATAACATTGATTAACAATTACATTCCAGTAGCCTGGTCACAGGATCATGAGCAACCAAGGCCAATCATGCACACAATAAAAAAGCTTGTATACAACAAACTGCTGAAAAAAAAAAGTTACAGACTTGTGGACAAACACGTTTGATCCATGGAGGACCCACCTTGCAACTTACATAATGTAAAAGATATGCTGCTAATGCCCTGGTGCCAGATACCTCAGAGATCTTGGCTGAGGGGCCAGAGCTGCTTTGGTGACCCAAGAGGAACCTAAAACCTAGGGGGTTTTAATGGTTTAATATTATGGCTGATCGGTTTATGTGAGCTTAAATTGCAAGGCTTAATTTCCAAGTGTTTCCCACAAACAGGTCTTACTGATTCTACATTTCCTTTGCCTCTTGTGAGTGTAGAACATTTATTATATAAAATGAAACACAATATTATATTTTGCAATACAATGCTTATATCACTTTTTTGTTTTTTTTAGGAGTATCCTGGAAACACCGGCATTCCTTTCGCCATGATAGTTTCATTATTCCGGATGAGAAGTACAACAAATCCCGTAAGAGTCTGGAGGGATTAACCTCAAGTTGTCCGTCACATGGGTGATCTCTTTACTTACGCCATTTCCCGGAGTATGCTCGAGGGGTCCATAAATGACGCATCATATACCGATGTTTTGTCATCAGCTCCTTCCTGTTCAACAAGTTTTCACCAATTTCTCCTTTTCTTCTTTATTGGCTTTCCATCTGTTGGCATTTTGCAAATGTTTTAAATCACTGCTTCAATTGTTGTAGGATAAATAACAATCAAGACAACATCTTTTTCATTTTACCTGTAATACATTGGCTTCTGTGGCCACATGAGGCCTGCCATAGTTTCCCAGCAAGGTTACACTGGCGTTAAATGGTTTCCTGTTTAAAAACGTATAGTGTCATAGTAGTAGTAAGAATATACAGATATAGCTAATATAATTTGGGAAATTAAAAATGTTATTACTTTTTGGAAAAAGTCAGAATACAGGCTCAGTCATAATAAGGTGGTAAGTCATTACATTTAGGCATTTGCCAGATGCTCTTATCTAGAGTGACTTACCTTTTTATATACCTTAGCAGTGGAGGGCTAAGGGCCTTGCTCAAGGGCCGAACAGTGGTAGCTTGGTGCTCGTGGGATTTGAACTTGGGACCTTCCAAACTATAGTCCAATACCTTAACCACTGAGCTACCCCTGACCCTAACGGTCTTACTGTATTAGTTACAACTGTAAGTGTATCTTCAGTACTTTAGGATTGCACATGAGTATTAATGAAGTTATACACCGTTCCTCGATAACATTAAAAAAGTACCATGATAACCACCTAAGTTTTGGGTTCCCCTTGTGCCCCTGGGGCATCTCTGGCCCCTCAGGTGCGTGGCTCCACAGGACCTCCGGGGGTATCTTGTGGTGTCTGGAACCACGATGTTGGCAACGGATACTTTGGGTTCTGTGCGGATCGGACTTGTTTGTTCGGTGCAAACCATGGGTGCTCAGTCAACTTGGATCTGGGCAACTTGGACGGCCTTGGGCTCTTTGCCTGCTGTACCTGTGCATGGTGGGCTGTGGTGCACTGTGTGTGCCTTTCTTTTATGGCCAGCATAAACTTTTTTCAGTGGTTTGTGCTGCATTGGCTTTTCTGTGGGATTGAACTGGATTGGCTTGCTATTGGTACCCATAGGAATAAATGAGCCTTGGGTGGCCATGATCTTTTCACCAGTTTACTGGGCTATAATTGATAATCAATGTTAAATGTGTTAATGTTATGGCTATGGTATAGATTAATCAAAAGCATCACATTATTCATAATTAAAAAGTACTAATTGGTAGATTGCTGGAGTTTAAGTGGAATACATCACAATAAATTAACTTCCTAATTAGCAGAGAGGTCAGTAAAATGTTTTTGGTATAAAGGATGACACAGTGATCACTTAGTACCACTTAGCAGTGATAAAGACTAGCTACAGACAATGGACAAATGCTGCAATTTTGTATGGGACTGAGATACTTACCTTCCTCTTTGCTATATATCACAGGCCTGCGTAGGAGTCCCAGGCTCAGCGGGAGAGAGTGCGTAAGAGTGACTGTGCTTGGAATACACTCACACTCACAGCTAGTCCGCTCAGTACTACCTCACTGCATGATTCAGAGAAGGTCTGAGACACTACGTTCTGGTCTAACAGAAACACACACCAGACATATGATCACACACACATACACACTCATAGACTGCAGAAAAAAAACAAAAAGAGGAAAAAGTCATGTAAAGAATTAAAGGCAAGGTGACCCCAGACAGACGGAGTCACAGACAGCTCTTAACCAATTTCACACACCCCTCTGGCGCATGCATGTCACGAATGAGCAGAACCAGAGTCCACATTCCAGGCCCTGACAATAACCGCTATGTTGTTTTTCCTTTCTTCTGTTTTCTCCGTAATTAAATACATGTGGTGGCGCTGAAGCAAGGAAGGGCCAAGAGTTGAGTCTGTTCAAGCTGGAACTGAGCCCACTGGAACAGGAACTCAGTTGGGTCACTTCAGGTAAATCTGACTTTTCTCTCTTCCTACTCGCACATGTCTACACGGCCGGCAGCTTCGTCGGCGGACTTTCGATTTTACATCTTGAAGTCCTGTGTGTAATAACAGAAACAGATATGGGGAAAAAAAAACAACGAGAATGGAAGTCAACAAGGCAGAAGTTAAGTTTCAGAATGAGAAGAAGGTTGTGTAAGGAAGTGTCTGCATCAGTCAGCGGGAGTGAAACACATTCCACTGTGTCTGCGGTCAGAGGACTGTTTTGGAGTGAAACTGGAAGGACGGTGGCTTGCTTGGATGGCAGCTTTGACCGTCCGGCAGTAAATATGCTTGAGCGGCTTTTTTCCCCAGACTAGACTAGACAAACACCCTGGGGTGTTTCTTTTTCCTCTCTCTCTCTCTCTCTCTCTCTGGCATCACACACACACACACACACACACACACACACACACACACACACACACACACACACACAGTCTCTCCTACAGTAGAGTATGGATGTCTGGAGTCTTCTTCCTCCACTGTTTAAAAGCAAATGCTCTAGTAGAGTAAGTTCTGAAGTTATGACACATAGAATCACATGACCTCAATCAGATATAATTACATTGCTGAAATGGAATATGTCAAAATACTATAGGTTATTGGTTATTTATTTCTGCATTTAGGTTTCAAAATGGTGTATAATCAAATATTATGGGATGGGATTTAATGGTGTGTGTTATTCTCTGATGATGATGATGATGATGTTACCATAGATTGGGGGTTTAGTTACCAAATTTTATACTTTGGTTCTTCCCAAAAAAAGTGAAATTGCAAATTAATAATTGTGGGAAAAAAATTCTACTTGTGATTTTGACTGCTTGCAAAAGAGTGTCATAGATATTTTGAAAGCTGGTATCTGATTACAAATTGCAGTTGATTGCCCTTACATGTGTTCTGTTAAGCCCAACAACTTGTTGTCCAAATATCCACAATATATATATACATACAGTACCGTTCAAAAGTTTGGGGTCACTTGCAAATTTCTTTGACCAAAACCTACCTCTGCTGCACACGAGAAGTTCTTTTAGAGTTATCAGCCTGAAAAATGACCAATTAACAGCACCTCAGATTAGAGGCATTATGAAGTCTTTACAGAGCAT
>JAOTRS010000031.1:11390945-11423721 GCA_028565755.1 Dinotopterus cunningtoni
CAGATTGATATTTTAACAATTTAATTAAAGAAATGTGAACAAATAGTTTACTAAAACAGGCTGCAAAAAAAAAAAAATGGTTGTTTAAGTAACAACCTCAGCACCAACCTCATTTCCCCTTGTCATCGCATTTTTCTTACTTATCCATGACTTAAGTTACATGCTTTTTTTAATGATTGAATAATTCAAACAAACAAACAAAATCCTCAGAAACTGGTCAGGTACAGGGACTAGACTAAAAATGAGAGCCAAAAACTTGCTAAAAAAGTGAGCCAAAAAAGTCCTTCAGAAAGCCTGGAGAACTTTTTCTCATGAATATACTAACACACCAGAAAGTCAGGCTCTTTTTGAAACAAAATATGAAGAAAGTATTATTTTTGGCAGTTTTCATCTTAAGTAACATGTGATAGGTTTTCACACATACAGTATCCTATGACTATATCCTGCATCTGTAGCTAAGTACAAATGAAATGGACTTCTGATGAACTTTGACATGACTAGATACTACCGGGAAAATGTTTCAGCATGGAACGGGATGTTCTTTTTTTCCAGTGCAATCAACACACAATACAATGTTATGAAGCGTCATGTGCAGGATAGATGATCTGGCAATGTTCTTTGTTTCCAGTAACTCCACTTATTTGTGTATGTTTCCATAAAGATTGCTGATGAATCACCTTTATCCAACATTCCAAAACTTCCTGGATTTTGCTGAATGCCAGCTAGCTGGGCGAACACGCTTAAAGTTTCAGCTTGGATAAATTTCACTGCACGAGTAAGAATTCCGGTTATTGCTAAAACAAGAATCAAATGCTGCGGGTCAAACACAAGGGTACATAGAGAGATATGGGAATCAACAGTCTTTCGTAACATCCTTGATGGTGTGCCAGTGCTCATGTATAACATGTAAGCATTTTCAGTTTGAGTTATTTTGCTGTTCCTTATAATGCGATGAAATTAAAGTAATATCGTAATGTACAGTAAGTCAACATTTGCCTCTTTATTTCTTACTTTGATGATAAGGCAGTCTGGAATCATCAGAGGTTTCCAAGAATAAAAAAGATCAAAGTAAATTGTATGTTTGGTTTTGATTCAGCTTAACAAAGCTTCAAAATGATATTAATAATATAATGTAAGTAATAAATAAATGCCTTTGAATAGCATTAGCTACAAAAGAGGTCCAAAAGGCCATGACATGGGGCGAAATTTGAGTTACTGTACCAGTTTATTTTCTTAATATTGTCTCACCAACACCAACCATTTCAATTTATTAAAATAACAAATCACAATTCTTCTCCTTTTATATTAAGATTGAATATTGCAATATTGTGGCACATCTGGAGTTATTAAAGCTATTTATAACTGTAATTAGTTACATTATAGAAGCTATAAATGATTGTTCCTTTATTTTTTTTTACTCTTATTTGAAGTCAATTAAAAAAAAAAAATTCTGCCCTCTGAAAAAACTTTACATCTGATTCATCACTGGAGACTCCTTAAATAACCTTCACTGATTTTCACCATATCAGCTAATCATATAATCCAGGTCTTGCGGTTAATTTTCTTATGAATGAAGGCACAACCAATTGACATTTCTAGAAGACTTGCAAAATGAAAGCACAGTACAGTCTTTTAGCTTTTAGCTACTGTAAAACCTGTGAATGATGCAAGCATTTTAAAGAAGGCCATACGCATATTTTATGCAAATTTCCATAACTTTCTTTTGACTGTGTAAAGCTGCTTTGAGACAATGACAATTGTTAAAAGAGATGTCGGCTGGATGGCATTAATACAAAATCTACTGATTTAATATTAAGTCTATAGTAGTTCCACTTAACGAAGTCACAGGTGCCACTGTATCATTTCCATTGTTTGTGTATAGCTGCTTAAAGCAAGTTGAAGGAGTTCAGTTTCTCTGACGCGTTAAAGAATACAGAGCAAGCCGAGAATATCGCTCGCACCCGACTGAACCTAAACACAGCATGGAAAGTGCTTTTGCTTCTGTTCTCAACTTGCCATTGTTTTTGTTTTTTCACATTCCAAGCTATTCATTAATCCGGGTCAGGCAGTAACAGGAAATCCTTCCAGCGTAGAACTTTGAATTCATACTGAATGGCTATTATTAGGACAGTCCAACTAGAAATAGAAACAATAACAGTAACTATAATAAAAGCATGTACTGTATGCGAACAATGATAATGGCTATGTTATCTCAACAAAGCAACCAGATCTGCAGTAAATAAGGGAAGCATGTAACGTACGTAAAACAGATTTAAAGCAATGTAATGTGAGCGATGAGTAATGAAGCAGTCATGATGAAAGATGCTGATAAGCTTCTTTACCGCAAATTTTGTTGTTTGTTTATGTTTTCCTTATTATGAGTAGTGAGGTCATAGGGGTCATGGAGGCGGGACCAAAGACTTTCCAAAAAAAAATCCTTTAACAAAACTTAAAATTACTACAGAGTTACTCCAGAGAACTACTGAAAGAAAAAAATCCAGAAATCATATGCTACAATAAATAAGGACATACAGTATTTATCAACAAAGACTTCAAAGCACTTACATAAGTTGCTCTGCAATAGCGCATCTGCCAAATGCCTTAAATGCAAATGTAAATATATAAATGTAAATGTAAAATGTAAATATACAAAGTTAAAATATCATGAACATAGGCAAATTCAACTAATATATATTAAAATATATGTAGATTTATTATGTTTTTTTTGTTATTTAACCAAAAAAAAAGCACACACTAATATCTATTGTTTGATCACCTTTAAAATTTGATTACAGTCAAATATGTGAAAATGATTCCTCATGCTACTGTTTTACAAGTACAGGTTGTGTCACCAGGGAAGAAAAACTATATAGATGTGATAACCAGGTCATCCAGTACATGCAGGTCATCAGCTGACTTCATTTTATTGCCACATAACGTTGCTGAGCCTAGACCTGACCAACTGAAGCAACCCCAGATCATAACACTGCCTCCAGAGACTTGTACAGTGGACACTCTGCATGCTGGGTGCATCACTTCCTGTGCTTCCCTCCTTATCCTGACACGCCCACCACTCTGGAATGGAGTCATTCTGGACTCATCAGACCACATGACCTTTTATTATTCATTGCTTCAAAGTCCAATCTTTATGCTTTCTAGGAAATTCAAGCGTGATTAGACTCACTAGTAAGTGGTTTTCTTATGGCCATTAAGCTGTTTAGTCCCAATTTTGTGAGTTCTCTTTACATTGTGCATGTGGAATTCTTACATACCAATAAACACAGGTCTGATTTCTACTGTCCATTTATTTCCCTTTTGATTTTTTCAAAAAGCACTATATTGGCAGGTTTTAATAATGGTCTGGACCCAATTCCAGTAATTTGAATGTTTTCTTTGCTTCATTCAGGCCAATAATTTGACCCGTCCAAAATGGGGGGCAAATTTGTTATATTACAAACTTTGCATATACACCAATCAGCCATAAGATTAAAGGCATTAATATTAAAACCACCTAGGTTTTTGGTCCCTTTGTGGCACCGGGGCAACTCTGGCCCCTCAGAGTGTGTGGCTCCGCAGGCCCTCTGGGTGTGTGCTATGGTGTCTGGCACCAGGACATTGGTAGGTGATCCTTTGGGGGCTGTGGGTTGTGAGGTGGGACCTCTGTGCATCAGAATTGCTTTTCTGGCACATCACCATGGGACCTCAATGAGACTGGGATCTGTGGAGTTTGGACGTTGGACCAGTGGCCTTGGGCTTTTTGAATGACATGCTCCATGGGTGTTCTGATATGTTTCTATCATGGGTATCACTGACATTTTCAACAATTTGTGCTGCATTCACTTTTCTGTTGGATTGAACCGGACAGGTTGGCCTTTGTTCCCCATGGACATGAGTGAGTCTTGCGTGCCCATGATCCTGTGACCATTTAACTGGAATAAAATTTATAATCAATGTTAATGTGTTAATGTTATGTGGTGGTAACATTATGGCTGAGCTGTGTACTTTTTGCGTTGATACTTTGTATTACATTTTTTGACATTATATAGCTTTTTTTTTTTTAAATATGCTTTATATCAGCCATATACTGTACTGTAGACATATACATTAGAGATGACAAGACGTCCCCCTTGGTTCATATGGTCCTGTGGGGCGGTATCCAAGCAGCTTGTGGAGAATAGTATCCAGGATGGATAGGGCCAGCAGGGTGTTTAGGAACCTGACTGCGCAGGGAAAGAAAATATTGCACAGTCTGGCAGACTTGCTCCTGATGCTGCAGAACTTTGTTCTAGATGGAAACGGGGATGAAGAGTCAATCACAATGCTGGTGGTCATATAGAAACAGCACGTATATTTCATGAAATACCCAAACCTTTCATACATTTTATAATTTTTATACAATTTCAGAACATAAATTGTGACAAACACATTGTACTTACAAATGTATTTTTCTGATATGAGCCCAAAAAAAAGGTTCCTTTTCACATAAAATGAGTCTCTTATCACCTCCTCCCATTCCACACATACAGTACACACATACACACACAAGCACACAAAGGGGTACAATGCCAAGGCCTTGGCATCACCACATATGCATACATATCTAATTAAGCCTACCACATGAGATTTAAGAACCAGTGACTTTTTCCGCCTTTCAACGTGTGCCAAATGTGTGGAGTGGCAGCAGCCTTGTGGCGTAGCTCACAGCCTTTGGCCTGCTTCCACTCTCTGATCTTCTAGACCACCGTAGTTTGGAGATCGGGCCATGGAGTGGCTTCTTGCTTTTTTTTTTTTTTTGTCAACAGAATGAGAATGAAAGTGATGGAGTGTGTAGCTAGACAAACACCGGACTGGACTGTGTGCTACTTACACACACACACACGCACATACACACACACACACACACACACACACACACCCTCCCCTGTCTCTCCCTGGAGCTTCATTTGGTAGTTAAAGTGTGCAGTTATTCTGCACAGCTTGGTGTCTCTTGCAAAAAGCGACCTGCTGTTCAAGAATTATAGAAAGCATTAAAAAACGAACACTTATCATTCTCCTGACAATATGGCGCATATAAAGATGCCTCTTGCTCCTTTTATTTCATTTATTTAAATGCTATATGATTTCAAATTGTTTGGAATGCAATAGTTAACCGTTTAGAAGATTTTAATATACTTTTTCCCTTGTGATGCAACCCCTTGAAATCATTCCCTGTTAAAACACAATTACCTTCACAACACACACATACAAAAAAAACAAACAAAACACAAACAAACATGTTCATATGGTTTTTACATGTCAACCTTGCTTTCATGATCTGCAATTTATGTTTCTAGGAATGGTGTGTGGTTTTTGCATGTGTGAAAGTGACATGACCTTCGTGTGCAATATGTGCAGTAGGAATCTTACAAATGCACAGACTCAGCTATACGTGCTGAAAGTCTGCGGTCTGTGGCTTCATATGTGTTTGTGTATATATCTGGGTAAGATGTTGCTCGTAAAGATGCCTTATGAACAGACAACCTCAAACACCCAAACATAGACATGCAGACTTGAGACGAAGGCTTGACCGAATCAGTAGCCAGGACAACAGAGTAGATATTGGGTCCAAGATTAGGCTTTTATTTATAATAGTTTGATGAGCCAGGGAAAGATAATAATAGTTACTTAAATGTTTTCATTTGGTGTGTATGATTAAATGTAGTACATCCTGAGAATTCTGTACGTATATACTGTATAGCACATGCCTAGGAATTGCACTACACATGTTTATCGATGTGTAACCGAGGGGGAGGCGTGGGGGGTGGGGGGTGTCTGATACTAATTTTAGCATCTGGAACATGATGTTACACGTAACACTGAGGAAACTGTGTAAAATAAAGTGCAGCACAAAGCGAGCATACGTTATATGGCTTCTACATACAGCCCAAAGTAAGTGGGCAATTAACCATGTTGTTCTTCCCCAAACTGTTCCCTCAACATTAGAAGCACATAATTGCATAAAATGACTTTATATGCCGTAGAATTGAGATTTCCTTTTAGTAGAACTAAAAGACCCTGTGCACAATGCAAGCTCCATGAAGACATGGTCTGCCAAAGTTGGCAAGAAAGAACTTTAGCATCCTGAACAGAGCCCTGACCATGACTTCACTGACAGTATCTGGGATGAACTGGAATGCAGACTGTACCCCAGACCTCCTCACCCGGCTCACGCTGAATTGGCAAATCATCAAATGTACCAAATGTGTGTAGTGGCAGCAGCCTTGTGGCATAGCTTGCGGCTTTTGGCCTGCTTCCACTCTCTGATCTTCTAGACCACCATAGTTTGGAGATCAATCTTGGCGGAGGCTTCTTGCTTTTTCATTTGAGAACAGAAGAAAAATGTTTTTGAAATATCATGCAGAATGTAAAAGTGACATAGCAGGTGGAGGATATTTAATGTGAAGATTATCTGTAGCTCTTGAACTGTATAATTTTTATGCACTGTGTTGCTGCCACATGATTTGCTGATTAGATAACTGCATGAATGAGCGGGTATAGACGTATATTCAGACATTTTAACTTAAAATTATTTCAAGCTTACAACTGTCTTCATCAATGTCACTAGAATAAATAAAAGAAATAAGCAAATAATCTCAATTTTTTGGCCAGTTTTAGCATGCTGTTAGAAGTATCACAAGTTAATAGAAAATGATTTGTGTATTTTTTCCTTGATCCACATCCAAAAAACAAAAATGCACACATTTTATATCAGAATATTTAGGTTGTATCAGTATGAATTTTTGATGATTTTGCAAAATGCTATAAGTCCATCTGCTTTGTCCCAATGGATAAATCAGCCAGCAGTTGTATTTGTGGCCATGTAAATATGCAATTTGGTGTTAATCATAAAATTTTGAGTTTTGTTGCACACTCAAACATAGACATGCAAAAAAATACAAAGTTACTATAGATCATGAGAAACCTTAAAAGCAATACAGCATCATCAGCCTTCTTCTCTACTCATTTCATTTAAATTTAAATTTTTGAAGTGAAGGGATGCACTGTACAGTATAACATTCATACCCAGATGAAACAAACACAAAAGCTTCTCATACACAACACATGCATCTCTTGTCTGTTCTATGTAAAGCTATCAAGTATCGAATACTAGTTATAGTCCAAAGCTTCTAAAAAAACAAACAAATATATAGCATTTTTCTTTTAGGCAAATGTGTTCCTGTAAAAAAATAATTCGGCAAGATGAGTGAAAATGCGAAAATGGCCTTTATCTCATTTTGCCAACAAACTCTTCAAATATTAGTTGAATTTGCCTATATTCAACATGCTCTTACTTGATAATATATAAATACTTTTTTTTGCAGTGCTTAATCTAGACAAAAACACCATATCACATAGCTGAAACACTGGGTAGCAACTTTTGTGGCTCTTTGTAGAGATTGCAAAATCAAAGCGCTAACAATTAACATATTTAGATTTTTTTTTTTCACATTTATCTGTCTGAACTGAATTATCAAACTAGCTCCCCATCTCCCTATACACTGTTGCATTACATTTGCTATCATTTTTAATTCACATTTCTGGACATAACTTGTTGAAATGCACTTTTACTCATTTTTTACACAATATAATATGGAAAAACATCTGTAAAGGTCTGTAAGGGCAGAATATTAAACTTTTATATTTTAGATATTTATATTATATTAAACGTATTTATTCTGCCTAAAATTTATATTTTAAACAGACGAAAGTAGAGTTTATTAAAACCTTAAAATAAATAGGTGCTCCAAATAGCAATCTATATAACTGGATCGAGTCAAATAGGGTTAATCAGTCAAAAATCTTTAGAGAGCTTTGATATTTATGAAGGAATACATACAATTAGCAAATGATAGCTTTGTACTGAGAATAAGAGCATATTTTTTAAGAAAGGGGAACGACTAAGACTGCTAACATAGGTGTTCTCCATCCTGCACTTGTTGCTCAACACTGTCCCTACTGCACCACCTTTGAGAATGTCCACAGTCTGATGAGCTGTCTGCTTTGCTCATCTTCAAACAACCATGTAAAGGAACTCTGCTGCTGAGATGTAAATTATCCATTAGCATCACATACTGCAGAGGCCATTGTCCATGTCCTTGCAGTGAGTCCAAGAGAGAGCCAATGCTCGAATTAACATGCGGGTCCCTTTGCTGTCTGATTCGTTGTCAGAGTACGAGTTGGTGCCATCTGCACTCCTGCGAGATCAAAGCTCTGTGGTCATGAATTAAACATGGCTGGGGTCTGGAAGCATGTAGGATGGAATTAAGTGATTCAGATGAGGCATCGGTTCACAAAATGGGTCCCACAATGGACCTGGAATTTGTTGCTGTTGTGGCACAATTAGTCTTTGCTGTGTGACTGTCTGGGAAATCTGCTGTAAGTGTCAAATGAAGACAAATAAGTCAACAGGGTGTGGGATACATGGATCTAACCCTAGACCAGCAATTCTGAGCTCTGTCATGTTCTCATACTAAACTGATCATATCTGATTCTAAGTATCTGTATGTGTATAGCATAGAAATAAGAATGAACAGATAATGTGTTCTAAACACATACAAATACAGATAAACAGATATGTATGTACTATGTTATATGATTTTTTTTTCCACAAAAAAAAAATCACATGGCATATAAGAAAAGTGCATTGGGACTGAGATCATGGTGACAAAAGCTCTGGCTGTAAATTGGCATTCAGATGTGAAGCTCACAGGACAAACGTTGTGACCAGCATCCTTAGTAACTGAATAGTGAGGCCTGCCGTAATTTATATAAGTATACTTGTTTGTTATTTGAGGGAATACACCCATCATTATTATATTATACAAATATATGGGTTGGAAGAAGTACTCAAACACAAATTACTCAAGTAAAAGTACAAGTACTTATCTAAAAATGTACTCCATTATACATTGACATTATGCCAGTCAAGCTACAGCATCCTTTGAGCACACAGGGTCAAGGGCCTTGCACAAGGGCCCAGCAACCGCAACTTGGCAGAGTTGGGACTTGAACTGCCAACCTTCCAAATAGTAACTTGGAGCATTAGCCCTCTAAAATACTACAGCCGCTACTACTTCCTTTACAAAGATCTTTGAGTGCAAAAGTACACTGATTTTTCTGTATATCTATCTATGCACCTCCAGGGTAAGGGTTCGATTCCCGTCTCAGGGTCGGTGTGCATGGTGGGTTTCCTCCAGGTACTCCAGTTTCCTCCCACAATCCAAAAACATGCAAATTAGGCTAACTGGAAGCCCCAAATTGCTTGTAGTGTGTGTGTCTGTGTGTGTGTGTGTGTGTGTGCACTGTGATGGATTAGCACCTCATCCAGGGCGTACGGTAGCCTATAGATGATAAGTGAGTGAGTGAGCGTTTATCTATCCAACATGGAGTTGATGATGACGATAACATGAATGTACAATTAAAGTAGAGATTGATAGCAATAAGATTTGACATTTATTAAACGAATGGCAAGCAGCATTGTTTGACTCTTTCATTGCATTGCTCGTTAAGCTAGCTACTTGCTACCATCGCTATCGTGTATATAATGCGAGTCGTCTTCACAATTAAGAATGGGCGTACTACAAGCATACAGAACACAATATGATTAAAGCATGTGACAAAACTTTATTATTATAGGTGTTATTGGCATGACATATAAGAACTCCCAATTTATTTGCTCTTCGGGTTAGCTAGTGAGCTAAATTGCTTCTAATCTTATCTTGACATGTGCACCCATTCAAGGTGCTTGATAACGCAACCAGAAAAATCTGCAGCCCAGAGATCGAGTTGGCAGAAACTGTTGTCCAGTCATAATGACCTGCCAGTCATTTTTGTAAACGTGGAGTGCTTGGACTGGTGGAATTGTTTTGTTTCTGCCCTTCTGTCCACGTGGGGTGTATCTGAGTCATGATATGGTGTAGGTAACAGTGTAATCGCTTATGTCTAGATTACTTGTAGAAAATCAGTACGCTTTTGTGTGATCTTCAGCTGAAAAGTTTAAATGTAAAATATAAATAATAAATATAAATATAACATATAAATATAGCATAATAAAAAAAGTTGAAAAGTAAAAGTACAAGCTTTTCATGAAAAAACATCAAGAGTAGAAGTAAAAAGTATCATATAGGAAAAATACTCAAATAAAGTACAGATACAGAAAAAATACTTAAATACAGTACTTGTATTCCGAGGTATTTGTACTTCTGTACAAATATTCCTGGCAGGTGCAAAATCAAAATATTAACTACATGAACGAGTTTTTTTTTTTTTGTAGTCATGTACACATCTTTGCTGGAGACAAATTTTGAATTTGAGTAATGTTAATAGTTTTGTTTTGAGGTCAAACCTAATTTGAATATGAATACAGACCTAACTATCTGGATTAGCAAGGATTCTGTGCTTACATTATGCTTTCGGTTTGCATTGTTGCCTTCCAAGTGTGACTGAGCAGTAAGTTAGTTCATGTAAAATAGATTAAAAGAACACAAGCACCTACACACCACACACAACTCCCAAGCACAACAACAAACAACAAGTGCAGTTCTGTCCTTGATGCAATTTCCTGGAAACAGGATGCTTGTTAGATGTCTCTTGTACTGATGAGATCCCAAGTGCCTCCTCGGAGAACTCCCTTAGGGTCTTAGATGAGAACAGAGAGCTTTGCTAATCACGCAATCCTGGTCTTATAGGTTTAATCCATGCTTAAAGCACGGAACACGGCGGGTTGATTAAGCTCTCATACTCTGTTTTACATGTATCTTAAAGTCTAAGAAATGATTTTTTATGTTAAAGTTTTACCGACAGGAGAACTCGTTCTTGCTAATGGTCGTAACAATACAGTTAAAAAGACCTTTAGGCTGAAACCGACTAGACGATGCGACTAGACCCTGAACCACATGAATACCTGAAACCTGGTACTGTATCTACTCATCTTCCCCTTAAGCCGTAGTGAAACTTTAATTAGTAGAGCTGTTTCTGTGAGCATGTAATAGAGAACACCAGCATCACCTGGACCAGACTGGGCCTGCTTATAAACTTGACTGATCAACTCTGAACATTTTTCTTTACATTTTTTTAACTTTGTTTTTATTCCATCCATAATGTTAGCATGATAATGCACTTACATCTTAAGAAGAATAAACATTTATCTGTATTGTCAAGCAGAAAAATATACATATGGCACATGTATATGGCAAACTATGACATTGGCATAATTTATATAAGTAGGCGTAAAACAATTTGATAAAGATGGCAAAATGTTATTTATTGAACACTTACACAATACATCTTTATCTGTTTGTATTTGTATTTAATATAATTATAGAACAAGTGAATACCAGTTATTAATTACTGTTTTCAGGCTCTGGATTACTGATCAGAAGGTCAGTGGTTCAATCCCCAGCATCTCCAAGCTGCCACTGTCGAGCCCTTAAGCAAGGCACTTAACCCTATCTGCTTGGGGCTGTATCATAGCTGACCCTGAACTCTGACCCCAACCTAATCCCTAACAAGCTGGGAAACATGCGAAAGAAAGAATTTCACTGTGCAGTAATGTACATGTGACAAATACAGGACGCTGCTATTCTTAAAACTGCTATAAATGGAGTCCTCTGTCTTGACTTGACCAAAATTGGACAACAGAAGATTGGAAAAACTATGCCTGATCTGATGAGTCTTGGTTTCCTTTGCAACATTTGGAATATATCAACACCACATGTGCCCATATGATCATGTGGTGACATCCGTATTATGATGGAACAATGCAGCCGTTGTTAACTAGTCTTGATTCACTTGAAGTGCACTAAATAGGGTGATGCATTATTTTCACCAACAATGTACAGTAATCCACTTAGGAAGGATGAGGGACAGCCCTGGACTGTTTTGGAGATCTATGTTGAGATAAACAACAATAAAATTTAGCACCATCTGGGTTGAAATGCGAATAGGAAGGATGTATATAAGAAAGGATCCAAAGCAGGGAGATCCTGGTTATTGTTAACAGTGCATGAATAAATCCTGAGAATGGTCCATGATCAAAAAAATGTAGCAAGGCTTACGAATGCATCAGAGACAAAGAGATTTGCAACAAAGTACAAAGTAACTGTAGCTGTACTTCAGTGGGAAAATCCAATCGCATGGTAGTACCTCAATGCAGTTACCTATACAAACATGGTCAAGATGATCTGCTAAACCAAACATCATAATGGAGTAGGTGATTTAAATATTTTTGAACACGGCATGGTTCTTGGTGCCAGACGATCTAATTTAAGTATTTCAGAAACTGCTCATCTACTGGGATATTCCTGCACAACCATCTCTAGGGTTTACAGAGAATGGCCTGTTGATGCTAAAGGTCAGAGGAGAATGGCCAGACTGGTTGGAACTGATAGAAAGCCAAAAGCAACAAAAATAACATCTTGTTACAACCAAGGTACGCTGACAAGCATCTGTAAATAGACAACACGTCAAACCTCGAAGCAGATTAACTACAGCAGCAAAAGATTACACCGGTAACCCTCCTTCCAGCAAAGAACAGGAAAGAAAATTGTATAATAGAAGATAGGAAGAAAAGTTGCCTGGACTGATTAGTCTTGATTTCTGCTGCAACGTTTGGAAGGAGAAGTGAGAATTTGGCATACACAACCATCCTGCCTTTTATTAACGGTTCAGGCTGGTGGTGTAATGGTGTGGGGGATATTTCCTTGGAACACTTTGGGACTATTGTTGCTGATTCCTGCGGTGTCCACCCCTTTTACAACATATGATAACACATTATGTTGCAAAGATAAACTCATCTCACACTGATTTCTTGAACATGTCAGTGTCAGAGTTCACAGTCACCAGATCTCAATTGGCGTAATGGAAGATTAACATCATGGATAAATCAACATCATCAATATGGACGTGTAGATGACTAAAGAATGTTTCCAGCACCATGTTGAGTCTATGCCATAAAGAATAAAGGCAATTCTGAAGGTGAAAGAAGTCCAACCGTGTACTAGCATGGTGTAACTCATGAAGTGGTCAGTGAGTGTATTTTGGTTACTCTGGAAAAAACTCAAACCAGTGGAAAAAACTTAGCAAACAAGAGGAAAGGGCACCTTATGCTATAGCTCACTGTAGTTCTGTAGGCTGACCAACTCCTTTGAGTATGATGTTGTCTACATTGCATTTTCTTCTTACTGTTTCTTTTTATTAGCACCTGATTACCTGATAGAATATTATTATTATTATTATTATTATTATTATTATTATTATTATTATTATTATTATTAATAACAGTTCTCCTATGAAGATCAAACAAACATATATGGACAATATAGTTGATAGAAAATGTGGGGGACATTCAGGTATCAAAGGCTAACATACAATAATGATGAAAATCAAGTAATGTCATAATATGGCCAGTAGTCATTCAAGAGAAAAACAAATCAGATGCAAGCATGTGCTCCGCATGATTAGATGGCATCACTTTATCACTTGGATACACTGATTATGGCAATAACAAATCTAAATAAATGCTTGCCAATGTGTTCTGCTTGACAGAATAGATATATATTTACAAGGAATCATATGAGTGTGATTATTCACACAGATTACAATTTCACAGTGTACTCAAATAATCATGATTATGTAAAGATTTGAGTCAGGACTGGTGTAACTGGACTGATATAAGCTCCCAAGCAGCTTTTGTCCTCTTTGTTTGATGCCATTGTCTCTATTTCTTTCTCCCAGTGCAGGAGTCACTCTAGGTCAAACCCCGCCACTCTCAACATGTCAGACTCTCAACATGTCTGAGACCCTGTCTGTGTACCCTGTCTTGTTTACTTAACACACTCAAACTCTTTATTCTCTGGAAAGTCCAAATAGATGGAATAGATGTGACACCTCACACAAAGAATGGCAAGACCCAGCTTGTCATCAGTGCAGGATGATGCTCCTCTCGTGCAAAAGCAAAGACAACACGGTGTTGCTTATGTTGCGCATCACGTCCACTGGGACGTTGGTCCTCCATACACATAGATACACACACTGGCTGTGTTTTCAAAGCAGTATGGAGCGGTCTCTCACTTGGCTCACGTTCGGTCACCATAATCACGCGTCTGCTTTCTGCCTGGCTCTGTCTACACAGCTGGATCTGGTGCTGCCAGTACACAGCTGTAGACACAAACACAACACAGCTGCCACGCACTTCTGCAGTATGAAGTAACACACCAATGAGTAATGAAGCAGCTCTGTGCAATATGCCCGGTTTCCAAATATGCTTGCATCAGCCAGATGTATGGAATCCAACCGAATTAATCTTAATTCAAAACTTGCTTTATTGACATGTCTGTTTTTTATTACAGTCTGGTTAAAGTAATTATATTTTGTAATAACTGTATTACGTTGCAAGGTGGGTGCTGTAAATAATCAATGATGCAGAGATACGGTTATCATGTACTGTTATGTTCCTCTTATACCAATATGATGTGCCTTTGTATCTTAATGAAACTGCTTTTAGGTCAATACCTGAGACATTCAAAAATACCAAAAGGAACAATACAAAAGGCAAACATATGACTGTCTCAACCTTACTGCTTTTTGGTAAGACTTGTCAATAAACAAATATATGATACTCAATTCACAGCAATTTTCTAGGGGCTTTCAAGTCAAACCGGGGCTTTTGACATTGAAGAGTACTAGGATACAGTTATAAGCGTATTGTAAAAACTCCCTTTATTTCTCTATAGAATCCTCTGCTACACTAATGTACTTATCCCATTGTTTCACTAGTGCTTAGATACCATCAAGGTAGAAAGTTTTCTCTTTACACCCGAGCCATGATCAGAAAGCCTGCTTCATTTCTGAAACGCTGGCCTCCCAGGAACTCCTTTAATGGCCCAAACATGTGGAAATGGCTTGGAGTGAGGTTAGGACTGTACTGGGGGGGGACGGGGGATGGGACCGGGGCATAATACAGTTTTCACAGATGAATCTCTTCTGCAAGTTGATGACGAGTTATCCAGCCATTTTTAACGATCAGGAGATCCACTTGTTGAATGTTGATATAAACACCTTGGCCGGGATCATCATTCCCAGATGCTTGGGCTTTTTTTTTTTTTAAATGTTTGCACCATTTAAATTTTGTTCTGCAACTAAGAGTCTCATCAGCATACTGTGTGTGATGTAAATGTTAATGTCAATAAATAATACACCTCCCTTACTGAGAAATTCCAGCCTGGTTTGTCTTGAATGCGGTGCTAGGTGGGACACCGAGCAGCAGCAGGATGGTCTTCTGGAAGCAATTCTACTGAAGAACATAAGTGACTAGTATTGATTAAATAATTGATCTAAATGTCAAGAATGCCAATCACAATCACAGTTTATGTTCTGTCAGGACAAAATGTAACATGTAATGAATTTGCAGTGAAGAAGATTTATGTGCTTGTAGCAATTGCAGCCCATTAGTTGTGACTCTGGACCCCAGGAGTTCCTAAACCGAGGACTGACGACAAACCAATGTAGGAACCTTACATACAGCTCTTAACTGAAATATTTTAGAGGGGAGGTAAGGGGCTCAGTAGTCAGCACTGCTGCCTGGAGCTTTCGGGACGGGAGGTTCATATCATGTCTACATTAATGATTGGATGTGTGGATATACCAAAGTTTCCTAAGATAGGTATTATCCTGAATGAATAAATGAAATATTTTCATAATTGTAAAACATCTTCAGTTATTTGCCACTCTGACATCACAGAGGAACATTTCTAGCACAGTTTCATTTGTTTAATAACAGAACTTGCAGCAATGTTCATCTAGTTAGTAGTAGATGGGCTAGGAAGGTGGTCTTTTCAGAGAATGATGGTGTTCAAAATTCAGAAGATGATCTGTTTGAGCAAAGTGTGCAGATGGGGATAGTTTTTATTTTTATAAAATTTTATAAAAGTATGTCTGAAATCAAAATTGTGGGCCATATAAGTGCATTAACTAGGTCTTGACCATTTTAAGTTTTCCTGCTCTGCACACTGACCTTGAGATTTGTCATACAGAAGACAAATACAATGAAAGTTTCGCAGCAAAATTCCACAACCCTCATTTGGGGTAAAAATGCATTCCAAAGTTCAGCTGACATTCATATGAAGCTTCTGAATTAAGAATTTTTTTTTTTTTGTATTTTTCAAAATTACTATGTATTAGTAGCTTTTACAAATTACAAATGTAGCTTATTTCTTTGCCCAGAAATATCCATGTTTTAATTAGCCTTAGCAGGTTAGCCTTATGACTAATTCCAGCTAGCCATATGGCTAGTTCAGGGGAAATAAAAAAATTCAATTTGTACTAAATACACTTTAACTTTGAAAGATACCAACTCGATTTACCTCAACTTGATTTAACCCAGATTTTAATTATAAAACAAATCTTGGGTGACATTGCACATTCCATTGTAATTTGAAATATTGATAATCAATCACTCAGAATGGACCTCAACAGGCAAATTAATATATACTGTATAAAGATTGCCCTGAGATTGATTGGCACCTTTGGAGGGTGTATCTTACCTTGTGGCCCGAGTCCCCTGGGATAGGCTCAAGGCCTCCTGTGACCCTGAACAGGTTAAGTGGTAAAGCTAATGATTGAGGGAGTGAGTGAGTAAGGAAGTGAGGAAATTGGCTCAAGAGCCACTTTGACTGAACATAAATTAATGGATGGATGAATGAATGAAAAAAGACACATTTTTCTTATTTTCCCCAAATCCTTTTTTACCAGCATTTACTGCTTCATTATTGCATCATGCATAAACAAATCTTTTTTTGAGTCATTTAGTTCATTTTGCTTTTTTAATCAGAAATAAAATAAAATGTTACATTTTCAATAAACAGACCCCCAACACGTCTACATACACAAATTTTAAATATAATTCCAGTAATAAAAATATTACAATGCAGCTAAGGACATATTATAATAAACAGAATGAGCAGCTCACCTCTCATATCTTCTGGTCCGAATTGTTTGTTCTTCTGTCACGTGACTCTCATAGATGCTATGCAGTGCATTATACAGGAAACAAAATTGAGCGGTTTGTCACATGAGTCTTCTAGTCTGAGTCATTTTTTTTTTTAATCTATTGCACTGTCAAGTAGAAAATGAACAAATCTGAGACCACTTGTTCTTCTGAGTCACATTAAAGACTCGTTCAAAAAGAATGATAATGAACGATCCTCACTACATTATTGTGATAAAAGATCCAGTTATAGTCATAAAGGCATTTCCTTCAGGGATATGCAAACCAGCTAGGCTTCATTGGTTTCCAAGCCTGATGTGTAGTTCCATAAGGAGTGGTTGTACAAAAGCCAGGTGGAGTATGAATTAAGAAGGATGGGCGTTAGGCACAGATGCGGAAAAGAGATTGATGCAATGCGATTAATGTAATCTTATTCAGTGGTGGCTTAGTGCATTAAGGCTGTGAGTGCCTGATTGGAAGGTTGGCGGTTTGAGCCCCAGCTCTGCTAGGTTGGTGCTGTCGGGCCCTTAAGCAAGGCCCTTAACTCTTTCTGCTCCAGGGGTGCCTACTAACAAAACTGGGATAAGTAAAGAGTAAAGAAATTCAATACGCAGTAATGTATATGTGACGAATGAAGGCTAAACTTCCATTAAAAGTGATTAGTACATTAATCAACCAAAGACATTATGCACAGATGTGAGAAAACAGTTAGAATTAAATAGCTGTAAAATAGTGTCCTGAAATAAAAGAAAAGGAAAATTGGAAAAGAAAGAAAAGAGCATGTGTTATAAATTGATATGTCTATACAATTTAAAGACAACTTGTTACATAGAAAGCCTAAATCATAACTTTTAATAAACTGTACATGAGAGAGACATTTTGAATGTGAGTTTGTCAAACACACAAAGCAACTTTCTGTTCACTTTCTTTCAGTCTTTTATAATCCATTGATGACTGCAAGGTACACCGTGCCCACAAAGTTCATCTCTGTGAGATATTGGATATATTTTATTTGGGAACAAGGTGCAAACAGAAGATGGTGTGATGATTAAAACAACAACAACAACAAAAACTTTTAAAAAGAACACCTTGTGCTCCGGAAGTCAGAAAGCTCACATGCTCCTAAATTCCTTTGTCAACCTTCTCGAGGATCTATGAGAAAGAACATAAAGATTCTTTCAGAGTTTGTAGCCGAACATAAAAGAAAATGCTGCTTGTTACCTCCTTAAGATCATCATGTGCTCAAGGAGTTTCTTTTGTAACGTAATCAAAGAAAAGTTCTAAAAAAAAATTAAGGTTCTAAGAAAAAAAAAGTTACATATTAAGATTTGTTTCTTTGATTTGTAGGTATGATATAGCTGAGTTTGAAAGGTCGTCCCACTACGGGGTTAGGCTAAAAATGAGCACCAAGCAATATTAATACTGCACTCATAGATTGTAACTTTGCATTCTTTGACATGTTAGTTAATTAGTCAGCTGGATATGTTCCCATGACGTCTTAGACAAGTGGCTAATTGCAGTTCAGGAATTTAGTGGAGTTTTCCATCAGTCTCTTGGGGTGGTCTGGGGAAAAAAACTCACTGTATGTTGCTCTGGGAAAATTCTGTCCAACAGGCAGTTTTTTTATTCCTACATTAAGACCTTTGGAAAAAAAAAATTTAAAGGCAAAATTCTGATATACTCTAGATTCATTATATGTAAAATGAAATATGATTTTTTTTGGCTTGTTTGTTTTAATTTCATTGATTATACCTTACAGGTTATTGATATTTTAATATTCTAATATCCACAATACAAAATTTTTTGAGATGTACTATATATACCTCCAGGTGCCAGAGCTGCCCAGATGGCATAAGGGGTTCCAATGTCTTAGTGGTTAGCACTGTCGCCTTGCACCTCCAGGGTCCAGGTTCAATTCCCGGCCAGGTTCAATTCCTGTCTCTGTGTGCATGGAGTTTGCAAGTTCTCCCCGTGCTTAGTGGGTTTCCTCCCAAGGACATGCAGGTTAGGCTAATTGGTGTTCCCAAATTGCCCGTAGTGTGTGAGTGTAAGTGTGTGTGCCCTGTGATGGATTGGCGCAGAATAAAAGATAAATGAATGAATAAAAAAAGGAATTTATTTATTTGAATTTATATAATGTATGTTTGTACCAATTTGAATTGCTTTGTTATTATTCTATTATCTATATATATATGCTAATAAATGCATATTTACTTACATATTCGATAATGATTTTAAGACATATCCTATGAAATTTCTTTTGGAGGTGAAAGTTTCATACTAAGAACATACTAAACATAATTAATGAATAAAAGATGTGGTTCCTTTGAAATAGCACCCAAGTGACACGCAACGGTGAGGTTTAGTACCTCATTTCCTCACAGTGGACCTCGAGTCTGTTTTAATCTGGAGTGCGACCCTTTGCCACTTGGCAGATGCATTAACAATCACCATGTTAGTGAATCTCGGGTTTGCTGCACCTGCCCCGTTGTTTATCTCATCTCTATCTCATCCATTCTGACTGTCAAAGTGGATGGCCTTTTGCGAGGCTTAGGAAGGCTCAGACACTGAGACAAGATCACAGCACTGTCGCAGCTGACTGGTCTACTGGGGAAGCAGCTGGAGAAGAAGCCATCCATTACTTTGCCCTGACGGAAGGCTGCTACTTCTGTTGATGATTCCTGTGGCAGAAATGGGGGAGAGTGGTTTTCTGGCTTCAGATTATGTTCACCTTTCTAGTTCAAGGTTTCTGATAATAATAATAGGGCATACTATAGATCCTCAAATACTGTAGGATGGAGTTTCTTCCCTGCATGCACTTTTTCAATTGAGATTTTCCTGAACTCATTCTCTATGTACAGGGTTGCAGGTGGCCTGAAGCCTACCACAGGGGACTCGGGGCACAAGGCATCTGCCATTACAACATCTGTCTTCCATGGTCCCGCCCACTTCTGGATGCCAAAAAGGCATTACTTATATAGTGTATATAGTGACAATTCATTTACAGCATGGTGGAAGCACAAATCCAGTTAAAAGTCTAAGCCCAATAATAAACAGATTTGATCAACAAATTTAGGAATTCAGGTTTCGCAGAAACAGTAAGGAAACAGCTGGTATAAACTAAATTATAATAGGCACTAACTTCCTTTAAATGTAACTATAAATGGTAAAAAGTATAAATTGTCATTAAGTAGTAAATGTAATAAATTACTGCTGTGGTATACACTTGGAATGTGTTGTTAGAGGAAAATAATTAACTTCCCATTTCAAACAAGCTGAGAGCTGATGCGAAGAAGATGATGAAGTGAAAGCACAGAAAGAAAGTGCAGCAGGGATGAGTGTGTATTGGACGCCTCCAAAGATGCTCTGAGACTCAGCTGCTGTCTGCATTAGTTCCCATCCATCTTCCTGTCTGCTGACACAACGTTCTCTCTCCCCCACGTTCGGTCAAGTGGACAGCCGCCATCTATACAGCCAACTCAGCTCAGCTCTACTCTGAGATCTCTAGGGTTTTAAGGAGACCCACAATCCACCACCATGACAGATGCACACATACGAGACTATGCGCCTTTTTCCCCCACATCTTTGGTTAAGATTTCCGTTCCCTGCAATGCAGAGGCCCAAACCTGTTCCAGCATGGCAGTACGAATGAAGACATGGTTAGAGTGTCATGCACAGAACCCCGCCCTTAACCGCATTGAACACCAGTTGTTCTCGTTTTTACCATCCCATCAATGTAAGTATAAATTATCCATAAAATCACAATGATTGTGGTTAAAATAAATAAATAAATAAACAAGGTGGCATAGGTTGTGTAACAAAAGCCTATCTCTTAGTGAGCATTCCATGTTTGATCTCTATATCATATATGTTATTTTTAATATCATACATATTTTAATATCTGCCAGTTCTGCGTCTGTCAATGTCTCTTCCCAGCTCACAAAGTATCCATCATTGCATCTTCATTTTCAAGGGAAAGAATATTTGCGTTTATTGGTTGCATTTGAGGAACCCTTTAAAATGGCACAGCCTTAGATGTGATACTGTTCCTTCAAATGCGTCCTTCAAAGGATGTGGCCCCGGAATTGAGACACACCCATAATCCTCAGAACTATATATAGGGTTTTCCCAGGCCACCATACTGTGTAAGTGGAATCTTCCACATGACCACCACCTTCTCCTGTTTCACCTCCTCTCCCCAAGGATGAAGTCGTAATGTGGAGTTCATGGTCATGCTCGGAGCTCCAGCCACTAATTGAAGCACTTACATGCTGGAAGCTGATGACTTACACCAACAGCATCACGGAGACCCTCCCCCATCGTTCTGTACCTCCACACAAAATCCACCACGCATGCTTCCCCGATTCGGCCAACACTCCACTTGGCAGCTCTTTCATCATGCTCTGAAGAGATGCATTAAAGGAAAGGGAGAATATTTACATTTTAGTTTAAGGATATGACAATTCCTAATTTTCAATCATTTTATTTGTATTGGAAAAAAAACTTGAGCTCTTTTTTTACTGTTACAGCTTTTTAACTTCTCTGACTGTGGCTTGAACTCGGTTACAGGGCATTTGAGGCCAGCCAAGCTGTGAAGATGCCGCACATCTGCATTCAGGCTAAACAATGTGTTTGTGTGTGTGAGAGAGAGCGGGAGAGAGAGAGAGAGAGAGAGAGAGAGAGAGAAGGTCTGGCAGCAGAGGACCGAGACGTCCGCAAGTACGTATGTTAACGTGGTTCTTGCAAAAGTGTTTGGTCTGTGCCAGATTTCTGCTGACTGAACAAAAGATACAGCTTGTGTCCAGTGTAAGGAAAGACGAGAAAAAAGAAACAACACACACACACACACACACACACACACACACACACACACACACACACACACACACACACTTTTCCATGTTTCCTGCCAGGTGGAGCAGGGCTATTGGTCTGTGGAAGAATGCTAACTGGAGGAAAATATGCATTTTCTAATTCTTCTTTTCATATTGATACATAACGAATGAAATTAAATAGGCTTCATGTTAAAAAAATTAATTATTATTTATCAAAATTCCAACAACATAGATTTTATAACCGATTTCACAAAGCTACACACATCAAGTCGGTAGTCCAGCTCCGACACATTCACTTTTTCCTCATGTGTTTAACTGTAGCGTCGGGATTTTCTTCCCCCCAAATGCGAACATTATGATTGTTGACTTTGCCATTTGTATGAAATATGGCTGAAAACAAGACGCTTTTTGAGCTCCTCATCTTCAAGTTTCTGCTGCATAGCAGCACAGAATTAAATGTAAAGCATGAAACTTTTTACACATTTCTCATAAAATTTGAGATCATTTAGACGAGAATTGGCTTTGTTGTTAGACTATAAAATTATGTCAATTGTTGGGGGACACCCTGTACTGTATATAGATGATTATGTGCAAATATCACTGAATGAGGATGAATATTACTGGATAGACTACGAAAAAATTGAGATGTGCAATGATGTGCAATGTTATACCCACTGAAACCGACAGCAGTGCCATAGTGAATGGTGCAAGACTGAGTATACTGCAATTCAATGCAGATAAGGGTATATGATAAGTGGATAAATATATATGACTGTGAACAGTAAGTATCTTATAAAGGACAGTGACATGTTTAACTGAGGGAGTGTATTAGTAGAGGGACCATCAGACCAAGAATTCCAATCACGTCCCCAGGCACTGTAAAGAGGTGTTAAAGCAGCATATGGCCCGGGGAACAAAGGATTTCCTAAGTCTGTCAGTAGAGCAGCTCTGTGATAGGAGTCTCCCACTGAACATGCGTTCCTGCTTGGCAAAAGTTCAAGGTCCCCCTTTCCAGCGCCAGCTCCAGTGAGTCCAGCTTAACGCCAACCACGAAGTCTGCTCTCCTGACCACCATGTTCAGTCCAGTGCATTTAGGATTCCCTCATCAACACAAAGAAAAGATCTCTAATTTGAAAAGATTTGTAAGATCTCTCTAAGATTTGCATAGTGGTCTGTAAAAACCCCACTGTGGCTGAATTCTGGAAAACAGTCCAAAATACCCTCGAAAACCTTAAATATAGGACAATATAAATGTATTTTACCCAAAACTATCTGTAAATGTCTAGTTCCAAGCTTTTATTTTAGCATGAACCATGAACCTTGTTAGCAAAGTGTAATATTTTCAATTAATGATCAATCAAAATGTCCAATGACAATTCATTGGCAACTTCCCCGGCCAGTCTGAGGCCCCTGGGGGCTGACAAACTTCTTTATTATTTAGAAGATAATGGTGATGAATACTGGTTGAAGAGGCTCCCTGCAAACTTTTGGCTATAGGACCTCAACAGACTCTAGAATTGCCTCTGTCTGCAGTGTTCATAGGCTGTCACAGCAGCAGTAGCAATATCATTATCATCATCTTGTTAGCAAAGTTTGATGTTTTGAACCACTGACTATGAAAACGTCCACCGTCAGAGGCGCTGCTTACAATGCCCATTGAAAGTGGCAATGAATAGAAGTGAGTCAGTAGCTAGATTTACATGGATTCTAATATTTAGAAATAATATATAATAATATAAAAATAATATATATTAATATATACTGTAATACCCCAACATGGACACTAATCCGTCCATCCTTCTAGGAAACTTTGTAGTCCCACTAGGGACCGTGAACTGGAGGCCAATGGTAACCAGTGTATTTATTTCCATTTTCACAACCATGGTAGGACCAACATTCACACAACCCATGCAGTTCTTGCGAATGCAAATTAATCTTCATGTCTTTGGACTGTGGGAGGAAACTGGAGAAAACCCACCAAGCACAGGAAGAACATGCAAACTCTATGCACACAGACCTTGAGGCAGGAATCCCAGGACCCGGGAAGAGCAAAGCGGCAGTAATAACCACTACACAACCATGCAGCCATGAACTGCATTACGCATACACCTCAGTTGCAACAGTCAGACCCGATCTGGCCCTATCGGAATACATTTTTAATTAGAATGACAGGCGTGTTGTAAACCTTTGATGATCTGCTCAATAGGTAAATAGTAACCATTTAAATGTGGGTTAATTGTGGGTTAACATTGGGTGACATGACGTTTCCAGGAAGGAATTTTTAGCTCTCCTTCCTGCTTAGTAAACTCTAAAAGAACAACTGTCTCTTAACAGTCTTTACTTTAATCCAGTGGTCTTTAGCAGAGGAAAAGGAAGGGGCACTCTGATTGGCTCGCCACAGTCCAAAAACATGCAGATTAGGCTAATTGGTGTTCCCAAATTGCCTGTAGTGTGTGAGTGAGTGCATGTGTGTGTGCCCCCCGATGGATTGGCACCCTGTCCAGAGTGTACTCCTCCTTGTGCCCTTAGGCTCCAGGCCCCCCGCCACCCCGAATACAGGATGCGGTATAGAAGATAAGTAAGTGAGTGAGTGAGTGAGTGAGATATCAACTGAGTAAAGAGACACCAATGCTGGTCAGGTTTAAATTAGCCATTAGTATCATTAATTAGCTGCACACTGTGGCCTTACACCTCAAAGGTTGATGGTTCGATCCTAGTTTCGGGTCTGTGTGTGTAGAGATTAGGAGTTCTACCTGAGCTGGTAGAGCTGGTAGTTTACTCCAGGTACTCTGGTTTCCTCTGACCGTACAAAGACATACGGGATAGGCAAATCGTGTGTGAGTGAGTGTGTGAGTGCTTGTACCCTGTGCGTAGGATCCATAGGATCCATAGAATCCAGGGTCCCTACTACCCTGTACAGGCTAGTATAATAGGAAAAGGAGAGTGTATCTTTAATTAATCCAAATTTTCTAAATTCTAACCCTGTATTGGCATGAGAGATACGTGCAAAAAGTAACACATGTGCATTAGAAAAAGTCAAGGCTCTTCACAAGCCGCTGCGCACACGAGCGCAAGAATTCCTCAAGAACAGATGTTGTGACTGATTTCAATGCAGGCGAACCTTCACTGATTGGCTGTCATAGACAATTCCATAGTCTCCACATCAGCTCAGCAGGTGTGCACGCTGAGGTGCTTGGCAAGCAACATCCTTATCGAGCTCTTGCACATGTCCACATATGGAGAAAGCCCATTACTGGAAGCATTCGAGCAGCAGCCATCTTAGCGCAGGAAAAAAACAATGCAGCCTGGACTTGTCAGCAATCATGTCTGCTCTCCGGCTCCCTGTGGCTGCAAGATGCTCCCGTAATTGGACCATCTCAAGGAGTGACACCTTTCTTGACAGTCATGATTGCTTAGCTGGGAAAAACACACACACACACACACACACAAATCACGCTATAGGATAAGGCGTCACTGCTTATATCTAAGACCTATGTGACATATTATTCTCTTTTTTAACTGCCTGTCACAATGTGTTTAATAACGCTCATCTGAATCCTCATTGAAGCCATTTTTCTAGTTCTAGTCCTTTGCCCTACCTCCTTTTCTTCAAGGCTAAATCATGAACCGAGTGCATAAATATATGATGAGCTGGTGTGTGTGTGTGTGTGTGTGTGGACGCCGGAGGAGAAGCCCTTTTGGAGCGTGTATAAAGCCTGTGAGTGGGGCTGATATGTGATACTCCGCAACAGCATTCTCCCTGCTCAAACCAGCCATCTGCTCAATAATTCACACACGCTGCCTCGAACTGCTGCAAAGAAACAGATGCAGACACCTGGCAGCATATGCTTGGCGCAGACACACACACACACACACACACACACACACACGCACCTTAACTATTGTCCATAACAATGTACAAATGTTTGCTGTCTTTTCTCATTTCTTAACCAGACAGACAATAGTGAAGCGATTGCAAGGGTCAGGGGCTGTCAGTTACTCCGTCTCCATGACGTCCGGTTCCGCTGAGTGGGTGCAGCACTAAATTTAGCTCCTCAGCAGCCCCAATGACCCGCCAGGGCTGCTAAATATAGCCATCTACTCACTTTCCTTTCTGGCTCCATGCAGGCATGTGATCAGCTTTCACGCCTTTGTGCAAAGAAGAGGAATACAGTGGAAGGGAAATGGCCCGGGTTTTTGGGTGGTGTGTTTGGGTTTGTTTTGGAATAGCGGTTGGAAATGAACAGATATCACTGCATTAGAATTGGAACTGGGTTTACTGCTCACTTACAGGTACATTTTATCTGGCACCCTCTTCTCGTCAATAATTTTTGAGTGGAAAACTGACAAAAATATACATTTTGACATGTTTAAATTAGAAAACCTTGTTCATGTTTGATGGAGCAATTACAAACTGTGCAAGTTAACCAAGCAGAACAAAATCAATGTTGAAATCTGAAAGCTACCAGATAATAAATACATTCAGCCAAAACAGTATTTTTGCTGATTTTTTTCCTTTTTTATGTTATACATATAATAAAGAAAATGTATGTGCCAAAGAAGGTGCTTCTGAAGTTCATGCAACATGGACATGATCAATCATGTTTCCCTAAACATTTTAAGTAATAATAATTTATTTATCAAGAAATAATGCTAAATATTCCCCTTTCTTTATGAGTATTGATACTAAAATTGGTGCAAGCTTCTAGAAGCATATGACCCGTAAAAACTGTTGCTTTAATTGTTTTTACTTTTTTTTCTTTCGGTAAACAATTGTAGTGTCCGTAACCATTGTAGTGTCCGTAACCATGTCAAATTCATCTTTCAATATCTTAACAATTTTGCATGTTAGAATAATACACTTTTTCAGGTTTATGTCTTTTTATATGAAATTTACATTGGCCACGTTTCATCTGAATGACAGTTATGATCGTTGAAATATTTAAATTCAAAAAAGTTCCAGACATAATGGACATAAAAGTGCATGAAATTGTTTATAGCAAATGTATTTCTTTTTATCTGATAAAAATGTTGTAAAAAAAAAAGTGTATCTGATAAGTGTTATGTAAAATGGTGTTATATGATCCTATCTGAAAATTCACTTTTTCACCTAGACACTTTTAAGCACCAATACCATGTATTGCATAGTATTGAAAAATCTAAAAAACTAAAAAAATTTTTTTTTTTAATTTTAGTAACATACAACAGACTGTGTGGTTATTAAAAGAAATAATCAATGCAGAGTTTGTGTGATGGACGACACATGATGCGGAGGCCTATTACAACCCTGAAGTGAATTATTTTCATATAACAGTCTGTTTAGTGTTATTGTGCTATCATGTGATGTGTCTAGAAATAGAGGTACTGTTACCATCCTGAAGAAATTATTTTCCATCAACAACACATCCTGAACTGATATTATTATTGTTTTTATATTACAGTCGTATTCTAAAACTAACATGATATTATTTAAAAAAATGTTTAAAGAACAATACATTGTATGTTCCAACAATTTTTGGTTACAAGTAATATTGTGGAATGTCCCTAAAGCAAGAAAGAACATAACACCAAGATCTTTATCCTGAATACTTGTTCATGTCCGGGGGTGTGAGGGTGGTGGGTGGGTTTGGGTTGAAGTACACGTGACTGTTACAGAGGACAAAAAAATAAATAAAAAAAATCCAAAAAAATCCAAATAAACTAAAAATATGCAAATAAATATTCAAATTTTTTTGATGTGTTTATATGGAGTAACTGCTAAGCAATGTCCGTGTGTACATCGTTCCTATAGAAATAATAAGACATTAAAGCAATTATCTATCTATCTATCTATCTATCTATCTATCTATCTATCTATCTATCTATCTATCGATAGATTTATCTACATTCCTATCCACCTACAGTATAGTAACCTGTGATTTGCATTATGTGCAGAACTACTGCTGTTATAGAAAACTAACACCTTCTGACCAATCAGAATTGAGAATACAAGGGTAGTGTGCTGTAGTGGTATAAAAATGAGAGAACCATAAATAAGATTAGAGATTAGAAACTCTCTAGAAGCATTAACAGCTTTCTGAATAAATTACACAGACAGCTAATACTGTCTGTTATAAACTACTAAAATGAATAAACTCAGCCGGTGCTTAACCTTTGTTGTGTTATGTTGATGCATGACCTCCTATGCAGATCCTAAACATGGCTAAATGCTGATATAGATTACAATGCATGGAATTAATTGAATGATCAAACACTGGACACTGGGGAATTGATGCATTGTTACGAAAAAATTTAAAAAGAATTATTGACATCGATATGAGGAGGTCTTTCTGATTTCCTGCCAGCATTCAAAGTACTCTTTCTTGTTCAGCTGGTGTCCATTTACTAGTATGTGTGTGAGTTATACAAGCGTTTAAAAATAGAATAGAGATAAAAGCCTCTAATTGCGGAACACTGTGGTCACTTTTCCTGATCTCCGTGTTCTTTTCCAATGGTCGCATTCTGTAGCAGGAAGTTCACACACACCCTGTGGTTGCATCCAAACAGGAAAAAAAAGACAGCCAGAAAACACCCTGGCATCAGATGCAAGAAAATCTAACCATAAAATGCTACCAATGTGTTTCAGTGTGATTTTTGTATATACCGTAAAGTACAAGACAGCACTGCACTGCCTGGAAATCAAATCATTTCCAACCTCACACTTCCCGGCTTTGAATATCCGCCTTAGCTTTCCAAGTCCCTCTCCAGGGTCTGTGAATAATGCATCTCATAGTTAGAGTAATAAACGACGACCAGCTCTCAGTCCGTTGGATTTAAACTGTAATTTGCTTATTGTATTTAAAAATATATACATTTAAATATATATGAAATTGCTGATCATGGATTTCCAAATTTGTCTAAAATTCAGACAGAATGTTTATAACATCTAATATTCTCAGTAAAAGTGTGTGTGTGCAAGATGCACTACAATCTGTTATAGAATATTTCCAGCGCAGTTTATTTGAGTCACAAAAGTCACAAGAGTTAAAAAGCACACATGGGAAAATATTATGTTAAAATAGTTATAGTCATACTTAGTGTGAATGCTGTATGTTTTTGCAAATCGCTATAAATCCACCTTGCTTAGTTTTGTAACAATGGCTATATCAGCCTAATATTCTTTTCTTTTTTTATGCACTTTAGTATCAGTAATGTCAGTGGCTTAGTGGTTAGCATTGTCACCTTGCATCTCCACCTCGGGGTCTGTGTGGATGGAGTCTGCATGTTCTCCCCATGTTTGGTGGGTTTTCTTCAGGTTCTTTGGTTTCCTCCCACGGTCCAAAGACATGCAGATTAGGCTAATTGGTGTTCCCAAATTGCCCGTGAACGTGCATGTAAATTTTGACCAATGGTCCTACCACAGTCGTACAAATGGGAATAATATGCAATGGTCACCGTTGGTTTCCATGGTCCCTAGTTGGACTACAGAGGTCCCTAAATGGATGGATGGATGGATGGAGTTATGGTTTTTTTCATCCACTTTAAAGCATGTGCACCTGCAAACCTGTAAGTACATTAAGTGCATTCTGTGCAGTGTGTTGCTGTGTCTAAACACTCTAGTAGTCATAATACTTAGCCATGTTGTCAGTATAACAGTGTACCCTGTAAGCATTTTCTGATTAAAACTACAGTAGTACATTACTAGCACAAAGTTTGATGACACTGATTGAAGATGCACAAACTGCACTTTTTCTGTATGGCATATAGTAATTTTAACAGCTAGTTTATCAATTCATGACACATTTACAGGAAAAAAAAGTCTAATAGACAAGTTTGTGGTTCAACTGGTTCAACCATTTTATATATATTGAACTAATCCTTTTGTGGTTGGGTGGAGGGGTATTTAATGCAAAACCAGTATAATATATTTTCAGTGACATGACATGAGCAAGCGATAATACAGGAACCAGAATACAGGTGTACATTTTATTTGCATGATGGTGCCAAAGCATTTGCAACTGGTTCAAAAAATTATGATGTTGTTTATGAAGTAGTTTTGAGAATTTTAGTTCTGATCTGATAAACGTATCAAAGTGTCTGAGAACAATAATAATAATAATAATAATAATAATAATAATAATAATAATAATAATAAACATGTTTAATGACAAAGAATGTTGAGGATCACTAGTTGGGAAATGATAAACACCCTAGATACTGAGAAACACCCCAGTTTTTTTCTCAGTCACTATGGTTCATTTCCCAACTCAGAACTGAAGTTCTTAAAATATTTTATCAAACTGCACAGTATCTATTAATTTGCACACATGACAAAAGCAATTTCTTATTCTTTCGAACAAATTTGCAAATTTTGTGACCCAAATTGATGAAATGTGAGCTCTCAGGTGAATCTCAACTTCACCGATACAGAGGAATGTTTAAAGCATTTAATCACCGCGGTATGTGAGGACATCATAGCAGACGTCTGCAGAGGATGGATAAGACAAACCAAAAGATTCTTTTACTTCTGTGTTGTGAGGTGGATGAGAATCTGTAGGCTGACAAACAGGTAGTGTAGAATAATAGTCATTCCTCATTCAGTGCTGCATGTACGGTTCCACCTAAGGAATGTTTCTCATGATTACATGTTTTTTCTTTGTCCTGTAACCGCATTAGTTTGTCCTTTCACTTTCGCTTTTGTATCTCAATGACAGAGACTGTCAACAAAATTTAAATTCAACCGATCTACATGAAATAATGTAAGTGAATAACTTTGTACTACTGAAATTGATATACGCCATACATATTACAGCTGTATGCATTTTCATTGCATCAAATCTTAGCCATAGATTTGATCAGTAAAATGTTCTAAGTACGCTGTGATACTGACTGGATGACTAAGCAAAATCAGGATGACTAAGCATTGTCATTACCTTGTTTACCTACATTAAAGCAGTGGCACAAGGGCTGATGGCACTGACATGTTTGTTGATTTAAATACTTAATTTTGAGAGAAAGAGAAAGAAACTACTAACCACTTTGAGTTTAAGTTACATCCTTTTTGTACTAAATGTTTTGGGGTGTGCACTTACAGTAGGTGGCTTAGTGGTTACCATTGTTGCCTTGCACCTTCAGGGTCCGGGTTTGATTCCCACCTTGGGTCTGTGTGCACGGAGTTTGCATGTTCTCCCCGTGCATGGTGGGTTTCCTCCGTGTACTTTGGTTTCCTCCCATGCAGAATAGGCTAATTGGCATTTCCAATTGCCCATAGTGTGTGAGTGAATAACTTTCTACTGCTGAAATTAATATACGCCATACATACATATTTGGGTGGCTTAGTGGTTAGCACCTTGCACCTCCAGGTGCTCGTTCAGTTCCCACCTTGGGGTCTGTGGGCATGGAGTTTGCATGTTCTTCCCGAGTAGGCTAACTGGCATTCCCAAATTGCACGTAGTCTGTGAATGTATGATGGATTGGCCAATCGCCCCATAGTGTGTGTGCCCTGAGATGGATTAGCACTCCATTGATGGGTGTACCCTGCCTTGTACCCTACAGTAAGTCTCCTGGGATAGGCTCCAGGCCCCCCACGACCCTGTATACAGGATAAAGTGGTATTGACGATGAGTGAGTAAATGAGAAATGTGACTGAGAAAAACAAGGAAATGGAGCTTGGATCGAAGTCAGGACTGTACAGTGGACATAGCAATAACTTCTGTAACGTGCAAGTGGTGTTCAGGAATGGTTGTGTGTACAGTTCCCACAGACAGATGTGTCTCTTGTCATAAATTCATGATGATTTTCAAAGATCAGGTGTTCCACTCACTAAAAGTTTATTAGGACGATTTCAGCTGGCTCCAAGCGACCTCAGCTGGGATTGTCATTCAACTTTAAAACGTTTGCACCATTCCAATGTTTTCCTGCAGCCAAGAGTCTCATCACCGTACTCTGTTTAATGTCTTCTGTAAATGTCAATCGGTTTTATACCTTCATTTATGAAAAATTTCACCACAAGTCCCAGTTTGACTCAAACATCCATCTAATACCAATAACATAATATCCACCATCAGTATTCTTCTTCGGTTAGGGCTTGCGACAACCACTGTATACAAATATTCACAAAGATATACTCATACTGAAAATGTTTTTTTCCTCCACACATCATTAATTCATCTTCACATTCTAATTTGCTTGATTTACCGTGGGACCAACTATGGCTAAATTGAAAATTACATGCTATTTAACATGACATGCTCATGACCTATATCCATGGCACTCTAAATATTAAATCAGGAAACATTTAGCCTATGTAAGAGATACATTAACAAGCAGGTAGGATGTGGTACATTATGGATCTGTGGGTTGGTGGGAGTGTGTGTATGCATTGGGGAGAGGGGGGGGGGTCACATGAATAAACCAGTACAGGAAGTTACATTAAGATCTCTTTAAGCACACCACTATTCATCTCCCACAAAAAGCAGATAATCCATTTTGGTGCTTCTTCCGGGAATGCGAGTCTTGGATGAAGGAGATCTTGTGTGTTTTATGATGCGGTGTCCACTGCTTTATGGTACGTGTGCTTGTTCACTTTAAATGGACTGTGAAATGGAATATAAAGTGAAAGTTCACTGGGTGAGAACTACTATTTTCATGACACCATTTAAATATTTGTAGTCCTTGTAGAAAGACAGCTCTAATTGCCCTTGACTACAGTTTTTTTTTTCTCCTTTGGAGATATTATACTTTCAATTTTGTTTAACCTTCAATTTTCTTTTGTTGATTTACAGTATATACGCCATTCTAAATGGTACGATATGTATTTAATTAAATAAACAGTACTGTGCAAAACTCTTAGTAAAATAGTTGTTAGGTTTTACTGAGCTTGCTGGAGAATATGAGTTCTTTTGGTAACTTTGTCACACTCGCTCCTTTCTATTTTTAT